>JASJOG010000029.1:1825000-2282500 GCA_030142905.1 Heliopora coerulea | reverse complement strand
TATTTACAGAATGAACATTATATTACATTGGAGAGCTTTACATGTTGTCAATGCAGAAATTATTGGTTTTGATTTTTTTTTTAAAATTTTTGCAAACTTTTCTCCTCCTTTGGAGAGTTTGGTAATGAGTTCCAAAGAATTGGGCCAGAAACTGCAAAACTTCGTTTGTGGCATTCAGTTCGCACTTTGGTATCCGAATGCTTTTTTCAGATGATCTTAAGTTATAGTTAGTTGGGCCAAATTGGTTTTGAAGCATTTCAGATAAATGGCTTGGTTCACAGTTATTCATAATTTTGTGAGTCATTGTGGCCTTTTGGCATTTCTCTTCTTGACCTAATGTTATCCAGCCCAGTTTTGAAAAAATTTCACAAGTGTGAATTGTGTATGGGGCACCAGTAATAATACGAGCAGCACGGTTTTGCAACTTTTGTAGTTGATCTGCTAAGCTCATACCAATACTATCCCAAACAACACTGCAGTAATCAAAATGCGTTTTACTATTGAATTGTAGATGTTCATTAGAAGCTCTTGGTTAAGATATGGTTTGATCTTTTTCATAATGCGTAAACTTGTTGTAACTTTCTTTTTAATACTTTCAATATGACCCTTCCAAGTTAAATTTTCATCAATTTTTAGACCCAGGCACGTAACCTCGTCAGCTTGTTTTAGTGAGATCCCATTAACAGTTAATTCTAGGTTTTCAGAGAGGGATGCTAATCTTTGCCTGGAGCCAATTACCATAAGTTCAGATTTAATGACATTCAGTGTCAGCTTGTTAGCACAGAGCCATTTTACTATACATTGAATATCATTTTTTTAGCATAGATTTGATCTCTGGGATGTTGCACCCAGTTGCTGTCAGGTTGGTATCATCTGCATACATTCGAGTTGAACTATAATCTACGCAATTTGGTAAGTCGTTGATATACATAAGAAATAATAAAGGTCCTAATATTGTTCCTTGCGGAACTCCACAAGTCAGTTGGCGAGCATCAGATAAATACCATTGACCGTGCACACCTGTGTACGGCAACTAATGTAGGATTCAAACCAAGCAATGGCTGGCTGATCTAGACCAAAATATTGCAACTGGTTCAGTAGAATACTATGGTCCACAGTATCAAATGCCTTTTTAAGATCTAAAAATAATACTCCATTTACAAGATTTCTGTCAATGTTAAAGCACCACTCATTAGTGAGATCCAACATTGCTGTTGCAGTGGGATACAAAGACCGAAAACCGGATTGTCATGGATTTAATAAATTATGTTTAGTGACATATTTCTCTAATTGGTAGTACACAAGTGTTTCGAAAATTCGGGCAACTGCTGATATAATTGAAATTGGCCTATAATTATTTGATTTGCTTTTGTCTCCTGTCTTAAAAATAGGAGTCACTTTTGCCATTTTCCAATCATTTGGAACAGTGTTGGTTTCTAGGGACAAATTAAATAGATCTGTTAATGAAACATATATATAGGAAGCTGATATTTTTAACATTTTGTTTGAAATTTTATCAACACCAACTGCTTTGTGTACATTACTAGTCTTGAGTAATTCAAGAACTAAGCAAGGAGTAATCTTATCAAAGCTAAACTTCGAGTCAGCTTTCCTCAGGTAATCGTTGAATGGTTTCATATTGGGTGTTGATGGTATTTGTGATGCAAGCTTCGGACCGACATCAGTAAAATGAGTGTTCAAGGCATCTGCAATGTCTTTGGCTTTGGTAACAGAATCACATTCATTGATGTTTATTTTATTAAGTTCTTTACTATTAGTCTTCTTACCCATAAGATTGTTTAGTACCTTCCAGGTTTCTTTTGGATTTCCAGCACTGTTTTTAATTTCATCTTGGTAGTATAACTTTTTAGTTCTTCTCACCTGCTGATTGACTGCATTTCTCTTTTCCTTGAAATGCAACCAATCACCTGGTGAGTTCGACTTCATAGCTTTTTTCTTTAATAAACCCCTAGAGTACATTTCACATTTGACTGCAGGGTTAATCCATGGAGATGGTTTGTTTCGGATTCGTTTGGTTCGACATGGTGCATGTTTATCAAGAATGCTTGTCATTTTTACTTTCCATTCTTCCCACATAATGTTGATATCATGAAAATTGTTGGAGCATTTCCAATTGGTATTTTTAATATCATTAATAAACTTTTCCTCATTAAATTTTTTGAAACTCCTTGCCTCGACGAATCGAGGAGAACCTCTTGGAATACCAATTTTACGGACTACATAGATTAGATTATAGTCACTGAATGATATGTCAATAACCGCAGAGTGGGTTAAGGTTTCATTACTATTTGTTATTAAAAGATCGATTAGAGTTTTTGTTTTTTCAGTTACCCTAGTTGGCTGTTCAATTAACTGAGGCAATTGATAATTACTCAATATATTAGTTAGTGTTGTGTGTATACCAGGTTTGGATGAAATTAGGTCACAATTCAAATCTCCTAAAATGTGATATTGTTTGTATATCCTGTCAGCCTTATTGACAACTTCTTCAAACTTATTGAATAGTTCAATAGGAGATTTAGGTGGTCTGTACCATATCGTAATAAGAAATGGATTGGAATTGGCTTTTATATTTCAATGGTTATTAGTTCTAGTTCATCACATTCAAGATCAAGTTTTCTTTCGAAATTGATCGAGTTTCTAACATAAACACACACACCACCTCCGTGTTTGTTACGATCCTTACGGATACAGGTATAACCCTGAATGTTTATCGGTTGATCATCATCATACTGATCTAATTTGGTCTCATTTATAGCTAGAACATCAAAAATACCATCATTAACCAGTACTTGTAAGTCATCTATATGTTTTAAAAGGCTATTAATATTTATCGAGCCAATTTTGAATCCACAGGTCTTGGAAAGGGCAATTTCAGTGTGGGATTCAAAACATGATGAAATTTCGTTACTCACAAGATCTGCATTGACAACATCATATCAGTATTTTAAATAGTTTCTGAAATTGCTGGCTAGAGTAAGGGTACCCGTGCGATTCAAGTGAAGTCCCCCTGCGTTTAGACTTTGTTCACAAAATGTTTCTAACAGACAATTTACCTGTTTGATTTTGGAGTTCAGAGATCTGTCGTCTTCTCTGTAAATTACGGACGAAAGAGCAATATCGGCGTTCGGAAGTTCTTTCTTTACTCGTTTCACAAGGTTTCCCAGTTTCTTTACAATGGCTTTTGGAGAGTAACTTTTGACGTTGTTTGTCCCCGCATGGCTGATGATTTTGTCAGGTTTTTTATTTAGCGTTGGCTTAGTATAGTCCTGCATGTCATCTAGTGTCGCTCCAGAGAATGATTTTGATGATACGTTGCACGTCTTGGATAATTTTTGGCCATTAATGTGCTTGGTCATAGAATCACCAATGATTGTGACTTTTGGACTTTGTTTCTGAGCTTGGGTACTCGAACTTTGTTTACAGGAGGGTTTTTCTCGCTGTGGAAGGTTTGTCCCATCGCCATTATGTTGTTTATCGGCTTCGTTGCCGTTGGCTGTCGTTGATATTTTGTGTTTGGTTCGCTTTTTCTTCGTTTTGTCAACCTGAATCCACGGACCATTCTTACCGTCACGACAAGATTCTGTTTTAGTGGAAACAGTCTGTTTGTCTTCGTTCATCATTTTAATAATAGCAAGAATTGGGTCAGACCCTGCAAAACTTCGTTTGTAGCATATAGATAGATAGGTATAGATAGATAGGTATAGATAGATATAGATAGATAGATATAGATGGATAGATATAGATGGATAGATATAGATGGATAGATATAGATGGATAGATATAGATGGATAGATATAGATGGATAGATATAGATGGATAGATATAGATGGATAGATATAGATGGATAGATATAGATGGATAGATATAGATGGATAGATATAGATGGATAGATATAGATGGATAGATATAGATGGATAGATATAGATGGATAGATATAGATGGATAGATATAGATGGATAGATATAGATGGATAGATATAGATGGATAGATATAGATGGATAGATATAGATGGATAGATATAGATGGATAGATATAGAT
Source organism: Heliopora coerulea (assembly GCA_030142905.1). Lineage (NCBI taxonomy): Eukaryota > Metazoa > Cnidaria > Anthozoa > Scleralcyonacea > Helioporidae > Heliopora > Heliopora coerulea. Next base: position 2,278,438 of record JASJOG010000029.1, on the reverse strand, counting down.
GGATAGATATAGATGGATAGATATAGATGGATAGATATAGATGGATAGATATAGATGGATAGATATAGATGGATAGATATAGAGGGATAGATATAGACGGATAGATATAGAGGGATAGCTATAGATGGATAGATATAGATGGATAGATATAGATGGATAGATATAGATGGATAGATATAGATGGATAGATATAGATGGATAGATATAGATGGATAGATATAGATGGATAGATATAGATGGATAGCTATAGATGGATAGATGTAGATGGATAGATGTAGATGGATAGATGTAGATGGATAGATGTAGATGGATAGATGTAGATGGATAGATGTAGATGGATAGATGTAGATGGATAGATGTAGATGGATAGATGTAGATGGATAGATGTAGATGGATAGATGTAGATGGATAGATGTAGATGGATAGATGTAGATGGATAGATGTAGATGGATAGATGTAGATGGATAGATGTAGATGGATAGATGTAGATGGATAGATGTAGATGGATAGATGTAGATGGATAGATGTAGATGGATAGATGTAGATGGATAGATGTAGATGGATAGATGTAGATGGATAGATGTAGATGGATAGATGTAGATGGATAGATGTAGATGGATAGATGTAGATGGATAGATGTAGATGGATAGATGTAGATGGATAGATGTAGATGGATAGATGTAGATGGATAGATGTAGATGGATAGATGTAGATGGATAGATGTAGATGGATAGATGTAGATGGATAGATATAGATGGATAGATATAGATGGATAGATATAGATGGATAGATGTAGATGGATAGATATAGATGGATAGATATAGATGGATAGATATAGATGGATAGATATAGATGGATAGATATAGATGGATAGATGTAGATGGATAGATATAGATGGATAGATATAGATGGATAGATATAGATGGATAGATATAGATGGATAGATATAGATGGATAGATATAGATGGATAGATATAGATGGATAGATATAGATGGATAGCTATAGATGGATAGATATAGATGGATAGATATAGATGGATAGATATAGATGGATAGATATAGGTAGATAGATATAGATGGATAGATATAGATGGATAGATATAGATGGATAGATATAGATGGATAGATATAGATGGATAGATGTAGATGGATAGATATAGATGGATAGATATAGATGGATAGATGTAGATGGATAGATGTAGATGGATAGATGTAGATGGATAGATGTAGATGGATAGATATAGATGGATAGATATAGATGGATAGATGTAGATGGATAGATATAGATGGATAGATATAGATGGATAGATATAGATGGATAGATATAGATGGATAGCTATAGATGGATAGATATAGATGGATAGATATAGATAGATAGATATAGATAGATAGATATAGGTAGATAGATTTAGATAGATAGATATAGGTAGATAGAAATAGATAGATATAGATAGATAGATAGATAGATATAGATGGATAGATATAGATGGATAGATATAGATGGATAGATATAGATGGATAGATATAGATGGATAGATATAGATGGATAGATATAGATGGATAGATATAGATGGATAGATATAGATATATAGATCTAGATGGATAGATATAGATGGATAGATATAGATGGATAGATATAGATGGATAGATATAGATGGATAGATATAGATGGATAGATATAGATGGATAGATATAGATGGATAGATATAGATGGATAGATATAGATGGATAGATATAGATGGATAGATATAGATGGATAGATATAGATGGATAGTTATAGATGGATAGATATAGATGGATAGATATAGATGGATAGCTATAGATGGATAGATATAGATGGATAGATATAGATGGATAGATATAGATGGATAGATATAGATGGATAGATGTAGATGGATAGATATAGATGGATAGATATAGATGGATAGATGTAGATGGATAGATATAGATGGATAGATATAGATGGATAGATGTAGATGGATAGATATAGATGGATAGATATAGATGGATAGATGTAGATGGATAGATGTAGATGGATAGATGTAGATGGATAGATATAGATGGATAGATATAGATGGATAGATGTAGATGGATAGATGTAGATGGATAGATATAGATGGATAGATATAGATGGATAGATATAGATGGATAGATGTAGATGGATAGATATAGATGGATAGATGTAGATGGATAGATGTAGATGGATAGATATAGATGGATAGATGTAGATGGATAGATGTAGATGGATAGATGTAGATGGATAGATGTAGATGGATAGATGTAGATGGATAGATGTAGATGGATAGATGTAGATGGATAGATGTAGATGGATAGATGTAGATGGATAGATGTAGATGGATAGATGTAGATGGATAGATGTAGATGGATAGATGTAGATGGATAGATGTAGATGGATAGATGTAGATGGATAGATGTAGATGGATAGATGTAGATGGATAGATGTAGATGGATAGATGTAGATGGATAGATGTAGATGGATAGATGTAGATGGATAGATGTAGATGGATAGATGTAGATGGATAGATGTAGATGGATAGATGTAGATGGATAGATGTAGATGGATAGATGTAGATGGATAGCTATAGATGGATAGCTATAGATGGATAGATATAGATGGATAGATATAGATGGAAAGATATAGATGGATAGATATAGATGGATAGATATAGATGGATAGATATAGATGGATAGATTGATCGATTGATTTTTATTTAAGCAGTTGCAGTTGCGGATATCTCGCTTGAATTTTTTTTAAATCCTTTTCATTTCTTAGTGAGCACTGTAATGAATTCCACAAGATTGATCCTGAAACTGCAAAGCTGTTTGTGTAGGTTTTTGTTCTTATTTTTGGTATCTGGAGAGTATTATCAGATCTGAGGTTATAAACATTTGTCCCAATTTGTTTGTCTAACATTTCACTAAGATAGGATGGAGTTTGGCCATTTGCAACCTTATGCATCGTAATTGCTTTTTGGCATTGTCTATTATCATGCAGAGTAGACCATTTTAGGTTTAAAAAGACATCACAAGTATGGATAGAATATGGTGCCCCAGTTATGATGCGGGCTGCACGGTTTTGTAGTTTTTGGAGCTTATCAATAAGTGTTTTATCAATACTATTCCAAACAACAGAACAATAACTGAAATGTGGTTATACAATAGCATTGTAAACCATTGTTAGCAGCTCCTGGTTAAGAAAAGGCTTGGCTTTCTTCATAATTCGTAAGTTTGTTTTTATTTTGCTAATAATATTTTTAATGTGTCTTTTCCAATTTCAATTTTCGTCAATTGTAAAACCCAGACATTTGACCTCCCTAGCTTGTTTTAAAGCTTTTCCATTAATTGATAAATTTAGTTGGTTTGATAAGCTGGCTATTCTTTGCCAGTAACCAATTATCACGTACTCAGTCTTGATGACATTCAGTGTCAGTTTATTGATACAAAGCCAATCTACTACACATTCAATGTCTTTATCAAGCATAGGTTTAATTTCTGAAATAGAAGAACCAGGAGCAGTTAGGTTTGTGTCATCTGCATACATTCTGGTTGAATTGCATTTAACACAGTTCGGGAGGTCATTGATATAAATCAGGAATAGTAATGGCCCCAGGATAGTACCTTGGGGGACACCACATAAACGTTGTTCTGGGTCTGGGAGATTTATATAGATAGATAGATATAGATAGATATATATAGATAGATATATATAGATAGATAGATATAGATAGATAGATATAGATATAGATAGATAGATATAGATCGATAGATATAGATAGATAGATATAGATAGATAGATATAGATAGATAGATATAGATAGATAGATATAGATAGATAGATATAGATAGATAGATATAGATAGATAGATATAGATAGATAGATATAGATAGATAGATGACGTTTTTCGCTTATGTGACATACATCAATGTAAGTGGTTTGACTTAATTAAAGTAGTACTTTAGAGTATAGACAGTTTAGCTTCATCATGCATGAAATACTAAATTAGTTTGATATGAGGGTACATTTGAAAACCTGCAATAAAATTTTGATTTTGGTATAACTTGTATTTACTGATTTAAGTTTTTTGAATTGGTTTACACTTTTGTTCATTTCTGAAGTTCATGCGGTGAGACGTTATTGCGTTACTGTGAATTAGTTGTCACGAAAAATTCCGAAATGTGCCCAATAGTTAAAAGATTAATGAAATTCATTTTTGACTGCATGGTTCTACCAACTTCTCTACCCTACTGCCCGGGTCCGCAGCGCTTCTCGGCGCAACTGCGTCACCGTTTCAATTTGCCGGGCACAATATGCAGGTTTATTTTGTTTTTCTCAACTGTGTATTGACACAGCGTTGACTCACCAAGAAGGACTGACAATGTATTCCTTTAACCTGTTATATCCGGAGAATCTGCATTCTTTTCAAATGTGACGCACCCGAAGTGAGCTAAAAAAAGCTGATGTAGGTATAAAATTATCGAAAGAGGTTATAAAACGAAATATATTATAGTCAACATGTCATCACCTACAGAAGGCCACAAGCGAATTTTATGGCTGAACTTCACAAGTGTTTTAATAACCATGGTAACCGATCGTGCACAGTTAAAACTGAGTAAAATTCAAATCAAAACTGTATACCACTTATGAAGAAATTGTCCTGTCTTGAAAGAAAAACTGCAAGATAGAATTTAATAGATTTGCCTGGATTAACTCCTTATTCCCTGGTAGACAATCACTCCTTGTTAACCGACAACGACAATGGACATTTTATTGTGTACATTGATGGAAATTCCCAAGAAGGTAAGTCTTACACTGTTAAAAAAATTTCGCTTAGTTACCTTATTAGCTGCAAGCCAACGAAATTGAAAAGCGACTATTCTTTAACATCATAGATAAAAAATCTCCGTATAAGTAATCACATTTACGGCAATATTCAAAGTTCAAGCAAATTGATAATGTCTATTTCAAAATCGTATTGCAGCTCAAAGTATTTAAAATTGAACACCGAAAACAAAAGTGATAAACACAATACCTGTCTTCAACTCAATTAACAACGCCAACGGTTCATTTTTTTTCACCGAAAGCATGACATTTTGTATAGCTCCAAATTTAAAAGAATGATTGTAACAGATTACAGAACATCGGGTTTTTTTATGACGTTCTTCAGAGGGCAATATCCATTCTTATGAATATACTGAACTTGAAATATCAAGACAATTAGAAAACATTTGTTTCATTGTGCAACTTGACCTGCGTTTTGTTGTGAAGTTACCTTGGTGAATGTTGCGTTGGAATTTGAAGCAATTTATTCAGGTGATAAATCGAGTTTCTTTATTTTGTTCGGCATTTTCATCAACATATAAAAGTAGAGTATTTGGTGGAGCACAATGAAACATGTTGATGTGACAGCCGATTTCGAAGAACGATGTCAGCATTTAAGAGTTCGTCATCACTGAAAGTAATCACATTCTCAACAGGACATGGAAATTGTTCACGAATTAGTAAGCACTGGACTATTCTTTCTATTCCAATCCGCCTGATTGACTCAATTCAAACTTTGTGCGCACCCACTTTCCTGACAAAAATCAAATGAAACTAGTCAAGCAAACTCTGTAATTCTGTGAGCTAATTCTCAAAAGGCAAATTTCGCTAATGTTTTAAGTCTCTATAATACGCCGTTTGGAATTTGAATTCGTAATATATTTTACCATGAACCACGAGCGTGGTCGAAGGTGTTGAGTATTTGATGCAATATATTTCCACCGCGGTTTTTCGGTGTGCCAATAGCGTGCTAAAGTTCCAAGTTGATTCATGGCTATGTATAAGAAGATTACATCAAGAACAAAGAATGCGTACCTTTGATGGGAATTCTCGTACTTCTTAATCAATGTTTCTTTCCCTTGTTCGGAACACTAAATAAAATTCGTCATTATCTCAGGGGATCGGATGGATAACGAGGAATCATTATATTTGATTTAACCTTTTAATGCAAGAATATCGTTTCTTTAGTTCTTTGTTTTCTTTTTGTTCTTCCTTCGTTCTCTCACTGGTTCTTTTATTCTAGAGGTGTTCTATATATATAGGACACTGGTCGTTAAACCTTTAACGTTTGAATATTTTTCTTTTGTTCTTTATTCTGTTTTCCCTTGTTCTCTCACTGGTTCTTTTGTTCTAGAGGTTCTTATGTAAAGAGCATTGGGCTTTAAAGGATTAATGGACTAGCAATGATTGGTCCATGGATGTCTTAATGTCATGATAAACGTGATCAACGAAGAAAAACGCAAAGACACTGACGCAGTGAGCTTTCTTCTTCGACATTTGAAACTTGTTTCATCTTTCCAATATTCCCCTCGCCCACCGGACGAAGCGCGGTGCGAGGGTACTAATCTCGACGTGAGTGGAGTCCTGTTACACCCGTGGTGACTAGGAAGAGAAATTTTCGCTTTGTGTATGTATCTATATATATATCTATATATATATATATATATATATCCATGGATTCCGGTCACTCAAAAAGTCCGTGTGAAAGCTCGGAGACAGGTATGTTGTTGACCAAACCATACTTAGGTACCGTATTAAAGGAAATAGATTTGGTCTCGTTTTTTTTTCCCTAGTATGGATCTCTCAGACTTTGTTTACATTATCTGAACACTGAAGCCAGTAAATGATTTAAGACCGGCAAAGGAAATGGCTTTCTTGGTGCCTGCGGCTGGTTTCGCTTTTGAAGGCCACCTCAGTAGCTGGACAATTTATGACTTGACAGAGCAGTTCTCAAAGTTAGCTCCTTGGAATGTGAATTTGCCAACTGTTCACTTTTTGCAGCAACGCTTTGTATTGGTCCTTTCTGATTTATATGAACAAAAGACGTAAGGGAACTCGCTTGCTGCCAGGACATTTGTTAAGGGACTAAGTGTATTAAAACGACATTCTTCACTGAAGTTGAATACATGCCGATTTGTATAAATCTTGGGACTTTTCACGTCCTGGTAACCATTCACTTGAGCTGCACAATCACAGGTACGTCTGAATCGAGTAGCTTTGAAATAAAAATTCTACGAACTGAATTGTTTTGAGCAGCTTTCAAAAGTAGCTTCCCGACTTCATTCTTCCCTAACGGAGACTTCTTGTACGAAATATTACCGCCTGGATTTTGCTGGTGCTTATTGGTAAAGTAGAATGAAGATTCTGGTTCATTCATCTCTTTAGGACGATTAGTTTTGAACATTTTGCAGTATTTAACCGGACAGTATCCATGGTCAATCGTTTGAGAGGTGCAGGGGCGAATCCAGCCAAAAATCTGACAGTTGCTCAGCATATGGGTGGTGTAGCGTGCGCCGCATGCGGATACATGGAAGGGGGGTCTTGGGGTATGCCCCTGGGAAAAGTCTAGAAATTGAGGTGCCTGAAAATGCTATTTTATGCATTTTCAGGGCACTCTGAATTCATCCTGAATGGTCATCTTTTAAGACTTTTTTCGTGATTTTCTTTAGTCATTAAGTTCTGAGAATTCACGATTTACAAATTTCAATTAAATTTGCAAAAATATCAATTTCCAAAGATTAGCCACACAGTAACCAGAACATGTAAACACACATGTTCATATATGTACAGTATTCTTAATTTGTCATTGTACAGAATATTTCTAAAACTTATTAATAATTCATGAGGAAAATTGAAACAAAATTAATGTTTAATGAATGTCTGTATACCATGATACAGAAATAATTAACAAAACATTCAATTGGAAGCTTCACAACACTCAATAAGGCAAGCATACAAAGAAAAGATTAATATTAGTGATCATGAGCATTATGAACAGCTTCAGCCAGGATTGATGAACATGTGTCTTCCTTTCTGGAAATCTCAAGAGCTGCATCAGATAAACACATTGCAAAGGCATTTGCTTTGCTTTAAAAAAGCCCCATTGCTGTACTGCTGTTCAACCAAAAGATGTGATAAATAATAGAGAGCATACATATGTAACTCAATGCTGGTTAGACTACAGAGGTATATAGTCATGCTCTCACCACCTGTAATGGCCAGAGAACTAGCACTGCATAGGCCGTTCCTATCACCAGTGGTTCTAAAGCAGGTATTAGATTAAATGATTTAGTTAACTGAAAATACTTTTTCTTGGCAAAATCTTTGTTAATAAACAAAGTTTTTAAATATGTAATAAATAACAAATAATAAATAATAATCATTATTTTAATTTACAAATATTATTTAAAGGCAATATATAAATGTATTTTTGGGGTTGCCCACATTGGACAATCTAAAAGTAAATGAATATCAACGAAGGTACCGGTATTCACAATAAAAGTCCCCGTCATACATGTGTATACAGTACTCTTGCCAATTGGCAAACTAAAGAACATGACTTTGAGCATCCGAAAAGCAGTCCCAGAGTCCTGACTGCCCATCATCCTACCAATATTCGATATTTTATATAAATTTATAAAGATGTTCTCTTACTAGATCTTTTACTTTAAGTAGATAAGTAAAGATATAATTATATAATCTCGAAATTGCAATTTATAACGAAAGAATTAGACGTTAAACAAAAATGTTGTATAAACAAGGCCTGGCAGGTGGGCAATGCAGCTGTACTGCCCATACTGACGCATATTTTAAATTTTCATGAGCTAGCTCAGGTACGGCATATTCAATGAATCTTTACTAATTTAAAAAAATTCACGATTCCTTACCTTACTGGGTAGTGGTTTCCGCAGCGGGATTCCTCGCTTTTCGGGAACTGGAGCTTTGCAAATTGACAATAAGGACAAGGAAGGAATTCCACCAGCGACAGCTTTCTTCGTCTACAAACTAACAATTTGCGAGCATTCCTTTTTAAGTAGACAAATACTTTCCTCTTTTTCCGCAGGAGTAAGTTTCCATCAAATATATTAAGAAATTGCTGTAAAACAATGTTGGAAGCCATTGCGAAAAGAGGAAAAACAAGTATGATAGTGCGACAAGCCGAGAAGACACAATGAGCGAAAGCCTCAGAGCACGTTGTTGCTATCAGTATGGTTAAATTATAACATTGCTGTAGACTGAAACAATTGGGTATGCGGTAGGGTATACGAGATCTTCACCTGTGCTGACCAGTGCAGGAATGTGCTAAATGCGCTCTTCTGATTAGTCTGCACCCCTTCTGCACCGCTCTGGATGCTAAAAATAGTTACCCGGCGAGTTCCACCGGTGCTCCCGCCATTTCTACTCAAGTGCCTCAAGTGATACCACAGAAACAGATTCAGGACCGGCTGAATACTTCAAGTAATCAAATTATGAGGCAACGCAAAGCGACGCACTTCATGATACTGTTATCTGACCACAAACTATCGCAGGCGCACTAACAAGACCCTTAGCAACGCCTTGACACAGACAATGGAACCGAAGATCTGACCGAAGATGTCGTCATTAACTTTTCGCATAAATTAATTTTGGGAAATTCTGACCAGTGCTTTAGCACCTCTAGCACTCCTCTAGAGCCGCCCCTGAAGTGGGATAGCACACTCATCGTCCAGAAGAATTGTCCAGGCCATGACACACTTTGGATATTTTCTCCGCTCTCCACACAAAGATTTCATCGCCTTAATCAGGACTTTTTCCCCATGAAATGTCGCCCCACTGAATACGTTAGGATATATTTTTGGCTCGAAATAAAAATGCAAGGTAAACAGCCACCAGGTAACTCGCTGCAAAGCTACTTGTTTTTGGTCACCAAATTATCCTTCGCCAAAACAGTTGTCCGCTTCAGTCTTTCTCACTTCGAGAGTGATTTGTGCATGATTGCCTTTACCGTATTCGACCAGCAATGCTTTCATCAGGATTTTAAAACCTTTCAAGAAAGCTTAAAGTCGTCTTTGAGTAAATTTACCGTTGAACCCTTTGTGTTGAGGTGCCACTAAATACTTAGTTGAAAAGACGCAAGAGTTGCAAGTTTATACGCCATTTTTCTTTTTTATTGTTGATTTACCGTCGAAAAAGTACGTCTTTCACTTGCCTTTTCTCGTTCTTCTTTCGACAAAACTTGCACAAGGTTTGCTTGTTGTATTTTGTTTTATGTTTTGTATTTTCCGATTTTTGGTCGGGGATTAAACTGCAGAATTCGTTCATGTTTTCTTTGTGTATTTCGTCGGTTTCGTAATTCGTTTCATCTTCGTCAACAAAGTGTTGTACCTCCGGATGAATACTTAGCATAAATCCTTATCATAGCACATCTTAAAGACATTTGTAACCAACTTTGAGATACTTTAGAATTTATCAATTTTTAAGACAAAAAATATCAAAAATATTTTCACTCATGCGGTGTCCGTGATCCTGATTTCCGACCGGTAACGTTTGAGAATGATCGAATTTTAAGAGGGAAAGCCTGGCTTTCTAATAAAAAATCTCTCTTTAAAGCAAAATGAGTGAAGAGTTTGATTGCAAAACGACTCGAAATATCTTAAGATCGCAATTAATGTAGAGTCTTGCTACGAACATTCATTGATAAGCAGTACAATTGTCAGAATGGATCTCTTATCATTTATTAAACCGTTAAAGGTTATTCTCACCAAACGTTTTGTTTAAATAAAACAGAATAGAAATTTTAAACGTAAATATGACGACAAGCAGTTTAAATGGAAAATAATTTCCCGTTTGGGTTGTTAATATTTGTGGCCAAATATTGTATTTTCTTTATAGCATTACCACTTCCAGTTATAGCAAAGCCGATTTGTCTTCTTGACAACTGTGAAAAATTATCAATGTTACTTGGATTCTCGAGAGATGTACTGGAAGGGTGGGGGAGGACTTGTTGCGTACACGTATTTCTAGTACAAAACGTGATGTATCGGAAACACTAGGTGACATAAATACTAAAAAGTCAACAGGCATTGAGGTAATAAATAGAGTACTGTTAAAAGATGCCGGCAAAAGTGTTATGGAGTCACTGGTTATCGTTTTCAATCGATCACTTCGGACAGGGATAAGAAGATGCAGAATCTGATTGGGGCAATTACTGCACAAATTTTGTAATCACTGTCGTTGCAAACCCCTTTGAAAAAGATGTACATTTACCTTATCCACGGCTCCACTATTTATCCAGGCTGTAATGCTTTTCTATTGGGTTTGCAAAACAATTAATTATATTTTAATGAAAGTGTCACTGCCACCTGATTTAATATGCTTGCATATTTATCTCTTCAAATTGGTTTATGTACTTCTTTTACGTAATTACCAACTCAAACTCACATTTACACCAACAATGCTGCTCCCCTTCCCAGAAAGACTTGTTACGTAATACTTAGACAGTGTTGGGCAGTACCTGATGCTCAAGCTAGACTATGAACCAATGGCCTTCGTTGATAAACCTAAATGACTTATTTGTTTTTTCGTCTTCTCTTTCTTCATTTTTACGTTTTAATTGGTATTCCGTGTCAAATATTACTTTGAAAGTTGTATGGAACACAAATGCGGAACTGTTCTATTAGTCATCATTTTTTGTTGCTATTCGCTATGAACATCTGGTTCTTGTAGCAGCAGATTTAAACCTTTGTTAATCCTTATCACAATATCGTGACTCATGACCTAATCTCACTAAGTTCTCGACACGACATGCGGAACCTGTTCACGAATTAGTGAAATCTGGATTGACCGCAAAGTTTTGCCTCATTCCCCATTTTCCTCCAGAAAATCAAATGAAACCGGTTTTAACAAACTCTGTAGTTCTGTCAGCTAATCCTACTCAAGGTCATCATGAGCAAGATTGACTTCCACAATAGGGACATAGCGGCCCGCAATACTATCAATACGTCGATGACACATTTTCCTTATTCAAAACTGAACAAGACGATAATAACTTTTTGAATATCTTAACGCTCGACATCCATGCATTACGTTCACCATGGAAAAGGAAGTTGACGGAAAATTCTCTTTTTTAGATGTTTTAGTTGCTAAACGAACTGGTACCACTTTTGAAACCTCCATTTACTACAAGATGACATATACGGGAGTACTCGTGAATTTTTTCAGTTTCACTGCATTCTCGTAGAAAACAGGATTAATAAAAGTTTTTATCGACAGATCATCTGGACGACAACTGGCAAGGCTTTCAAAATGATCTTACAAAACTCACTTCAGTGCTAACAGAAAACCAATTTCAACAGTATCTAATAAACAGAATCAAAAAATTCTATTTAAGCAAAACTAATGAACCATCTGGTGCATCTTCTAATCAGGATGAAACTACGGCAAACAGAACGTATATTAAGTTACCGTACATTGGAACATACTCGTCAATAACTCAAAAGAAACAACGAAACATAATTCACAGTTACTGCAACAATACCGAAATAGAACTTGTCTTTTCGGCTTTTAAAATAAGCGAATTGTTCAGCAACAAGGTCAAAGTTCCAAATTCCTTGAAGTCTCATGTTATCTGTTTATTTGAATGCGCGGGCTGCAAGGCACGTTACATAGGAGAAACCAACAGGCACCTCCGAACAAGAATTAATGAGCACCTTAATTTCCGAACAAATATTAATGCATTGCAAAGTACACGCAATAAGGCCATGATTTGTAAAAGAAATAAGTTTATTAACAGGAATAACGTTTCGTTGCGTCTCGCAACATCATCAGAGTATGAATAAATTAAACGGGTATTGTATTTACAAGGTTAGAGGTATAAAGTAGGTGTTATATTACAAGAAGTATGGGAAACGGAAATGGATAGAGCTGTTCAAAGAGAGAGAGAGAGAGAGGAACAGAGCTAAGATTGGCATTCAAGGAAGGTTTAAGGTTAGAAATAATAAGACTTTCTCTTACCAAAAGTTCAGAGGCAGAAGAACAGGAGGATAGGATTTTGAAGTCGTTGAGTGATGCAGTGTGGCCAGTCTCAGTGAGATGAGTTAAAATGCTGGAAGGTGATGGGTTAAGAAGCTTTTTACCTGTCAGGGCAGAGACTCCTAGATGATCAGAAGCTCGTGTATGTAAGTGGCGGGCCGTTTGGCCCCCATACAATGCGGAGCAGCATTGACACTTGTAAGAATAAACAATACGAGACCTCAGAGCTTTAGGAGTCCTGTCCTTAAAGTTAAAAAGATGAGCAAGTCGTTTGCCTGGTTGAAAAACAAAACGAATACTGATGTGAGGGTAAACTGAGGAGCACAGTTTTAAAATTTGAGTGCGGATTTGGAGAGAGTGACAACCAGTGAAGGGAAGAGAAAAGTATAAGACCTTTTTGGGGACTGTGTGAAGGACTGGTTTGGATGTGAAGGTTTTGTCCAAGTAAAGAGAAACGCATTTGCCAAATAAATGGGTAGGAAAACCATTGGTTTTAAAGATATTTTTTAACATTTCAAGTTCTTTGTGGAAATTTTCATAACTAGAGCAGATGTTGAAACAGCGATGGAGTAGTGAAAGAATTAGGCCTTGTTTGTAAGTGAAAGGTATGAAGCTGCGAAAATTTGTGAAAAGACCAGTGAATGTGGGTTTACGATAAACGGAAGTGGTAAAAGTGCCGTTATGACGGGTGATGTCAATGTCGAGAAAAGGTAATGAGCGGTTGGATTCAGTTTCAAAAGTAAAGTTTATATTTGGATTTTGACGGTTAAGGAAATTAAGAAACAAGGGAATGTGTTCAGGGGAACGGAAAAGTAGAAAACAATCATCAACATATCAACAATAGTAACTGGGTTTGAAGTTGGAAGGACAATTATCAAGCCAAGATTTTTCATGAGAGGATAAGAAGATGTCTGCAAAAAGAGGACCGAGGGGAGAGCCCATGGCGACTCTATCAATTTGTTTGTACAGAGAGCTATTGAAAATAAAGTGGCAGTCTTTAACAGAAAAATGTATAAGCTTTTTAAATTCTTCACGGGAAAAACCACGATAATGGGTGTCAATGCGAAATAAAAGGTCAAGAATTAAGTTAATAGTTTTGTCAAGTGTTGCGTTGGTAAAAAGTGAAGTGATGTTGAAACTGGCCAGACTAAATGATCGGTATCAAAATTTAGGTTAAGTAATTCCTGAACAAAAGAGAAAGAGTAACTCACCATGTAAGCACCAGAAGCGATGGGACGAAGAAGGGGAACGAGAAATTTAGCAATGTTATAAGAATGCGTATTAACAGAATATAAAATAGGCCTAAGGCCTAAGGGGAATGTTACTTTTATGTATTTTAGGTAGTCCGTAGAGAATGCCAATTTGAGAGCCAGTGGGAAAGAGTTTTTCGTAAGCTGTCTGTGTGATGCTCTTGAATTTCTTCAGCCTGCGTAGGAAGTGTTCTCGTATTGTTTATTCTTACAAGTGTCAATGCTGCTCCGCATTGTATGTGGGCCAAACGGCCCGCCACTTACATACACGAGCTTCTGATCATCTAGGAGTCTCTGCCCTGACAGGTAAAAAGCTTCTTAACCCATCACCTTCCAGCATTTTAACTCATCTCACTGAGACTGGCCACACTGCATCACTCAACGACTTCAAAATCCTATCCTCCTGTTCTTCTGCCTCTGAACTTTTGGTAAGAGAAAGTCTTATTATTTCTAACCTTAAACCTTCCTTGAATGCCAATCTTAGCTCTGTTCCTCTCTCTCTCTCTCTCTCTTTGAACAGCTCTATCCATTTCCGTTTCCCATACTTCTTGTAATATAACACCTACTTTATACCTCTAACCTTGTAAATACAATACCCGTTTAATTTATTCATACTCTGATGATGTTGCGAGACGCAACGAAACGTTATTCCTGTTAATAAACTTATTTCTTTTACAAATCATGGCCTTATTGCGTGTACTTTGCAATGCATTAATATTTGTTCGGAAATTGAGATTCCAGCCTGGATCCTCAATCGCGACAATAATGAGCACCTTCAAGCAAATAGAAACTCTCAAATTTTCAAACATTTTAAAACCTCGAATAATTGTAGAAATTTCTGTACCTCTACTTGTTTCGAAATTCTGCACACTGCCTGAAACACATACCAACTTAATTTGAAAGAAGGATGCTACATTCTAAATAACAAGCCGGAACTCAACAGACAACAGGATCATGTCATCTTAAACTTATCTTTATAATCTCTGCTAGTAAATATACGATTATCTCACACAAATTTTGATTTACGTGTAACATTCAACTGATGTAATTTTAATCCTTATTAATTCGAAATACATTGCGCTGTAGCTGATGCAAATCAAATTTAGCGCCATCAAATATCATTCAACTGTCATTACAACTACCTTAATGTAAATTGCCTGATGAAAGAATAAGCACATTCCGAAACATGTTGCAAATAAAGTTTCAATCGAAACTGCGGTATTAATCATCAAAATAACAAAATAACGAAGAACGCATACGTTTTGTAGGGAATTCCTTTTACTTCCTCGCAATTAAATCTTTCCTCTTGGTCAGAACAATAAATGAAGTCTGTCAATATTGCAGGGCACCTTTTGGCTAAATAGAAGATATTTTACCGGATTGACATGCTGAGAGTACGCGTGTCCTGATCAACCTATCATAGCCTTTCCATTAAGTGGATGCAACATTTCTTGTCATACAAAATGTCCCCTGCTGCAGTATTGTATTTCATTCAGCATGTTAATCAACGGCAAGAAATAATTGTTTGGACCTTCGAGAAATCAATTAAAGGTATGCAATCTTTTTTATTATTAAAAAAATTATCATTTTAGCGTTATAACGAAGAACGCATACGTTTTCTAGGGAATTCCTTTTACTTCCTTGCAATTAAATCCTTCCTCTTGGTCAGAACAATAAGATCGGAAGATCTTAGCAAAACGAGTATTTTTAGGATTAGCTCACTAAACTCAAAAATTTGCTAGACCACTTTCATTTGATTTCAAGCAGAAAATTCGGTGAGTAGTTAAATTTGTCTTAAACATATCAGGCGGACAGAGCTACCCAATCAATCCAGTCCCCAATAATTCTAGTACAATTTCTATGTCTTCTCGAAAGCGAGATGAGTGTCCGTAATGATGACCTGTTAATGGTTAAAATCGTTCTTCTAAATCTGCTGCAGCAATAAGAGGATGTCATGGCGAACAACAATTAAAGAAAAGAAACATTTCAGTAGCAGTGTTCCACTCACTTTTTCAACGCAATATATACTACGAAATACCAATTAAAATGTAAATATGAGGGGTCAAAATCTAGATTCATCATCTCGGTTTATTGGTTCATAGTCCACGCTTTGTACCAGGTACTGCTCAGCATCATTCAGCGATCAAGTTGCAATTGTTTGAAGGGGAGGGCTAACAATTAAAGTGGGACTGGATTTAAGGATGACGTTGTCATTACATAACAAGAAGAAACTATAGGATTTTTTCTGATGTTTTAACGAAACGCTGTCGTCGAGAGAAGAAATATCATGATAATATCAAATCAAACAGTTCTGATAAAAGTGCAAGGATCTAACATCGGGGGTAAGTGATCAAAACATCAAAGTCTGATGAAGCACGCTGCGAACCGAAGGTAGACTTTGTCAATATTCAATACCCCCGGGTAACCATATATAATCATGCTGTAATTATGTTTAGTATACTCACAAAACTAGTATATCGTTATGTAGTTGGAGTTGGCTTGAGGTAACACTAACTGTCATTTGTTGAATTATTGTCACATGGCCTTATCTAAATGTAAATGTATCATGCTCGGACAACAATTTCAAAATTGTTGCCCGAGCGGGCTACAAAAGCACGTGAAAAAAGTATGTCCTTAGCACGTGATTAAAGCGTGTTACATTAAATCCAGCGATAAATAGCACAAAGACCAGTAGCAGATGAATGTTTGTTTCATATGAAGAAGTAAATGAAGCCTGAAGTTAAGAAACTACGTTAATCCAATCTTACACTCTGTGAAATACGATATCTTATAGAGGGAAAAGACACGGCAAATACACAAAAAGATACCAAAAATAATGTTGCATCACCTTTTGTATTCCTTATGGAGGTTTCAGCAGAAGAATAGCCACCGAAAAACCAACAGAAACCATTGAGATCGGAGTTAACTCGTTTTCTTTTTTTTTTTTTTTCTTGTCTCTATCGCTATATAACAAAACACTGAATGTCTTTTCCCTCTGCGAAACTGTTTTGTTTTCCCTCGAGTTTCGATGTTCCCCTCAAATTCGTCTGAGGGAAACATCCGACCAACAGGCAAAACAAAATTGTTTCCCTCAGCAGCAGACATGAACTGTATGATATTCAACACTAGACAATAAAACTTCACGAAACTGGTGAAAACATGTATTTGAAATCCGCTTACTGCGCAAATGCTAACCTGCATTAAAACAAACAAATGGCAAATTTATACAAAAACATTCAGAAAACTCGCCCTTGATTCCTATCAGTGTTACTAAATTTGTACTTCACTCACGGTTCGTTTTCTAATTGTTCATTGTCCAATGAATTTCGTCTTATAAAATGGTTTGTCAATTTTCGCACTTATATGATTCTATGCAAACACGGCTATCTAAAGGGCCTGGTAAAACGTCTGCAACATTTGCTTCAACATTCATTCGACTTTGTTGAAATTTGATGTTGAATGTGTATGTCATGGGTTTTAAAACAATGTTGAGCAGTATCAAAACTTGTTGAATGGAGTTTGAGCGTGTTAAAAACATTCCTTCGACATTTCAGGTTGTTTTCGGCATATCAAACGACTCTACCGTATCATTCGACAGACTGTTTGACAAAATTGAACGTGCGCATGCGTTGCAATGATTGTTATCATAAACAACATGACATGCTTTTTTCAACATTCGTTGAAGAGATACTGAATATATCCCAGCCCAATCATTCGAAATACTTCAACAAAATCGAACAAATGTTGAAGCAAATGTTGAATATGATTGCCAGGGCTTTAATTTATGTTTATTCTATAGATGGCGCCAAATATGTTAGACCCTTAAGTGCTGTTTACACGGGTGATTTTTTTTCTGCGATTTTTAGCCTTCCGACACGTGCGACTTTGGTGAGTTCTTTCCCCAGTCGCATGCTTCAGGATGAGAAAAAATCGCAAGAAGAATCACCCGTGTAACAAGCTCTTTACCAGGAGAATTTAGTCTGAAATTGAAAACACAGTTAACCCTTTGCCGACTGAAGACGAGCACACTAGCATTCTACTGTGACTAACGCCACACGTTTTTACTGGTCAAGGATAGACCTCCACTCGTGGAAATGTTAATCAATAATTCCATACCAGAAATCGAAACTGACTGTGTTTGAACAACCTGATAAAAACACTTGGCGATTCTGGGACCACTATCAAGCAGTTGGGTCCCTGGAGAGTTCCCAGTGTGTTCAGTCATTTTTTCAAAGCTTCTTTTCATTTCTCCCAAATTCTTCCTAGAGTTTGAATTCGGCTCTATGGACAAGCCCAAACAGTTTCTATTTCTTAATTTTTTTTCCCGTCTGAGTCCGAATTTTTACTTTTCCCGCGCTAACGCCAGACGATTTTAGTTGTCAAGGGGAGATATCATAGAACGATTAGAGTTGCTACTTTATTGCGGTACCATATAAACAAGACATCCCAGAATTACACCTTTCGCGGTTCATTGCCAGAAGATATACTATCATTAACGCCAGCCTGAAACTCATTAATGCAAAAATACATTCACTTTATTCAATTGATATTGATTAGTGTAGATACGCAACCATTTCCATTAAACGACATTCTACAGTGCGAACTGATGACCGTTAGCATAATTCTACTATACATTAGCGATCATAAAATTTCAATTACGCAAGAGAAATTTCTTGTCAAACTAAAATTTTATTATCCCTAATGTATAGTAGAATGGTTTTAATAGTTGGCTGTTCTCGCTATGGAATGCCCTTTGAAGCAAACGATTACGTATCTACGCTAGTGAATTTTGGTTGAATAAATTGAATTTATTTTTGCGTTAATGAGTTTGACGTTGGTGTTAATGACAGTATATTTTCTGGTAATGAACGGCGAAAGGTGTATAACAAGACATCTGATTTAAAGTTAACCAGAATAAGAGATTCAATACAGATCAGTCAACGTCGTAAGACGCCAGTGGGGAACGAGTGGATTCCGTTGCGAAGATCCCGCATTATCGCAAATCACTGCTCACAAGTACAGTCCTAAACTCTTTGGTCCCAAACGGAGTTAAATTTATCTTATTATTCTTAACATCAAATTACATGTCAGCCATCAGTAGATTAAAATTTAAAGCACATATCATTCAAACTTAGATTGGTGATAATAGAGCAGTAACCAATGAAAATAACGGGAAAGGGGAGTGTGGTATAATACATCTTTTGCAGTTCATTACCAGAGAATACACTATCATTAATGCTAACTTCAAATTCATTAACGAAAAAATAATTTCATTTTATTCAATAGACATTCACTGGCGTAGATACGTTACCACTTGCATCAAAGGGCATTCCATACCGCCAACAGATGACCATTAACACCATTCTACTACCCATTAGGGATAATAAAATTTCAATTAGGCATAATATTTCTTTTGCGTTATTGAAATTGTATTATTCCTAATGTATAGGAGAACGGTGTTAGTGGTCGTCTGTTGGCGCTAAGGAATGCCCTTTGACGCAAATGGTTGCGTATCTACTTTAGTGAATAACGATTGAATAAAATGAGTATATTTTTGCAATAATAAATTTGAGGTAGGCGTCAATGATAGTATATCTTCTGGTAATGAACAGTAAAAAATGTAAGATAGCGTGCGAGTTAGGTCATTGCATGACTTGGGATCTTCTTGTGCTGTGAACTGTGGACGAACGTGAATAAATCTCAAAAAAAACTAATTGTGATTTCGTGATTTGAAATTCGTCAACTGTTGGGTGATTTTTGGAAGCAATCCCCGACACTTTTATCACATTTCCAATTAACCGTTTTGAGTCTGAGTCAGGTAACAATTAATATACTTATTCTTCCACTTAAACGTCATCGTTCTTAACCTATTAATGTTTGACAATTTATCACACGACCATGTATTTCAAACACATCATTTTGAACATTCTTTTATCACTCTACTAATTAGTTCGCTCAGCGTCGTTGACGTGCAACAAGTTCAAAAGAATTTTTGAACCCAGACGAGGCTATAAGAGCTAACTAAAGAGTTTCAAAAAAATATCAAATAAATTGTCATTTAACAATAAGGTCTATGGTCAAAATACCTGAATGTAGTTAAAGCTATCTATCAAAACACCATCCACGGGGCAAAACATCCCAGTACAGTAAAAATAATCATACATTCTCTACACATCCCAGATAAATCAAAATAATCGAATACAGTCAAAATATTCCAATATAGTAAAAATACTGCAATACAGTCAAATAAAAAATCCAAATGTTATCAAAACATCTCACTATAATCAAAACACTCCGACATAAATTCTCAAGGAAAATGGCAAGGTCAAGCTCAAAAACAGACGCCGGGCACGAATGGACAAAAGAATAGCAGGGGTGAATAGAATCTACAAACAAATTCAGTTTTCCCTTAAGTGTGTCAATGATACTTTGAAGACCGTTACTGAGCTACTTCTCAAGTGCTACGTTTTGAAAACAAATTTTTATTCCGTTCTTCTAGGCCATGCTCGTCGAAATCCTTCTATTGTCAGTGATCACTTCGATCCTCTGGTCAGCGGTCACCTACATAAAACGTAGAAAAATGCCACCAGGTCCTTTTCCTCTTCCTTTCGTTGGCAACGTTTACCAGTTAGGATCAGATCCACCTTTTTCGATGGAGAAGCTTCGCAAGCAGTACGGAGAAACATATACAGTGGTTACTCCAGTCGGAGATATCGTGATTGTGAACAACGGGAAGTTAGCGCATGAGGCACTGGTGACGAAAAAAGATGATTTCGCAGGTCGTCCTCAGTTCTTCCCTGGGTACGACCTGCTAGAAAGTAAAGACCTCGTTACCACAGACTATGGACCTTTTCTTCCATTTCGTCGTAAACTGGTCATTTCAGCTTTACACATTTTCGGTGAAGGAAAACGCACAGCCGAAGATAGAGTAAACAGAGAAGTGCGTTGGTTATTAGAAGAAATAGAAGGGATAAATCAACCCTTTTTTGCGAAAAAATATGTCATGATGACGACGATCAGCATAATCCTTGACTGGCTTTTCTCTGAAAGATACGAGCTCGGGGATCCAGTTTTAGAAATACTCTACACTTTCAATGAAAATATGCTCTACCTCAACCGTCAGGGGAGTTATTATCAAATTCTCCCATTTCTCAAATATTTACCGACCGAATACATGAAGCGATTTGCGCTGGCCAAATCCACCATTAAGGACGTTTTCTGGTCCAAGCTCAATGATCACCTTGAGACATACACTGAAGGCACAGTTCGGGACATCACTGACGCCCTCATTCAGTCGTACGAGAATGAAAAGGATAAAAACTGTAACAAAGGATTGGGCACCATTGACGACTTAAGGTTTATACTGGTAGACATGTTCATTGGCTCCAGTGATACAAGTTCTTCCATCATTACATGGTTACTACTATACATGATCCGATACGAAGAAGTCCAAGATAAGATACACCAGGAGCTCGATCTAGTCGTCGGAAGAGATCGGTTTCCATGTTTCGACGATTCTGAAAAGCTACCTTTCCTTCAAGCGACCATCTGCGAGGTGATGCGCCACTCAACATTTGCACCATTTTCCGGGCCACACAAGTCAATCAGGGATTCAGTCATTGCTGGTTATCATATACCTGAGAATACCATGGTGCTTTTCAACTACTGGAGGATCCATTACGATCCTGATGAATGGAAAGAGCCGAGCTTGTTCAAGCCTGAACGATTTATCAATTCAGATGGAAAGTTCGTTGGATGGAGCGCCTTTCAGAGTTTTCTTCCATTTGGTGTAGGTCGTCGGGCTTGTGTTGGTCAAGCCTTGGCAAAAATACAAGTATTCGTCATTGTGGCGAGGCTTTTACACCAGTTTCGTTTCAAAACAACAGATGAAGAGCCAAAACCGACCTTCGATGGCGAGCCAAGTTTTGTGCGCTTTCCTTTACCTTACAAACTGATCGCAACGAAGCGAGTACAATAAACTAAAACGCTTCAGCCTAATTCAAGACTTAAGAATGAAGGAAATTCTGTTGAAACTACATCCTTGAACAGTAACTTTATAGATATAATTGCACTAGATATAGATCTTATGGGTTATTCGATTGAATTAAAGGACTGCAAGGAAAGCTGCTAGAAAGTAAACAAGAGAGTAAAGTTAGGAATCACGGAGGAACCGTAATCGAAGAATTGAAGGTTTCAAACAACGGAAAGTTAGATCTATTAAATATTTTAAAACCTTTATCGTGTTTATAGCTTTTAATTCGAATATTCCTCTGGGCTTTGGTTTTTATCCTCCAATTAGAGTCAAGCTAAAATTTTTAAATGGAAAATTATATTGACAGGAAACAATCAGAACAAGAACAAAAGTTTCTAACGTGTCGTAGATTGCGAGCAAGGTCTTGACTGGGAGTATTCGACAGGAATGATAAAACTCTTTACCTATCTATATATACCAGAAAAAAAAAAATTACACCCTGTAGTATACTTCTTTATTCTGGAAGTGACAAAACAACTGTATAATTTCTCTGGGTTCAGCCCTTTTCCCTTTTGCTATCACGTGACATGACGTCACGGTTACTACACCTCTCCTCTTTCGGTTTCAACTCTTTTTCTTTAAAATGTTGCCTACATTTTAACAAAATGTGAACTTACATCCAGTTACATATTAAAAGTTAAATGTCAAGAATATCCGTAGTAGCTTGATGGAACTCGATTCCGCACTGGTGACCGACCGGAATCTTCAATTTTTACTGTTCCGTTCAACTCACAAGGGTTAGGCTGATTGAATTGATAGCTGTATTCCTCAAGTGGTCTTTTTGGTTCTTTTTCTTGGTTAGGTTCCTGGTTTTCTTCCTCCTCAAGTTCCTTTGGGTTTTCATTCGGCTCATTCATTCCGGTTGACTTTCGATTCAGAATTTGGTCCTGGTGTCTCCTTGTATTTTTCCCACCCTCTGATATGACTGTATAGGAAACTGGACCTGATTTATTAATTATTCTTGCGGGGATCCATTTGCTTCCTCGTCCATAGTTTTTGACGTAAACGGGATCTTGCGCCGAAAACTTCCTTTGTCGAGTATTAATGTCATGGCGCTGTTTCTGTCTTTCTTGTTGAACTGTAACTGTTCTGCTAACATCTGGTCGAATTAGATCTAACCGAGACTTTAGCTTCCGGTTCATAAGTAACTCTGCCGGTGTTCGGCCCGTAGTAGTGTGTGGTGTTATCCTGTACCGGAATAAAGATCGATAAACTTTGGTTTCCAATGTACCTTAGCCTTGTTTCTTAATGCCTTCCTTCACCGTCTGTACTGCTCTTTCAGCCAAGCCATTTGATGCGGGATGATAGGGTGCCGTTGTAATGTGCTTTATGCCACTGAGTTTGAGAAAAGTTTCAAATTCTTTGCTTCCGAAGTTTGAGCCGTTGTCGCTCACAATAATCTCAAGTAGTCCGTGTGTTAAAAATGTCTGTCTTAGTCTCTACAGTCGCTGTACTTGTGGACGTTTGCATCACATGGACATCTATCCACTTTGAATATGCATCAACAATAATTAACAGCATTCTGCCATAAACCGGGCCAGCAAAGTCAACGTGAACTCTTGAGGCCAGCAGGAGGCATTTTCTGATTTACCACGCATTTTTCAGATGTTTTTACCTTGGCTTCCTAGTCAACATCCATCTTGGGCCACCGCATTATCGATCTTGCAATAGCTTTCATGCGAAAAACTCCCTGGTGTCCCACATGCACTTCATCCACCATACTTTGTCGGTGTTGTTGAGGTATCACAACTCTTTGTCCCCATAGTATACATCCATCTTCAACAGTCAATTCATCTCGACGAGTATAATAGGGTTTTAAACTCTCCGGAAGTGTTTCTGAAGTATTTGGTCAGTTGATTTCGATGTAACGCATTTCCATAGACAATTCTGGGTCCCTCCGGGTTGAATCTCTGATTTTTGCGGATTTTACAGGAGTGCTATCCAAACAGCCTAACGAGAAGTCTATGTTTCCAACCCTGGGAACACGTGACACTGTTTCATTGGCTGAATTTCGACTCAAGCCGTCGGCATTGGTATGCTGGCTATCTGCTTTATACTGGTTCGTGTATTCATAAGCTGATAAGGTGAGTGCCCATCGACGGATGCGTTCTGCCGCTGTAACTGGAATGCATTTTTGTTCGTTAAACAGTCCTTGCAACGGTTTGTGGTCAGTTATTATGGTGAATTTCCTCCCATACACATATTGATGGAACTTGCCAAGACCAAAGATTATTGCGAGTGCCTCTTTTTCCAACTGTGAATAATTCTTCACTGCCGGTGCTAACGTGCGTGACGCATATGCAATAGGTCTCTCCCAACCATCTTCCATGGCATGTGACAAAACCGCGCCAACCCCGTAAGGTGAAGCGTCACATTGTAAGAGGACTTCCTTCTTGCTGTCATAGTGCACAATCAGTTTGGATGACTTAAGCATTGCTTTGGATGTTTCAAAAGTCCGCTGTTGCTGTGGTCCCCAATTCCATGCTTCGTTTTTCCGTAACAGCTTGAAGAGGGGTTCAAGTTCACTTGCCAGGTTCGGTATAAATCTGTGATAATAGTTCAACATGCCCAAGTAAGCCCTCAGTTGTGATACATTATTGGGCACTGGTGCCTCTGTCACTGCTTTGACTTTCTCATCCACCGGTTTTACACCATCTTTGTTGATCTTCTGCCCCAGATACACCACTTCTTTGGCCAAGGATACAAATTTCTTGGGGTTCAAACGTAATCCTGCATCTGCTAACCTCCGAAGGACTTCTTCAAGGTTTTTACGGTGGGCCTCTTCATTCACTCCAGATACCAATATATCATCCACCCTTACTAAGACATATGGTATTCCTTGCAATAAATTCTCCAGACCCCTTTGATATATTCCTGGTGCGCTTGAAATGCCATAAGGTAGTCGGTTGTACCTGAACAATACTTTGTGTGTGTTGATTGTTGTGTATTGTTTGGAATGTTCATCTAATTTTAACTGTTGATAGGCCTGACTCATGTCTAGCTTTGTAAACTGTTGACCCCCATTCAGACTAGCGAAGAGGTCTTCAGATTTGGGAATCGGATAATTGTCTAATTTCGATACTTTATTTACTGTCATTTTGTAATCGCCACATATTCTCACGCTTCTGTCTTCTTTCACGATTGGTACTATTGGTGCTGCCCATTCACTGGATTGTACGGGTTCAATTGTTCCTTCATCGACTAGCTGTTGAATCTTATTTTCAATTTTTGCTTCCAAGAGGTAAGGAACTGGGCGGGCTTTGCAATAAATTGGTTTTGCATCTTTGTCGATGTGAATTCGAGCCTCTGTGCCTTGTAACGTCCCCAACCCGCTCTGAAATATCTTTGGATAATTTTGAACCAACTCTCTCACGATACTAGTCACGTTCATCGAAAAGATTTCTTCCCAATTTAATTTAATTTCGCGAAACCAATTTCTCCCTAGCAACGACCGTGTTCGGCCCTCCACGACAACAATTGGCAGTACAAAATACTGTTTGTTGTATTTTACCTGAACTTTCGATTCCCCTTTCACTTTGACTTTCTCCCCCCGTATACGTCGTCAATATCATGTTTGTTGGCTGGAGGTTACCACCGGGGTTAGCAATTCTCTTCCATGTTTTGTGTCCGATAACTGAGACGGCTGTTCCTGTGTCGACTTCCACCAAAAGCTTTTGGTTGTTGATTCAACGTTGATCTTCAAAGGCTCCGCCTTTTCTACTCTTAACTCATACATTCCATAATCCTGGTTTATACCCCTTCCTTCTTGTTGTAAAAAATTGGCCGATTGATTCTGTTGGACATTCCTTTGATTGTCGTTGTCTTTCTCTTGATTTTGTGCTCGAATTGATTTTCTAGGCGATGATCGATTTGACTCGCTTCTGCACTTTCGCGCTATGTGCCCTTTCTTCTTACAACGGAAACACGATGCATCAACAAACGTACATTCGTCTGAACCGTGATTTCCGCCACATCTGAAGCATTCTCTACCTTTCCACTCTCCGGCAAGCTTATCTACCGTCAATTTGTGGTCTTCTTCACTGGTTTATTCATCTCTCAATGCTTGGCTGCTCTTTTCCGCCAACTCCATGGCAATCGCAATTTGATGCGCCTCGTTAAATGTTAATTTTGGTTCTGCCAAAAGTCGTCGTTGAATACGATCGCTGCAGATTCCACTCACGAGCCTGTCACGTAATCGTTCTTCCAATGTCTCTTTAAATTCGCAATACTGAGCAATCTCTCGTAGTTTTACCAAGAATTCTGCTACAGATTCGTTCGGTTGTCTGTCTCGGGTGTCAAACTTGTGCCGTTGAACAATCACACTAGGCGTCGGTTTCTGATGATCTTTCATTACTTTAACTAGTTCGTCAAATGTCTTATCTGTCAGTAGATTAGGTGCTACTAGACTTCTGAGTAGTTTATAACTTTTGTTTCCCATTGCAGTCAATAATATGGCTCTTCTTTTGTCAGCATTCGTTATTCCAAGAGCTTCGAAATAGAACTTTACTCTTTCCGCATAAAGCTCCCCGTCATCATTTTCCTGATCAAACTCGCCAATCTTCCCGTGTGTGGCCATCGTTAATTCTCAAATTGTAACAGAACTGGCTTTATCCTCGTCGCCATTGTAGTATACTTCTTTTTTCTGGAAGTGACATAACAACTGTTCAATTTCTCTGGGTTCCGCCCTTTTTCCTTTTGCTCTCACGTGACATGACGTCACGGGTACTACATACCCAAAGCGCAAAAACAGAATAACAAAATAAAAAGAAGAAAATAACAAAAGAAAAAAACGAGGGGGGAAGAAAGAACAAATAAGCATCTAAACTATCAAGTGCAAGAGCAAACCTAGCGACACGTATTGGTTAAGTTAGATTTCTTCGCAATATACATCATTAGCATTTGAAACATACTCGTTTCAGTGTCTTGCCAAAGGTTTGATCATTGAAGTGGAGGGGAGAGGGGTGGAATATTAAGATATTGGACCCCTACCTAAATACGTTTCTTCAGGAAGCCAAATGTAGGTGGACTGGCCTGGTTGCCCCCCCCCCCTAACAAATCTGCTAAAACAGTCCTTACAGTTTTTAATTTAAAACTTCGGAATTTCAATATATAATATTGCAATTCTACAACTTCGTTACACAATCTCACCAAACCGGCGAGGCCTTGTTTTTAGGACTGATACACGTCAACTTTGATCACTGACGTAGAGGCCCTTCTTAAGAGATATGGGGATTTTGGTCCATGAAATAGAAGTCTTTTTTCACTCGTGAAAGGGATTTTGATCTCCGAAAAAGAGTTCTTCGTAACTGATATAATGTACTATAGTCACTGAAACAAGAGCTCTTCATACTGGAAGTGCACAGCACGCAGGGTATTAAATGGCAGCCCTCCATCCACAACTGATATTAGGGATTCGAAGAAGAGTTTGATTGCTGGTGTAGGGTTGGTGTAGGCTACCTTTTATAAGCTCCGCTTACATCACCTGCTATTCTACAGTATATAAACGTCACTTTATGATATTACTCTCCAAACCTCTTTCTCAACACTGTCCCCTTGAAGCTCAAAATACGAAAAAACTTGGCGCTCAGTAAAGTCATTTTGTCTGGGGGATATCCAGCGTAATTTGCTAGAATATTGTATCCTTTCGAAAACTACACGAAATTAATTGAATACGTATTCAGGTGCTTCCCCAACCCAACAGGTAATACGTAAATTAAATACAAACCATTAATCAAAAGGGATTTTGATCTGTCTTACCGTATTACTATCTGAACGTTTTATTACATTCAATTTAATACAAATATTACCATTCAATTTAACTTCTACACTACTTCATTAATATCAGACGTACTGGCAATTGCATAGTTCATTTTCCATGCAGGCATACATGTTGAATCAGAGCTGTCTGTTTCATTCTAATCTATTCGAACAATAGGTTTAGTAAGGTCCACCCCTCATTGGTCCAGTGTTACTCCAGGAGTAAATCGACGTACCAGGAGAAAACCAGCGATGCTTGGTAGAGGCAAACTGGACAACACTCTTCTCACATGTGACCAAGGTATACCCCTCGCCCACCGCACGAAGTGCGGTGCGAGGGTACTAATCTCGACGTCCGTGGAGTCCTTTTACACGCGTAGTAACGAGGGAAAAAAATTTTCGCAGAGTTTATCTATGTTTCTATTTGACTATATATCAATGGATTTCGGCCACTCAAGAACGCCGTGTGATTGCTTGGGGACTGGTATGTTGTTGAACAAACAATACTTAGGTACTGTATTGAAGCAAATCGATTTGGTCTCGTTCTTTTTCCTTTTGTATGGATCTCTTGCAAGTTATTTACATTATTTGAACACTGAAGCCAGTAAATGATTTATGACCGGCAAAGGAAATACCTTTCTTGGTGCTTGCGGCTGGTTTCGCTTTTGAGGGCCACCTCAGTAACTAGACAATTTATGACTTGACAAAGCAGTTCTCAAAGTTAGCTTCTTGGAATATGCATTTGCCAACCGTTCACTTTTTGGAGCAAAGCTTTGTATTGGTTCTTTCTGATCTATATGAACAAAAGACGTAAGGGAAAACTCGCTTGCTGTCAGGACATTTGCTAAGCGACTAAGTGTATTAAAACGACATTCTTCGCTGAAGTTGAATAAATGACGATTAGTATAAATTTTGGGACTTTTCACGTCCTGGTAACAACTTACCTGAGTTCACAATCACAGGTACGTCTGAATCGAGTAGTTTTCAAGTACAAGTTCTGCGAACGGAATTGTTTTGAGCAGTTTTCAAAAGTAGCATCCCGACTTCATTCTTCCCTAATGGAGACTTCTTGTACGAAATATTACCGCCTGGATTTTGCTGGTGATTATTGGTAAAGTAGAATGAAGATTCTGGTTCATTCGTCTCTTTAGGACGATTAGTTTTGAATATTTTGCAGTATTTAACCGGACATCGTTTATTGTCAATAATTTGAGAAGTGGGATAGAACACTCGTCGTCCAGAAGAATTGTCCAGGCCACGACAGCTTTTGGAAACTTTCTCCGCCTTCTACACACATATTTCATTGCCTCAATTAGGATTTTTTTCGCTATGAAATGTCGCCCCATTTTAGACGTCAGGATGTAATTTTGGCTCGAAACAAATATGCAAGGTAAACAGCCACCAGGTAACTTTTTGCATAGCTACTTGTTTTTGGTCACCAAATTATCCTTCGGCTAAACAGTTGTCCGCTTCACTCTTTCTCACTTCGAGAGTGATTTGTGCATGATGACCTTTACCGTATTAATCTAGTAATGCTTTCATCAGGATTTTAAAACCTCTCAAGAAAGTTTAAAGTCGTCTTTGAGTAAATTTACTTTGGAACCCTTTATGTTGAGGTGCCACTAAATAAATAGTTGAAAATACGCAAGAGTTGCAGGTTTATACGCCATTTTTCTTTTTTATTGATGTTTTTCCTTCGAAAAAGACGTCTTTTTCTTCCCTTTTCTCGTTCTTCTTTCGACAAAACTTGCACAAGGTTTGCTTGTCGTATTTTGCTTTATGCTTTGTATTTTCCGATTTTTGGTCAGCGGTAAAAATGCAGAATTCATTCATGTTTTCTTTGTTTACTTCGTCGGTTTCATAATTCGTTTCATCTTCGTCACCAAATTCTTCTACCTCCGGATGAATACTTAGCATAAATCCTTATCATAGCACATCTTAAATACATTTGTAACCAACTTTGAGATAACGTATAATTTATCAATTTTTTAAGTGAAAAAAATGTCAGAAAAATATTCAATCATGAACTGTCCGTAATGCTGGTATCCGTTTGATAACCTTTGAGAATGTTCCACTTTTAAGACGGAAAGTCTAGTCATCGAATAAAACAATCTTCCTTTTAGGCAAAATGAGTGAGAAGTCTAATTGGAAAACGACACGAATTACCATAAACCCGCAAATAATTCAGGGTATTGGTCCTATCATTCGTTGTCTAATAATTTAATTGTAAGGATGGAAATCTAACCATTTGTTAAGCCCTTAAACGTTATTCTCACCGAACTTTTTGTTTTAATAAAGGGCAATTGAAATTTTAAACGTAAATATGACTATAAGCAGTTTAAATATAAAATAATTTCCTTTTTGGATTGTAATTTGCCGCCAAATTCTGTGTGGAATTTTTTTTTATTGCATGTCCTCTTCCAGTTATAGTCAGGAGGATTTGTCTTTTTGAGAATTTTGAAAAATTATCATTGTTACTTGGATTCTGGACATATATTGGAAGGGTGGGCGAGGGGTTGTTGCGTGCACGTATTTCTTGTTTTAATCAGATAACTGCACAAAGCCGGCATCAAACTCTTGTCACAGCGACGAGAGAATCGAACTCTTCTTACTTTGGTGTTGGCGGCACCAGAGTGCCACTAGTACTACCATGATAAATAACGGCAAAATCCATTCTTTATCACTTCAAAGCCTTTTTTAAATAAACGAAACAGAATTTTCTTTCTTTTCCTCTCTAAATTTTCGTTTCTTTTCCTCTTAAGAGTTTTTTCCTTTTGTTCTGAAAACTGCTCTCTTTACATGTATTTCAAAGTTCTTTATTTTTAGTTTAATAACTTTATCACTTAAAAATACAAAAGTTCAACGACAGGTGATCAAACAGGGTGAAACCCCAATTGAAAACGACTACCAATGAAAATTAAAAACACTAAGGTTACAATAATAACATAAAGATATAAGTGAATACGAGAAGTTATGTGGAAGTTTGTATTCCTTAAGTCTTCCTCGGAACATTTGTTGGAGTTTCCACTTAAAAGAAAAAATGTTATCACTAACTTTAAGTTCTTTATGAAGTGAATTCCACCTTGTACTAACTCGTGGAAAGGAAGAGTTTTGAAAGTGTTTAATCCTACATTTAAATTCGGTAAAATTATTTATGTCATGTCTAAAACTATATTTCGGAGCAGGAAAAGTTTGCATATAATTTCATAACTGAATATCATAAAAACCTAATGTACATTTAAAAAGGGAAAGTAAATCTTTTATATCCGGCAATATTCCGGAGGTAGGATGCTAAGTTTCGTCAGCCTTTCTTTATAGTTGATATGAAGAGGATAATTTAAAATAAACTTTGTAGCTCTTCGTTGCACGCTTTCCAACATAAACTTATACTTTGTTTTTGTGGGAGACCACAGTTCAGAAGAATATTCTAATTCTGGCCTGACCAGGGTAATACAAAGATGCTACCCAACGGATTCGTCTTCTAGATCTTTTCACATTCGCTTCATAAGACCGAGGGTTCGATTCAATTTCGCTGTAAGTTCAATGATATGTGTTTCCCAACTAACGTCGTTATTCATAGTTATTCCTAGATCCCCGGTAGATCTGACCCATTCAAGTTTTTCACTATCCAGTTTATGATCAATGGCACTACCAATTTTTTTCTTGTTAATCTCATTACCTAACATTTTCCAGTGTTAAAATGCATACACCACTTTTGAACCCAATGATTCAAGGCAATTAAGTCAGTCTGCAACTTATTCGTATAATCAGAGGATTTAATTACTCTATAACTTAGAGTTGTCTGCATATACGGCGATTTCTGTTGGTGGATTAACTTAGGCTGTGAGATCGTTGATACATAGAATAAAAAGAAATGGACCTAAAACAGACCCTTGGGTTACTCCGAAGCCAAAACCAAGCCATTCAAAGTTGTAACCATCTAGAACAACTCGTCGGATTCGACCTGTTATATAGCTATTAAACCAATTATGAAGGAAATCACACAAACCAAAGCTCCTCAATTTATATAATAATAAATGATGGGGTACTTTGTCGAAGGCTTTCTTAAAATCTACATAAATCGTATTAACAAAGTTTTTATTGTTTAATGTTGAACGAATCTTGTGGTAAACTTGTAACAAATAAGTAACACATTTTAAGCCTTCCAAAAAACCAAGTTGAAGCTTGTGTATTCTCCCACAAACGAAGGTGGTACAGTGGTTGTAAATACATTTCTCTAACACCTTGGATACAGTACACACTAAAGAAATAGGCCTATAATTTTCTACAATTTGAGAATCACCAGACTTGAAAATGGGAATAACATTTGCCCTCTTCCAAATTGCTGGCATTTTTCCATTCTTGAGAGATTGAAGAAACGTGTTAACGATGGAGTTATTTCGTGTGCAATGACTTTAAGGAGTCTCGCCGTACTTAGATCTTTTTCACCTGATTTCAATTGGCAAAGATTCAGAAGACAATTAAGTATCTCTTCTTCATTTAAAATGATTTGCCTTAATGAATTGCCTAATTCAAAAGACTGAATAACCGAAGAATCTACTGAGCTATTAGAAATACAACATTCTTCTGAATTAAATGTTGTGTGAAAATAATAATTCAAGAGATTAGCCTTGTCTCTGCAATTCGAGACCAAATTCTTGCCGTGTTTTAAAAATGCAGGAGTG
Source organism: Heliopora coerulea (assembly GCA_030142905.1). Classification (NCBI taxonomy): domain Eukaryota; kingdom Metazoa; phylum Cnidaria; class Anthozoa; order Scleralcyonacea; family Helioporidae; genus Heliopora; species Heliopora coerulea. Next base: position 2,245,864 of record JASJOG010000029.1, on the reverse strand, counting down.
CTATAAGCTCCAGTTCTAGCTTTAACAAAGGGACAAATCGTTTGGGATAGTTGGTTAAGGAGATTTTCAGTTCTTTTAAGTATTCATTTTATTTTGTTTCAATAAGCCTCTTAACCTCATTTCTAACTTCAACAAAATTCTTGACATCTGTATACTCACCAGTTCTCTTTCCAGTTTGACGCTGATTATTTTTTTATGCATCAACTTAATAACTTCTCTATCAATCCAGGGACTACAACCATTGTCGCATATTGTAACCTTGGGTACATGCTCATCCATAATCGTTAACAGCAAGTCATTCCAATTATACAACGTATGTGTATATACAAAATGCACATACACTTGTATATATATGTGTGTATGTACACGTCAAGTGTGTATACGTGTCAGTACAATGTTTTTTGAATGCAATGTCCCTAGGAGTGTGCAAAATGGTATCCTTTAAACCTTTTAACACTACCTTCTTCCAGTTATAAGCTTGTCTTTTAACAGGACCTTTCTTCTCAATAATAAAAGAGAGATGAAAGTGAATTAGCTTATGATCGGATTCCAAAATATCCTCAAAAGCACAGACGTCCTTCACCTTGCGAGGAATATTAGTTAGCAATAAATCAAGAATGTTAGATCCACGCCTAGGAGAATGAACCAACTGCCACAAAATATTATCTCTAACCATCTCAGCAAATTCAGTGTGTAAACAGTCACCGAACGTAGGCGTCCCAGTTGACCGATCTATACCAGGGAGATTAAAATCTCCATGAATAACAAGTTGAGAAAAATAATGAGAGGCAGATATATTAAGAAATCTCTTAAAACATTTCATATGAGCCAGTTTAGTTGATGGGGCCCGATAAAAAACTGTCCATAAGAACTTCTTCTGCTGTTGTGGTCTAATCTCACAGACAAGATGTTCAGCATCCGTTTCTAGATCTGGTCTTCTAATTGAACATAGTGGACTACGCAGAGCAAGCATAACACCTCCCTCCTCGGCAAGACAGTTCTCTATCACGGCTGTGAATACCATAACTTTTTGGTAGAAGTAATGCATTATTATTGACCGAGTTGTTTAGCCATGTTTCTGTAATGGCTTTTAGGTCATACTCCTTAGATTCAGCAAGAGCTTCAAGATGTTTTGTCTTGTTCACAATGCTTCTAGAATTTAAATAAAGACACTGTAACTCATGGATAGATCTTGCTGAATTTCCTTGAGGACTAGGGTTGACTTCGATATCGAAGATCAGTAACATTTCCAATCGATAGCATGCCATAGAGTTACTATGGTATATCCTCTTCCATTGATAACCACCCGATCGGATAACCTTCATCCTTGTTATTGAACGCTGTGTTCTAGAAGTTTGTTTCTTTCTAAATGTCAGGCAGTCCATTGGTGGGATACTCGTACTATGTAAGCATTTTTTATTTAAGTTCCAAGCCACATTCTTGTCCAAATCATTTTCGACAGCTCGAGTGTAGCATGACCAACTCACCCAAAAATCATCGGTTTTATTTACCTCGGTTTCCTCCGAAAGGCTACTAAATTGATACCTTCTCCTAAAGCACTGCTTGCTAACGTCAGGTACCCAGCACAAACTAAGAAAGATTATTGTCAGTAGCTTCCAGAACTCAATTTTGAATTTTATACTAAAGGTTCTCTTAGCCGCCATCTTGGCCGCCATGTCACTGGTAAATACAGTTTTTTCCCTTCTCTATATTACTTGTTATTGTTAATCATATAACCAAGGGTTTAAGAAGTATTATTATATAGGTGGCACTACTTACGGTGAAATAGAGCCTTTCTGATTTGCTGACACGGCCTAACCGGCAGCCATTACTTTCCCGTAACAAACCGATCCATTACGGGTTCTGGCTTGCATCAACAAATGTTTGGAGCTTCTTTTTCCCAAAGGCTACGTGTTTTTTTATTTATTCGTCCAATTTTCTGATTAAAGTCATCGAGAAAAAGGTTTTACCAAGTCGTATTCCGTTTGCTTTTGATTAATCCTTTGCAAAACTTAGCTGAATGTCGTTTGTTTGTTTTCGAAGCAACTGTGAAATTTTCCCGCCAAAACTTGCCGGTCTGTAGGAAAAACCTGTTGCATAAAAAAAACCCCTCACTTTATTGGCATTTTTTTTCATTTAGATGTCTAATTTATTGGTTTTTCGTCGGGAATTCACAGCAAATTGATCTTTCTTTGTGTTCTGTGCCTGAAAAAGCGCTTAACGACTAAATCTTTGTCATGCTATATGAACGTAATATGTTTTTACCAGACTGAGTATATTTAGCTTGTTTAAAACAAGGCATATTAAAAACCTCTTATTAAGCTCATCCGCTTGGTCATTAATTGAAAATATCAAACCGGGGTCTTTTACGTACGTATCTCGACCTCCGGGCTCGGTTCATACTGTCAAGACTCCGGTCTGTAATGACCACTTTCTCGATTAAAAAGAAGTTATTAGCTTCAAAGTACAAGCAGATAGTAAACGAGTTTTCCATTCATAACTTTGCCCAAGAACTTAATGAAATACGATGTTTGGTTTTCAAAAACAAAGGGGTTATTCCAGCATCGCTTCTTAAAATGGACCGTTTCTGGTGATATTATGCGATATTTGATTTGTTGTTGACAATAATCCAGCCAGCAATATCGGTCACTTTCCCGTACCATGTACACAAGGACCCACAGATGCTGCAATAACCGGTCTACGGCCCACTTTCTTGGCTATGAGCGTCACGGACCGATTATGATCACTGTATGCATGAACTTGTGAATTCGTTTATGCAAGTTCCTGGATTTGCTTCCATTAGTATTGTTTTTAAATAGCTAGCCATGTTTTTAATACACAAAAACACACTTGGGAATACAGCTTCTACTTCGAAGTCCCCGAAAATACATTGTTGCTGCGAACCATTAGGCGAGCATCAACACTAATCTTGCAACTGAGGTTGGGCTATCTGTGTATTTTTGAACACTAACAAAATTGTCGATTTGAAGATTTCGATATGTTGGAATAATTTTGAGCGCCTGTAAGCGTACGATCAGCAGCAGGCAGTACGCCCATTTTGAACTCTAAAAGGACTAGAGCGAATTCTGCCAGTGAACTTAATTTGCATATCTGGGAATGCTAACTGGCCAATGAAAAGTGAAGCCAAGATGGCCGCACATGGAGGCCAATTTTGGACGTCAGTTTCAGTTCCCTACGCGGGTTTGTACGTCAGTTTTAGTCTCCTACGCAACTTTTTACTCTTTTCTGAAGAGTTTTCTTTCAAAATACACATAAAATATTTCTTTAAAAGACAGAAACGAGCTTGAGAATTTCAAACATATTTCTAAAAAAGTAAAAGTAAAGTAAAGTGCTTTTATTTATACTGGATAACCCTATCAGCTGTCTGAGCTGGTCTCCCTAGAGGTCGAGTAAGGGCCTACCCTCATGGGTCCAGTGTTATGACAGGAGGAAACCAGAGAACCCGGAGAAAACCTGCGATGCTTGGTAGAGTCAAACTGGGCAACACTCTTCTCACATGTGACCGAGGCAACTTTTAATCAGATAACTGCACGCGGCCGGAATCGAACCCTAGTCACAGTGGTGAGAGACACGTGCACTACCACCGTGCCACCAGCACCCTCAGCACCTCTACAAAGTCAAACCGAGTTACAAGTTATATATTCTCACGAAAATAAGTTACCAAACTAACGAGAAACCTAACAAAACGGCCTCGAAAAATTACATTAGGAAACTACTAAGTGCTCGTCCTCTTTTTACCGTTACTTTACCACCTTCAGACAATTTAGTACACTTATTACGCCACACGGCAACAATGAATCTTTTTAAATACGCGATAATGTAAAACAAGTCCAGCAATGTTTCGTCTGAGCACTTTTTCCATGGTTGACAACGTTTTCGACGCCGAACCAAACACAAACTGAATATTAAAGTCGTGCAAAGGACTTGAACTGACGTACAAGACCGCGAAGATGACTGAAACTGACGTCCAAAATTCTCTCCATGGACGGGGAGTTAGCATTCTAGATATGGAAATTAAGTTCACTGATACCTGCAAACTGTATTTTGAAGCCAATATGGAGGCTTACATGTAGGTCAATTTGCAGGTCATCCCACTCCCCTACGCGATAAAACACACAACCTACTGTGGAAAACTTCACCCAAATTTCGGACTTTTTTGACAGTTTTCTTTTTTGTACTTAGTAAAGTGTTAGACAATGTCGGTAGGGCTGCATATTTGTTAGAATTAACTGTCCATGAATAATAGAAGTTCAGTACAATTTTTTCCCACGCCTGTTTTTGACCCACATGGCTGCTCCCTGCTTCAGTCAGTTGAAAGGCCAGACATAACGAGGTATCATTCCAGTCGTTTTAGAGTTCAATGTACGTCCCTCATTGCATGCAGAAGATCTGTTTGTTCGTCAGTTTTGAGGAAGTGTCTTATAATGTCCAACTCAACTTTATTAGTAAATGGAATTATTCATCAAGGTCACGAACGATTCAGTAATGTTTCAAGAGGAAGACAGTGTTCTTTTATGAGTTTTTTGGCCTTATTGTTTGCAGTTCGTCCGCAGATGACCAACGCAGTCAACTAGATCCTCACACACTGAGACCTCATGTACCTAAAGGCTCTTGAAAACGAACTCATCCCAGGCGTAGAGACGTTGTTTCTAAACTTGGATATGCCTACCTCGTAGCATTTCACTTTCTTAAGAAATAGCCAGTTTTAAGCTCAAGTCCTTCAAGCAGTGTACTGGCGTCTAATGGCACTACATCTGCTTTCAGAAATCTAAGCAACATCCCGGTTCACGTACATGTAACTCGCTGTACTTTTATTCTGCTCTCGCCCATTCAGCAATACACCACATGTTTTCTTTTCCATTCAAAGTAAAACCTATTGGTATATTTCTTCGGAACATGTTCAAGTTTAGATTGTTTCTTTGGCGGACTAAATTTCTTCCTAATGTACTCAATCGATCTGCTTTTTTCCTTCATTTCAATAACTGCTTGAATGCGTTTCTTTAAGTCAATAGGAGCTTTTGAAACCAGTCGCCTGTCGGAAGTATTTAAGATGTAATTATCAAAGCCACCAGCACAATCTACCGACCTCATTGCCGATGTCGTCATCTCATATTTCAGTTTCTCTTCCAGTATTTCACTGTAATAGATCTTTTTCTGAACGTTTGGCTTCTAAACCTTTTTCGTCCTGTTACAAGAAAACCACAGTCACTTGCTAAAATTTAAACGTTAAAATTTAAGTTTAATGTAAAGTTGTAAAATGAACGTAAAACTCGATTCCAAATGTGGAAATCACATTATGATGACAATGGTTAACGTGTTCAAATAAAGATCATCATCATCATCATCAAATGGTTCCAAAAAGAAATTTTAATGGAAGCAATTTTATGAATTTAAAACCAGTCATATACAGTTTAGATCATCTAAACATCTTCAACAGACTCCAAATCAAAAATGGAATCATTCGTAACAATACATTGTGATAGACCTCTTTATCGAGGACACAACATCGTATCCAGTACTATTTGTGGAGCAAATTTACAACAGAAAATTTTTATTTTTCCTTTTCCCCCGCCCTCCTTTCAGAAATCAAGGCTGTGTTCCTGCATGCTGAAGAATATAAAAACGTGCCACTATTATGGGTGGTAACTCGGTATAAATCTATCATTTCTACTCGGAGGATATTCATCTTCAGAGCGCGATTTATTCAAAATTACGTATTTGTAAGAATAATCAGTCATGCTGGTAGGTCGATAAGCCAAAAAAACGTGGACATCCACCTGCTTCTTTCAGATTTTTCAATAACATGTGTTAACCACTAAACTCTAAAAAGACTAAAACAATACCTGCAAATTGTATTTTGAAGCCAACATGGAGGCTTACATGAAGGTCAAATTGCAGGTAATCATAGTCCCCCACGCGATAAAACACGCAACCTATTGCGAAAAACTTTACCTAAACTTCCTATTTTTTGGTGGTTTTCCTTTTTATCCTTACTAAGTAGAGAACAATGTCGATAGCACTTCATATTTGTCAGAATTAACCGTCAATGAAAAGTAAAGTCTCAATGCAAATTTTTCACAAGCGTGTTTTTGACCTACATGGCTGACCACATGTCGGATTCATTCAATCGCAAGGCCTGGTATAAGAGTCTTTCTTGAGTTCAATGGTACAAAATATGATGACGCCCTTCTGATAATCCACACTGAACATCGCTGTTTTTGTCTTCCAGTGTCAAAGGTCTCGAAAAGCTTCAAGTCCTCTGATTTTGACGCCCTCTAAGAGCTGAGGAACATCTATTTATCCAGCCCCAAGAGATTTAAAAGCTCCTGGCTTTAGTCTTTCGAAGTTCAGCAATGCATGCTAACTTAGACGGATATTTAAGTTCAAAATAATGAGGAAAGTGAAATCTTACAAGTTGGCTTGAATATTTGATTGACCAACTGAGTAGCCCAGCCCCGAAGACATGGCAGTGGTCAGATACTTTACCTTCAGGATGGAAATGCTAAATTTTATCAGCAATTTTTTCTCTTTCATTTTAGCGTATCGACCAAACAAAGTAGACGCACCAGATATTCCTGCTTTGGAATTTTTGTGGATCAGTTTTGTTCCAGTCTTGCTGCATTGCACTAAGACGTGTCTGGTGTACAGCACCAATTATCCACAATTAACTGCTTCCAAACTTTATCTTATTTATGGTAAAGATCAGTAGTTCTCAACCAAATTTTCTCGCAAAGCCATAGCGCTGTATATGCTCTATTTGACATCCCTGAATCCCAATAAATGAAGGTCTAAAAAGGCAGTAGCAGCACCAGACTTTGTTGAAACAGGGAAGTCAAGTAAGACAAAATTAGATGTCGACAGTGCTTGACCTTAGTGGCAGTCCACTAGTCCAGGACAAGTAAACATTGGGTTTAGGCTACTAAAATTTGAGAGCTACTAGCCACTGGACTAGCCCTAATGGAAGAAGTTTTGGAAGGTAAGTAAAGAAATAAATGTTAAGATCCCATTGAGCATATGTTGAGGTATGTATTATTTTTTCCAATTGATTAATAAACTGTTACCCCACCAATCATGATTATTTCTTTATTTGGTCATTAATCTTTTATTTTATTTTATTTTATTTTATTTTACCGCTATCAGTCAACATATAGTTTTATTTTAAACTCCTGACTGAATATCTTCCTTTTCCATAATTGCTCATGGACAATCAACAGGCTAAAGACAAGCTACATATGACTGTTTAAATCTCATGAATAAATCAAACATATAAATGCAAAACACTATAACAACGTTGTAATGTTTTATGTTTATTTGCAAACAAAGTTAACTTGACTAAAAATAAAAATTGAAAAAAATCAGCTCATGGCTTGGCTACCAAGTGATGCTTTTTTCAATACCACCACTAAGGGAACAGGGTACTGGTAATTTTTGAAAGTTAGAATCAGCAAAACTCTTAAATAAACAGACAATACAGGCATTTTTACAGCATAAAAATAACTGGATGCATGACCATAAATAGAAGTAGGAAGCACGAGGAATTGTTCCTCCACAAATCCTAAGTAAGTGTTTTTATATTATCATAATTACTTTACTGCTGATAACCATGAATTCATTTAGTACGTATACCAGTTATAACATGAATACTTTGCATTAAAATGCTCATTTGGGTTGCAATCTATTCTTATGTAATTTTGTATGAGCAAACAGGTTGGTTTATTATATCTTTCTGTGAAGCATCACAAATGTTCTCTGATGTTTGAGAAACGTAAGACCTTGGATATATTAAGGTAGACGAATGATCTTCAAGCTCGATACTCAGAAAATGATTTCTGAGCCCCAGACCGGGATCGAACCCGCAACTTTCTAATGACCGGTTATACGTTCTAACCATTGAGCTACCGAGACTCAGATGGTTAGCTAAGGTGCAAATTCGATATTATGTGTGACCTAAGCGGAAGCCACTATATATTAGTAATTATTGAAGAAGTTTGATGTTTGAGAAACGTTAGAGCTTAGATATATATATCGAATTTGCAACTTAGCTCACCATCTGAGTCTCGGTAGCTCAATGGTTAGAGCGTCTAACCGGTCATCAGAAGGTTACGGGTTCGATCCCCGTCTGGGGCTCAGAAATCATTTTCTGAGTATCGAGCTTGAAGATCATTCATCTTCCACAAATGTTCTCATTATCAATTCATTTCTGTGTACGTGTTCTACTGTCTTACCAGTAAAAGTATCCAGTGTATTGCGATGACTAGAAGAGCAGTACAATGTATTACATAGTGTAATGTTTGAGAACAGCAAAGTACTAGCTGGAAGACTGGAAGTGACCTCTATACACACCAAAATCTACATGTGCTTTCCTTCAATGTTTATAATACATGTAGTACTGTATGAGATTTTGTTCAGTTACACTGAAACAAGCTGCACGAAAATAATGACTGATTTACTTTGACTATCATGATCATGTATGCCTTGAATCTACTTAAAAGTATAGTCCCCAAGGGAATGTGGGGACTATACTTGAATTGATCCGGAATATCAATGAAGGCATGCGGGTGTGACAATCTTTTAGGTCACAATCAATACCTGTCTGAATCTTTAGTAGAAGGAATTCACTAGTTACATACTGTCCAGCGAGCGAATGAGTAACTAATACTTCGATTGTCCCGACTAGCCGCTTCACCGACCTGATAGCCAAACAGTTGGACAAGCCTTGAGTCCTTGCGAGCCAGATAACCTAAACTCGTAAAAGAAAGCTCTCTTACATACTGTTCACTCACTTTGTAAACAGATACGTGTGAGAGGCATATTAATCCACTGATGATGAGTACACTTACTTTTTGTCTGAGAACGTGGGTTTGTAACCATACATTAATCCTTTTCCATCGTATATCCCTTTATGCGGTCGGGAAAGAATAACTTTGCCAAAGACATTGTATCGAAAACTTAGTAAAACGATGACTTCAACAACGTTTGAGACTCTAACGCAGCGTAAGTAAGAACTATAAGGGCCACCCGCGTCAGTCTTTGCATTTTTTGTCCTCACTTTTTCAAAACCGTCCCCAGACCCTTTGCTCGGCCAAAATCCTCATTGCCACTAAATCTCAGCCAGCTCAACAAGGATTTAATCTACGAAATGCGGTGTTGGCTTAGTAAAACGGCCGATTTTCATTCTACGAAGAGTGGTTGAAGTGGAAAGGTAAGTGATAATATTTCTGGTAACTATAATTTATTAAAAGATTCCCAACTGTTAAATTTAAACGTATATCTGCTATATGAGTAGAGGCCATTCGCGCTGCCCACACAATCAATAGTTTCTTTTCTTTCTCTGATGAATTATTTTTCTGTCAGCTTAATCTAAGGCTTGGATATTGAATTCTGTGCTCTAGTATAAGGTTCAGTAATCAACAATCAAGTTCGTGAAGTAATATTAAGTGTTTTTGACATAAATTAATGTCACAACGAATTACAACGATCATACAGAGTCACACGTTACCCTGGTACAGTCACAACTATGTAACAACCAGCATTTCTTATGTAATGTATGAAATAACTTCGATTTGTGTTAGACTTAAAACTATGGGTTGATTTGTTTAACGTTCATTATTGTTCCTTGCTGTGGAAACTAATACGTCTAAATACGTATAAATAATACTATACTTCTAAATTTAACAGTGGAGAACGTTTTTATAACTTATAGTTACCAGAAATATTATCATTTACCTTTCATCTTCAACCAGTTTTCGTAGAATAAAAATCAGTCAAATACTTTTCAAGATATAGCCATTTTACTGAGCCAACACGGCATTTCGTAGGTTAAATCCTTGTTGAGCTGGCAGCGGTTTACTGACTGCGACGACTTTGGCCGAGCGAAGAGTATGGGAACGGCTCCAAAAAAAGTGAGGACACGTTACACCCTCGAGTGACAGTTCTGGTCGTTTCTTATTCTGTGATAATAATGTAGAAGGGACGAGGGGTTCGGCGAGGAACATGCGCAACACATTCATAATATTTTTCGAACATACAGCAAAGAGTCTGGGTACGAGTTTGCATCATGGACTAGCTGAATCCACTGGTTGGATCCACGGTCATGGCTAGAGGATCTACCTGACAAGGATGATTACGATTAGGATCAGGGTAAGGATTGGTTAGGATTAGGGTCAGGTTTGGGGTTAGGATTAGGGTTCATTCTAACCCTGGCCCTAATCCTAATTCTCCTTCTCATGTATATCTTTTAGCCAATCACATGCCCTGAGCATCCTCTGAAGTTGAACGTTCCATAAATATTTCGAACAGATCGTTGTATAAAATTTGTTTTACACAGAGGTTATCATTAACCCTCGGGTTTCACTCAGCAAATACAGTCGTACCGTACGGGTGAAAAAAAAAAAAAAATACCACTTTAAAAGTATTTTTCGACACACGACTTCACCTGCGACATACGGCCCACGACAATTATTAAGATTCTTTTAGAATACATCTCACAGCATTTCAAAGGTGCCTTCTTGTTGACACATAACATATAATGGTTCATTCGGTGTGTGAACTCTGATCAAGATTATTCCCTTTTGTTATTTACTTTTTTATTTTACATATTTTTTATTCCCTAATTTTGACTTCTTTGTAACTTCTCTGGTAAAAAAACCGGAAGACAGAACCTAGGAAACATTTAACGTGGAACAAAAAACATACGAGGAAACCTCTAGAACAAAAGAACCAATGCATGCACAATGGAAAACTAATACAGCAAGACACGCGCTTACATGTTTTACTCCAATTTGTCCTCGATATTCTAGTCAGTTTAATGCATCATTCAAGATGTATATCGCAAGGCAAAAAAATTCGCAAGGGTAAACAGGCCTTAAAAGAGTTAACAAAATAGAGCATTTCGGTAGGTCTTACTGATTTTATATTACTTTCAGTATTTGCAATTTTGAAAAACGCTGTCGCAGATGGGGCATGGCCAATTCATCAATCATGACCTTCCTGCATTGAAAGAGTACGAAGAGAATCTTCACCTCAAGCAGTCAAAGTGTGCGGAGGGATCTTTAGTTTGCTCAAAAGGCAACAGGAAAAGCCACTTAAAGCACAAGTGTATCCGAGGAACTTGCAACCATCTTTACTGACGCTTACAAACTGGCACTCCACAGATCTAAATGATTGACTTTCGAAATAACTACACACGTGCAATCAAGCAGTCAAAGTGTGCGGAAGGGATCTTTGGTTTGCTCAAAGGGCAACTGGAAAAACCACTTGAAGCACAAGTATATCCGAGGAGCTTGTAACCATTTTAACTGACACTTACAAACTGGCATTCCACAGATCTAAAAGATTTACTTTCGAAATAACTACGTACGTGCAATCATGCAGTCAAAGTGTGTACAGAGGGGATCTACGGCTTGCTCACAGGGCAAACAGGAAAGAACCGCTTGAAGCACAAGCATATACGAGGAGCTTGCAACCATTTTAAGTGACACTTACAAACTGGTACTCCACAGATTTAAACGATTGACTTTTGAAATAACTACATAGGTGAAATCATACATTCAAAGTGTACAGAGGCAATCTTTGGTTTGCTCAATAGGAGATAGGAAAAAGATCAGTTGAAGCACAATTCGAGGAACTTGCAACTAATTTAACTGACCGTTACAAACTGACACTCCAGAGATTTGAATGTTTGACTTTTGAAATGACTAAATACGGGAAATCCTGCAGTCAAAGTGTACAGGATCTTTGGCTGGCTCAAAAGGGAACTGGGGAAAAATAAATTTTAAGTACAAGAAAATCAGAGGAAATTCGCAACCACTTTAATGGACACTTACTAATTGGCACTCCACACACCTAAATGCTTCACTTTTCGAACAAATACGTACGTCAGAACAATCGGATAAACGCGCTGAACTCATGAGCTGTTGCATGCGCGACTACTGTTGCGAAATAACTATGACAGAATGTCACTAATGTCTTTAAGTCGTTGTTCACAGTTCTCGTTTATTTGTCGTGACATAGCCCACCATTCTTACTCGATACCAGTTTTTATCACCACCTGATAAATAGGACGATGTCACCTTGAAAATCATCTCATTGGGAAGACTGTTGCTCAATGGGATCATTTGCTCGTACAGGAACGTGTTAGCGTGGACATTATGAGTATTGTATCCATAAACTTTCCCTTCTTGTTTGTCGTTTCCTTTCTGATAGGCTTCCTAGTTTAGATAAGCAGGTTCTTTCACATTCCAAAAGTTACAGTAAATGGATATCAAAATTGCTTGAGTCCCTTTAGCCAAAATGACAGGCAGCTTTTGTTTGTAGGTTGGGGTTGACTGATAAACTTGAAGCTTTTCTAGTTGGTTCAATACTTCATTTGCGCGGTGAAGTCTCCTTTTCCTTTGATGAGATGGGAAATTCTCAATCACTTTTCTTTGTTTGTTCAATTCATTTTCAGTCTGGACAAGTTTCGCCGCTAGTTGCTTCACTTTTTTCTCAAGATTGAGAAACCTATCCAGGGCCGTACTCAGAAAATTCTACAGGGGGGTGTAACTCGCTTTAACCGACTGACGCACGAGCTTGTACCGACTATATCCTATCAATCGAACCTTTTGTCTTTCCGTCGAGTGCCTACTAAAATGACGCTTGTCGAATGAAAACATGATGGCATTTTAATATTAAAATTCATATCTTTGGTGACCTCTCATTCATTACATATAAGCAAAACATTTAACACCAACTTTAGATTTGTGAATATTAAATTGGGTAGTTTGAAATTAACTTAAATTGATAAGTTAATGATTCTATTTGTCCGAGCTTCAATGATTCTACTTCTGGACTACTATTCTTGACTTTATATTAAGTAATGCTAACTGATTTTATGAGGAACCAAACGTTCTTCCTCCTCTCGGCAATTCAGACCATAACATCATAGTTTGGAGACCCAAAATACAAACATCGAATAAGGGTAAAACCAAGAAAATTGTCAACCGACCTATAAAGGATTCTGGCCTTCAGTTATTCGAAAACCTTATTAGTCGGGAAAGTTGGACAGCAGTGTATAATTCCCCTTGCATAAATAGTAAGGGGGAAGCGTTCTTATCGGTAACGTCTGAGATGATCGACACTGTTTTCCCGTTGAAAACTGTTAAAGTGCATGAGAATGATAAACCCTTTATATCAGGTAGAATTAAAAAATGATTATCAAAAGGGATAGACTGCATCAACAAGGAAAAATGAACGATTTTAGAGTAATGCGTAATAAAGTCGTGTCGGAGATTCGTAAAGAAAAGCACAAATTATATAGGGAAAAGATTAAACCTGCCCGAGTTCACGATCCGAAAAAAAGGTGGGAAAATATCAAAAAGATCATTGGAATGAAGCAACAAAGCTTTGTCCTCATTGACCCTGTAACCGATGCTCCGTTAAACCCAAAAGAGACAGCTGATCTAATGAACGATTTTTTACCAACCTCACTAGTGACTTTCCTGATGTAAAAAGTGAATGGTCTTATATGGGAGCTGGTGATCCTTTACCGTATGTTGATTTTGATAGTGTTGCAAGCAAGTTTAAATGTCTTAAAACAAATAAAGCCGTTGGTCCTTTTGATCCCAACATGAGAATAATAAAGACGTTTGCGAACTATTTTGCAGGACCGCTGATACACGTATTTAATGAATCCTTTCGTTGCCGAGTATTATCAAATGTTTGGAAAATCGCTAAGGTACGCGGAATACCGAAATGTAAACCCTACTGTTCAGTGGATCTCCTAAGACCAATTGCTCTTACAAGCACTTTATCTAAAATCCAGGAATCATATGTTGTAGATTGGTTCTATGAAGACATCCGAGACGAAATTAGTCTGTTTCAGTTTGGTGGTCTACCTGGAACATTCACCATTCAAGCCTTAATTCATTTGATTCATAAATGGCATTTGGCAATGCATACTCCTGGAAAGGTTATTAGAATTGTTTTCCTAGACTTTCGGAAAGCATTCAATTTAATAGACCACAATAAGCTTTTGGAGACGTTTACCGAAATCGGTGTACGGCCAGCTTTAGTGAGCTGGTTCGCATCTTACTTTTCTAGTAGATCGCAAATGTCATGATTCCAAGATTCACAATCTGAATTGAGAAGGATCAAAGGAGGAGTTCCTCAAGGAAGCAAATAAGGTCCAATCGCATTTATCCTTAAAATCAACCAACTCCCACTAGTCACCGCTCTTAATGATCAGGACGAGTTGAGTAATGAATCTGAGGATCAAGACAGTGTAATGTTCGTTGATGATACTACACTGTCCGAAGTCATTAATGTATCTCAACATTTGTCTGGTAGCCAAATTGGCACGCACAAAGGAACGTAAACAACGTAGTCCAATTTGCCAAAGATGAAAGAATGCAATTGAACACGGTAAAATGTAAAGAAATGCTAAATGACTTTCGGAAGAACAAAACTACTCTACAACTAATTCAAATTGGTGACAATCAGATATCTCGAGTAAAATCATATAAATTATTAGGTATATGGATAGACGATGACCTCAAATGGAATAGCAACACCGACTACATCACTAAAAAATCTGCGAAGGGCCTTTTTTTTTTAAAGATCTTAAGGAACTACGGTGCACCAATAAGTGACCTATTAATCTTTTATTGCACTGTAATTGGGTCTGTACTCGAATATGGGGCGCAAATTTGGAGTGGAGGCCTGACACAAATGCAGAAAGAAAATATTGAACGAATTCAAAAACGAGCCCTTAGAATAATTTATCGAAGCTATGATGAATACGATTCTCTATTATTACAGAGTAATCTATTTACATTAGAAGAACGTAGAAATAATCTGTGTGCTGCTCTAATTAAAGACTTGTTAAAACCATCCCACAGGCTTTACAGTTTACCACCGAAAAAAGTAAATGATATAAGAGAAAGAGAGACCCGGACAAATGGCGAAAAGGTGTATAACTATTCCTGTAAAACTGAACGATTCAGAAATACTCTTGATAGGTAAAATCTCTCAGTGTTTTTTTAACAATAATATGTAAAAGTTTTAACTTCTATTGTAATTAATGTAATATACTTAATGTAATATACTTAATGCTTGCAAATACGTTGTAATTTAGTTCTAACACCATTGAATGTGTATTAAATACCCATTACCCACTTGCCCGTGTTAAATCGAACACGTTTTTCCTTCAAATGAACTCAGTTTTGAATAATGGTGTTTAGATCTAACCCCTCTGAAAGATCTCTTTCACATGAAATCAACATAAGAGATTCCAGGCGATCTTGAGGCATAGTGCTTCTTAGCTTGTTCTTGACCACTTTCAGTTTGCTGAATAATCTTTCATTTGAAGCCACAGTGACTGGTGCCGTTTCAAGAAAGGTGAACACCATGTAGCAGGTGGGGTAGACAAGCTTTCTCTTACTGACGAAGACAGCAACTTCACGGACTGACTTGGTTTTCAACGGCTTTCCATCGACGGACTCTTCTTCTCCAAAACAATGAGCTCTCTGACAAGGCTTTCACGTGTTAAGCTTCCGCCCAACAATTTGCACAAACTCTCTGCTAATTCTCCACTGATTTCTTCCCACGGTGGCAGCAAGACTGAAAAAAATTTTATGTTCATAAAAACCCGATTCCAGTTCTCTCTACAATCTGTAACAATCTGGTCAAGAACAGAGAACGTTTCCTTCCGGTAAAAACTGGCGAAACCAACCTCAACCTCGTTTTCACACGTATCATCCAGCTTCTTTTGGGGCACTCTTCTCCTGTGATGATGACTGAATTCTTCTTCCGGGACGAATCCAACATGCCTTGCCATCGCTGCAGCAGCCTTCACCTGCTTCTCTACATCAACTTCATTTCGAATCCTTTCAAAAACCTTTGTTGTTGTGGACACCAGAGTAAGCGCATCAGGCAAGTTCAAACCTTCTTCCTGAAGCTGAACGATGAGCACCTTGGAATGACGCATAATAAATCTCATTATTTCCAGGCTGAAAATGAAGTCGTACATTTTCAAATTCTTCAGAAGTGCCTTGGCCTGATCACGGGTGTTCGTGTCCGAATCCAGCTCTTTGTTGATACTTTTCTGAAGCAGAGAGACTATCGACTCAAAGGAGATCCAAACACTGTCGATGGACTCCGATCTGGCTATCCACCAGGTTCAGGAAAGATTTCGTAGCTTTAATGCTCTTTTGACGCTCTCTTGAGCTTTTGTAAGTGCTTCAGTTCTCTTGGTGCAGCTGGAGAAAAACGAGTACAATGATTATAGGACGAAAAAACATTGATGACACGATGGTACTAGCTTTGCAACTTCGCTCTACAAATGTATTCAACCGATGAGCTCGGCACCGAAAGTTAGGCACTTCCTTCCATGGGAAATCTTTTTTGATCTTCTCATTAAGCTTCTTGTGACAACCGTTGTACTCTCCAGACATGCAAGCCGTGAAGTCATAGGACTGGAAAAAGAGCTTCCCCACATTGACACTATGCTCGTTGAGACATCTCGATATCTCTGTTGCATGTCCATCGCCAGATTAATCTCCAAGCACCGTCAAAGAAAGCAAACGTTCCACCGGTTTTTTTATCTGCGGCGTACCTCACAACGATAGATATCTGTTCTTTATTGCTCGTATAGGAAGTCGTGTTGGCCATCACCGAGAATGCTGGTGCTTCTTCTAATTCCTTGACAACTTGAGTAACACGACTTTCAGACGGCAGAAATTATGTTTTAGTCGGCAGACTGCCAACAAAAACACAATTTCTGCCGACTGAAAGTCGTGAAAAAAATTTTGGGGGTGTCGTGCCTCCCCATACCCCCCATAGATCCGGGCCTGAACCTATCTTTGTTCAGATATTTTGTCTCGCACAGATCTCCAGAGTACCCTGGCGTGCACTCACGTTTGAATCCAGTTCTTGTCGTTTTGCAATGGCCGCCATTTCTGCATGGGCATTTCAGTCCACAACTTGGACCGTAATATCCACTGTTGTGATCACAGCGACACGAGAAGCAACGAAAACCGTCTTGGCATATTCCGTTGTTCTTACAGGAGGACGAGGTACAATCGTTGCTATCATCTGCAAAGAACTTGTGGATTTTGAGGCGATCTCCAAGAGATGTGATTCCAATGTTGTTGAGCATTTGAAGGGTTAGACTGCCGAGGATTGTTTCATCGATGTTTTGTTTCTTAAGTTTGGCCACGTAGGACAGTTAATTCCCGCCAGAAATACCTGCCGTCTTCAGGAGTTTTTTCACTGTAA
Organism: Heliopora coerulea; assembly: GCA_030142905.1. Classification (NCBI taxonomy): domain Eukaryota; kingdom Metazoa; phylum Cnidaria; class Anthozoa; order Scleralcyonacea; family Helioporidae; genus Heliopora; species Heliopora coerulea. Next base: position 2,228,590 of record JASJOG010000029.1, on the reverse strand, counting down.
TTCCATAAGCACAATGACATACTTGATTGGCAGTCGTGCTCCAAACAAGCAAGGAGGATATATAAAGCGTGAGCAGGAACTTCAGGAACGCAATAACTTTGGCTTGAAATGCCAGCTTATGTATACATCTTGACATTTTATACTTACCATCATATGATAATTTGAAGGAGAAGACAGGAGGTTTAAGTGAGACTAAATGATAATTAATTATTCATCGATAAATAATTAATTCATCGATAAATAATCTTGATAGTATCAAATATGTATCGAAGTCTCATTTCAAACCGGGCCTCCTAGTACGAGTTTTTGTTTGTACAAGGGATACAAGTTTTTAAAAAAATTTCTCGTTGCAAGAACCGGGTGGTTGCTTCATGATGCAACGATTGTTGACGGCAAATTATTGCTCAGTCAAGTGTGCCATATATGGAACACTTTTGAATATTAGAAGGTCAAAACCTTAAGTAATCGTTCCCGATTGGCAGAAAAATAAAGTCGCAACGCCTGCGCAGGAAAAGATCACAAGGTGGCTGTATGCCTGAGCAACCTTTCGCCAAAAGTTCATCTGGTTGGCTAGAATTTTTGTTTTAGCAACTTTAGAAGCTGTTACGTCGCTTTTGCAAGAGTGGTTTCGCTGGCCATTTTCATCATGCTTTGGTGAGGCAACAATCTCTGTAAAAGTTGCATCGTCCGTGACAGCAAAACCTTTTACACGGAGCAACGCTATTACAAAGCAGGCTTCTCAGACACGGTTGGAAGGACGCAAAAAGACATTGAAAAAGCACCAGCACGAATCATTCCACAAATTTCATTTATGCGTTAAAAGGGGGCATAAAATAACTGTCGGACGTCGCATAGTTTTCCGGCTAGAACAGGTAAAATAAGTCAAGGTGACTAACCAGCAAAGCTTTTCGTCGGTCAGTAATGATTGGCAAACATATTTTCTCATTAATTAATTGAGAAGTAAACCTTTAATAAATGGCCACCTGTCTTAAGCGGCCGCAGCCACCTTTCCGACATACCATCAAGTTATTTTTATTGTTGTTAAATCCTATTAAGCGCCCAGGAAACATCAAGTGTGACTTTTTTTTCACTTTTAATGGCGATCTTTAATGAAGTCTAAGCAAGTGCATATGGTGTTATACGTTCACCTCAAAATGGTTTTATTTTTGGCAATCATTTCAAAGAGATAATCCTCAGAAATCTACAGTCTGTATGCAAACTGGATACAGTTTGTAGCAGATTAGCTACGTTCATAGTCTTTAATCGTAAGCTTTGTTTTCATCCATTCCAAAGAAAATTGCTCGCCCATATTAATAAAGTTCCATTCACATGCGATTTGCAAGCCACAGCCTCCCCTTCTCTTTATGTGAAACAGCTTAGCCAGAGCCATTAGTTCCGGGACATGTCCGATCACTTGACATTTGTCCGCATGTACTCCAGTGGTGGCACCAGGAATTTCTCGACGCAGAGGCTAACGTTCCCGACAAGGGGGCTAATTCAGAGGGACCGGACTACGCCCTCTTTACAATTTCCTGATTAGAAGGTCGAAAACGTTATTTTTCGCTAGCATAATTGCAACAACTGACTAGAAGCAGTTTAGTTTTAGATTTGACATGAAGAAGAGTCTATTTTCTTCCTTGGTTTAATCTGTAACGAGCATTCATAGTTTGTATAAGGTATGTGTTATCATATGTGTAATTCCGTGATAAATTTATTTTTTCCGCGACTGGTGGGCTAAGGTTATCCGGCAAGAGGGCTGTAGCTCCCTCTGCTCCCTCTCTGGCACCAGTCCTGATGTAGTTTGCGATGTTCGTAGGATTTCCTTTGTCTAACTTGCTTTCTGACCGCTCCGTAAACAACAGTGCCAGACTCTCATACAGAACTATTTTTAATAATGGACGTATCTAGGTCCCTTAAAAATAGATTATTGACGCGCTGTTTCTGCTTCTGCTTTTCGTGTACTATGTGCAGTACATTAGATTTTTAAATATTTTCTATTTCAATTTTGAAATGCAAGTGCGTGCAATTGAAAAAATTTAGAAAACATTCTGCACAGGGGTATCATATCTGTTTTTAAGGGGAGGAGGACCAACAATATTCCAGCATGCCTGAAATAAAATAGGTCGCACAGCCGTATGGCCCAGCGCTTCCTACACCACTGGGTTTCATAACCTTGTTCAGTATGCCTCGGTTTTTTTACAGCAATCAAATGACCTAAAGCTAAGAAACGTTAGCATTTCCCTCAGGCAACTTCAGAGTAGCGGCCTGCCTTCCCCACTCCAGAGGAAGCTGGAGCAGTACTATGGTAATTTAAATATTAAAATAAATTATAATAATAATAAATTGATAATAAATAATAATAAATAATAATAATATATAATAATTATTAATATTAATAATAATTAACATTAATGATATTAAGATGTTAATAATAATATAATAATTACAATTATTATAATTATAACAATAATAAAAAATAAATAAGAATAAATAATAAGAATAAATAATAAATAATAATAAATTATAACATGATTAAAACAAAAATTCATCATGCCTACATCATGTAGCCGTTACAAGTGTCCTCGTCATGGAAATACCCCCCCTTTGACTTGGCCAAAATGTTGTTTTGTCGATCTTGGGTACGATGCCTTTTTAAATCATGTGGAAAATGCTGAACGCCTTCCATAATACTCCAGTTCTACCTTAAATTATTCCCAATACAGTTCCAATCAAAAAATCTCATTACCACAGATTGTTTTATACTGTCTTTTCATTGACCTACCTCAGCTTCTTCCTTTGAAATACAATCTACTTGTAGGATTTAACCCCTCCTTACGCACAACACTCTGTGACTGCGTTTACACGATAATGGATAGGTTTTTGTGCGGGGAGGAAAAAAGTTTTCTGGTATAGTGAAAACAGGACACTTCTGTTTAACAAGTAGAAAATTGCTTGAGTGTCTCTGTGCTGTGATAGAAACGTGAGTGATGTCATTTGAACCAGAAAAATGCCTAGTGAAAACAGTAGGCGTAGCCGAGTGTTTTCTGTTATTTTTCTTGTTAAAATGGCGCCATTCATGTTTCTACCACAGTACAGAGACACGAAAGCTATTTTCTATTTGTTTTATAAAATAACCAAGGTCTTCTCGAGTTTTCGTGACGTCCTTCATGTCTGCGTACTCTAATAGAAAATGAAAATGACGTCAGTCGTGTCTCTATATTCTGAGAGAAAATGACGTTTCTCCAATAAGAGTGTACGTAGGACGCGTATTATTTTATAAACAGTTTTAAAAAGTTATCGGGCATGATGTAAACACTGTAGACTGGGAAAGGGCAGAGTATATTCCGTGTCGAAGAGATTTGTACCTGCAGCGGCTCTCTCCTCCTCCTCCAGTTCGCCAACGTGCTCAAGAATACAATTTATCGCTGTGATTGTAATATGTGCCACTAAATTTTTTGTAATAATCCAACAATAATATACAAACGTTCTCGTGACTTCATGTTAAATACAATCGGAGGCTCAAAATTCTCCGAAAACCTATCTTATATGAAACGGACCACTTTCAAGAGCGGAGTAAAACAACATCTCCCGTTCCAAAAATTATTCCGAAATAGTGTTCCTAGTGTAAACGTAAGGCCTATCCGGCATGGTTTTCGGGTCGCTATGGAAAGCTATCAGGTTTAGTGTACATGTATATACAGCCTCAAATAAATGGTTTTCTTTCTAAGCAGCAGTTTTTATTTTATAACTCAGAGATGAATCAAGAAATAATCAGGAGTGCAAAATTGGAGAGGGATTGGGCAGGGTGGCTGCGCAGCCATGGTAAATCTGTCCAGTAAGAATTTCATTAGTGCAAGTGCACTGGTTTAACAAATTTGAATCCATCACCCACAGCCACATGTGCGGTACAGCACATGTATTTACGTGCGGACTTCCTAAACTGAATAAGGTATAAGTTTCTTTACTATAACTTTCTCTCACATGATTGTCATTGTCATTGTCATTGTCAGCGATCATGTGGTAAACATGAATTCTACGATCGTTGTAATCCTAGCGATCACAGAGAACACGATCACTGAGATAGAAAATTCTCTACCTCGGCGATCGCGATCACTGCTCTCGTTGAGATCGCTACGATCCTGATTTCAGGGTTTCCATATGATCGCTGCTATCACTGAGTTATTACTTTGAGCGATCACAACGATTGCAGCAATCGTACGGATCATAGCGATTATATGGAAACCATTCTTCACGCTCCTCCATTGTCACCCAAATATAATTTGATTACTTGAAGTATAATCCTTCAGCCAAAGAGGTCGCATTATAGCGTTCGATTCACTTCTTTTGTTCGAATAAATTAAGATCGCTCTGTCTGCTCAGTTTGGAAGAAGAAGCCTGAAATAGTTCTCCAAGTATGAATTTTATTCTGGTGTCTATTTACAATGGCTTTGCTATCCAGCAGTACTTTGTAATTCACTGTCAAATTAAATGGCAGTTTTTGTGGATATAAGTCCAAGAGTCATAACCATTTAATTAGAGAATAAGGCAGCCTGATCAGACCCATTCATGAGTAACAGAGCAAAGAATTGTTAAAAGGTCACAATTATTCTGCAAGTTCGACTTTCGCTCCGTGTGACTTGCGCAGTCGGCATCATTTAAACGTGATAAACATCTAGTTCCTAGCATTAATTAAAATGTATATTATACTGTATTACTTTTTTTGGCTTTCATGAAAAACAGTGTAAACTGATCATATTCTGAAGTGAAATAAATTTTTTCTTACTCTCTGTCTCACTGTCTATTTGTCTGTTCGTTTCTATTTCAATACCTGTCTGTTTTTCTGTCATTCTATCACTCTATTCATCAATTTATCCAATCATCTATCTTTCTGCCAACCTGCCAATCAATCTACCTATACGGTTACCTACCTATATTTCTGTGAACTAACCTCCCTGTCTACCTGTCCATCTATATTTCAATTTTTCTGTCCGTTCATTTATTATCTACCTGTCTTTTTGTTTGTCTACTATTTATTATGTAAGAGCATAACAAGCTTTTTTTAAATATTAACTTGATTTATGGGGAATCATTTTCGAAGTAATATGATCGAGTTCCAGTTGCGTACCAAGAGGGCGACAGGGTGGTCGTGCACCAGAAGCCATGATCATTCCAAGTCCCTCGGTAGATCTTAGTAAACCGTCGCTACATCAAGGCAAAATAGCAAAGGGATATTTTTCCTTATTTATTCCGAAAACAAATTACATGAAAAATTCATAGGGTTATAAAGAACCAAAACTTTCAAATAACCTCCCAACAGTCATGAAATCACAGACTTACATCAATTAAATCAAAACTCAAACAAATGTACCTAAAATAAAACAGTATTTTATTATTACCACAGTAACACTGCAAAACTCTGTGTTTATTAGAATAGGTTAAGATAAAGTGGTAACATTTTTTAGGTCTTGTAAATAGTTTACTGGTGAAATAGTGCCCTGTGTAAATAACGTCGAATATAATTTTGTTCAGTAAAAGACATTTTATACGAAAATTGCTCTAATTACTTAAAAAAAGTTCCGACGATTCCTCATTTAGTTTTTCGAGCTACATACCAATTTCCTTCAACGACATGGATTATTAAAGTTGTTATTTTGGATTTATCCTAATATTCTCTCGTTTTGTTGTATTATTTTGGATGAACTGTAGACTTAGCAATTTGAAAAAAAGCGAGTCAAGTACAGTGTCCATGATGTCAACGTAACGGCAGTGACGTAGAATACAAGGGCATGCTGGAGGTACAGTGGTAGTGTACGTGTCTCTCACCACTGTGACTAGGTTTCGATTCCGGTTCCATGCAGCTATCTCATTTAAGTTAACTCAGTCATTTCCGAGAAGAGAGTCGTCCAGTTTGACTCTACCAAACACTGTAGGTTTCCTCAGGGTACTCCGGTCTCCACCTGTTCTAACACTGGACCCATGAGGTCTAGCACTTACTGGATCCCTATGGAGAAAAGCTTAGCTAACTGATAGGGTTATCCACAATAAATAAAGACACTTTACAAGAGTATGTTTCATACAGTTTGTCGATTCATCTTGAATTATATCCCCCTGGCCCCCACTCCCCCAACACCGCGGACTTGGTTGAGTTGTGTGGTATTCATGATCGCTTACATCAAGTGTAAAAGTAAAAACAGAGCATCCGGTGACCTTGAAAGTTAAATCTTCTTCAAATTTATATGGATTTTAAATTGAATTTTCAAACATATATAATAAAGCCCATTGTTAGAACTCAATATCCACTGACAAAAAATCCTGATGTAATTGTTATCAGTTCTCTTATTCAAAGTTCGCGCTTAACTTTTAAAGAAAAATTAAATCCTCTTATTCCCTGTTAGTCATCGGCACACAAATTTTACTTTTTATCTTCTCGTTTAATTATTTAGTACCCTTCGAAAGTTTTGAAGACTCGTTATGCTCACAACTGAGTTTTAAGAAGCTGTCCACGTCCATCGACAAACCCTGATAAGGCATCGAGAATTCCTTGGTGCTTTTCGTCATTCACAGCTTTAAAAAACTTTTCGATAACACTCCGTCCATAATGATTTTCTTCACAAAACCAAGTATCCAACTCACTTTCTTCCACTTCGACAAGATGAACTTTGAGAGGTGATTCGAAATATCTTGGAACAACAGCTGTATGAGCAAAAATCCAACCAACGGTTGTGTAAACTATTGTTTCTAACAAAGCTTCAAGCTCTGGGCAGCTTGGATAACTTTGTCGGATCCGCTCCACTCTTTCATGCATATACTGCATGACAGCATCGAGGATTTCACAACATCTTGAGGAGGCCTCGGACAAATTAGACACAGCCTTTCCAAGTAACCATGTTTTGATAATATTGTCCGACGAAACAAGCTGGTCTCGATGGTATGAGTACAAATCATTAATCACGATGCAATATAAACAGCCTAGCAAACGTAGCTCGGTAATGATTGTCATATATTTTTCAGTGTTTTTCGTTAAAACTAATACCAACTCCCCGAATTGATAAAACAGAATAACAAGACCATCATAAACTCGTCTCCATAACATTTCCTTGCCAATGACATTGCTCCCCAGTTTTGCTTTAGTCAGGACGGCCTGGAAGCTGATTGATATCGCATTAGACGTTCTACGTCTAAAGTTATACACTACATTCCGAGGAGTACTTCCTTCATTTACAAGGACTGAAGCTATCTTGTTGACGTAGTGCATACAAAAAGTGATGGAGGCTATGTCGAACGGGTTATTCAAATGCTTCAGTAACTGCTTCATTTCGTTGATGAATGGGAAGCATGGGAATTTTTCACATACTTGTTTCTCCAGCATGTCATAAGCATCGCTCATCTCCTTCATCTGCTTTTCACTGTAACTTTTAACGACATCATCCACGAGAAACAGAGCACAGAGAAAGTGCAGGCTAGTTTTAAAAATCTCAAACTGTCATTGATCAGATGGGACGGTGGGAATAAGAGTCCACATGAATTGATATGTGTTCGTCCGCTCGTACATCTTATTGACGCTTGCTTCATCGCACAAACCGCACTCAACAACTAATTCAATCAGCTCGTCCATGGATATAAGGTTATCATCGACTTTCACCTTTTGCATTTCCCTTTGGCTTTGTACCAACTTGCGTGGAGCTCGGACCTCCTTAGAGCACGACATAGTGGAACTGTATCTATATTTTCAATCAAGACGAAAGCTTAGCTAAAGAGTCAGTGCCAAAGTTCCGATTTAGCGCCCCATATGGGCCATCTGAAAAGCTATTTTCGAGCTGGAAGAGCGACAAAATGTTTTTAAAATAAAATATCGCTATAAACACTACTCAACTACTAAAAAATACCTTTTTATTTATATATCTATATCCTTTTTGCTTGCTCACAACGTGAACAAAAGTGTAGCAATAAAAATAAATTGTATTATTATTACCCTTCGCTCGTTATCCGGTCGGTGCGCAAAAATGACGCACGCTGATTAGCTGTTTGGAAGTGCAATAAGCCCAGTTTTTCACTTGGCTTATATTATTGCACAAGGCGACTTTTTCTTTCGCCTCATTGGCTTTTGAATTTTGCTAATGACTAACCTAGTGAATTTGCACAAAAGAAATGTCGATTCAGGGTATAAAATTCGTTTGGTGGAAAACTGCCTTAAGTCTTTCGTACAGACTGGAGAGTTTTGGCGGGAAAATTCCATTGCTGATTTGAAGAGAAACAAACCAGATTCAGAGGCTGATTACATGGAGATTTGAAGCTCTGGCTGAAAAATTCCAAGTCATCGCACAAAAAATTTCATCCCGGGCTAAAAAGATGATTGACAGGCGTGGGAAAATACATATTCCCAGAACAACAAAGGCTACCGACAAGTTCCTGTCTGCATGTGGAAGCGGAAGCCACTTTTCTGCAACCTTTGCATTGACCGAAAACATGCACAGGTTCACGAAATACCACAAACGAGTTATTTAATATTTCCGTGTATTGTATTCTTTTTCATCTGTTGAATTGAACGAAGTAAGCAGTAACAAACCTCTGATATATGCTATATTATGAACTATGAAGTCAGGAGCTAAAAAAAGGAAGGAAAAGGAGAAAACTCTCCTGCCTTTAGATGCAAAGAAGTCAAAGAAAATAACTTCATTCACGAATACGGTTGCTTCTACTTCCGCATCAGTAAAACTACCGACAGGCACAACTCCAGCAGTGGCTACGTCAACTAATGTCCAATCTTCTACAACTTCAGTTAGTTCAGCACCACCAACTTTTACAAATTCAGGAACAGTCACAGTCTCTTCTTGTATTGCACAACAGACACAGACTTCTACTTTAACTTCGAGTAGTATCAGTGGATAACGCACATAGGCATATACTATAGAGGGAAAAAGCGATTGTCACAGCCTGTAGTTTACCATGCACCCCTACTGCCTTCCATGGGCATAGTGCCAGTCATTAGTCATTAAAGTGCACATTGAAGATTATATTTTGGTAAAGTGAATTAGCCATTCCGTATGATTCAAACTTGTAATAAAAATCTCAATGTTAGGTGAAGTGTTTATTTCTCTCCATGTCAAATTTGGTCAAATATTGCTTCCCGCCATAACACATCTTGTATTCGTGAACAGCCCCTGGGTCCCTTCACATATTCCTTATTCCTTTTATTTTTTGAAGACCCAGCACACCCCCGAGTCCGTGCCAGCCGGTGCCAGCCAGTGCCAGCCGGTGCCAGCCGGCGTCAGCCAACCACAAGAAGTGGTTTGTACAGTGTACAAATGCCTTTTGAAGGTTATGTTTTGAACAAAGACCAGAAGAAATCAAAGAATAAAATTTATTACGAAAAAATATTAGTGCATCCTGGAAATGGTTCATGTGGTTACTCCAATCAACAACGTACTTCAGGGAGACAAATTTTATCCAGGCGAACTTTACTTTCATGCGATGTGTCAGTCTTCGAATGATGCATTCCTTCAACCACTCATTTGGACTACTTTCGTTGCTGGATATTGTAAAAATGTGGTTGACAACGCAGTGGAGATAATCGGCTAGACATAACAAATATTCAACATATATCCTCATTAGACTTGACTGGATGATTTTTTGAAACTTCATGGTACTTCAAGATTAATTCTCCATAGGAATGCCACCAGTTTCTTAAAATTTTTCATTCGGAATACAAAGTTTAAAAATAACATTGACCAATCAATAATAAGTTAGTTGTTGGACAGATATCTATTAAATATCATGTGTAACTCCGAAACAAAATCAATGACTGGTGACTTCAATTTCAATACAAGCGAATAACTTGAAAATACTTACTGCTTTAGTGAAATTTGACTTTAGTGAAAGGTCACCGATAGAATTATTGTTTACGGGATTCACAGTTTCCACCTGCAACCATCTCCCTTAATTGTTCAAAGTAACCACTCCTCACGAAAGGTATTTGTCATTGCTACGGTATGATTGCCTGCTGTAGGTGTATGATCGACTGAGATTTTGAAAACCAAATTTTTTAGCCTTCGGCTGCTAAAACAACCAGAAATTGGTCCTAGTGAGGCAAGCGGAACCTCAAATTACGTCTTGAAGATACAGTTGTATCAAAAGAAAAGTTTTAAAAAGTGTTTGAAATTAAAAGTTCGGCACGGTAATTTTAAAGGTGTCATATAGCAACTCTCCGACTCTATATATTCTCCGTATCCCCTCTTCTGGTGTCACAGTGGTAGTGCACGTGTCTCTCACCACTGTGACCACAGTTCGATTCTGATTTCGTGCTCTTATCTGGTTAAAGCAACCTTGATCACATGTGAGAATAGTGTTGTCCTGTTTCACTGTACCAAGTATCGCAGGTTTTTTCGGGATTCTCCTGTTTCCTCCTGCAGTAACACTGCACCCATGAGGGGTGGCCCTTACTTGACCTCGGGAGAGATCAGGTCTTGTAGCTGATACGTTTATCCAGTATAAATAAAGACACAAATAAAATAAAATGTCTTGTCACGTGAAATAACCATTCATACCTTTTACAAACCGCACCAGGACACGATAATCACATTTTACAGATTTCATTGCTCTTAAACAAATTTATTATGCGTTAGTCGTTGCTTGCCAAAAGGGGTGTTTACATGAATCTGCATCGTGTTTCATTCCGGATTGACAGTTAATTCAGACCTCCTTCGTATAAGATTGGTTACCTAGGATCGAACGGAGTAGGAAACCTGAAATTTCAAGAACGTAAATACTTTTGGCTTGGTTTATTTCATTTTCCAATTTCCACTTGATTCCCATATGCTATAGCATAGAAATTTTATTGGAGCCCCACTCAATTCTTTCTCCCAGCCTTTGCCTTTTAAAAATTTTGTGGTCTGCTGAAAACCTTTTGGATTTTTTTGTCGTCACACTTCCATTGCTTAATGTCTCGTCTAGAGAGGGTTTTGTGGACTTTGCCGCCATATTGTCATCTGTAAATTTGGATCTTGAGGTCAATGACGTCAACTAGAACGACAACGTCCTATAAAATTTAAACAATTAAACAACCACTGTTTATAATCCACCGTACTTGACACTTGTGACTTGTTTTATGACTCCTGAAACGTTCCAGTCCTCTGTTAGCCTCGGGTTCAATTCAATCGTAAGTAACAGCTTGGAAAATAAAACTCCAGTTCACATTCGGCAATCTGGAATGAAAACTCCTTCAGCCTTTACATGACACCAGAATGAAATTTTAGATCCAAATAAAATTTAATTCCGGGATAAGAACAAGAATGAACTCAGCTCGAAATGAGATCAATCTCATTCAGGATTCATGTAAACAACTAAAGGAATTTTAGCAGATTCGGTATGACTTCAATCCTGAATGAAGCTTTCTCGGGAAGCATGTACAAAGCTCCTATCATTATACTAATATGCAGGGAAGGATACTATTTGCTCGAAAGTTGTTGGAGTAGTAAGTGCTTTTCTATTAATATCCAAGAACATGAGGTGGCATGGTGATAAATGCCTCATGTCCCAACGACTTTTGAGCCGGATATTGATGGCAAAGACAGGTCAAAAAATTCTGTATAACGATAACCAATTAGGATCTGTGCTCATAGCGGTTTTGGAGAGTAGTTATTTGTGAGATGTGATGATAGGAAAAATAGGCATGAGCATTTGCAATGAGTGAAATAATTACCTAATCAATAAACGAAATACACTTCAGTTCCGTAAAACGATATCCCCATTATTCCCGTCTTTAAGGTATACAACGTGAGAGGAAAAATATATTTTTTACAGAATTACATATAATGTGATAACACAGATTTCTTTGGGAAAACAGCAATTGACGAAACGTTGTGTTCTTTTAAAAACAGAGCCTGTGCCATTTTATTCAGTGGTTTACAAGTAACCTTTCGTAACACGTCACCTATGTAACGCTGAGAAGGGGGGTAGTGGGGTCAAGTTGACCCCAGGTTGGACGAAATAAGGGGACCCAGACGTAATAAGGAGCTCCGAAAAGGGTGGAAATACGATATTGAATTCATATTTCTTTATCAGTGGAATAAAGAACTATTGCTCATGTGCCATCAGTGTTTCTTAGTAAAATATAACAATATGATCACTTTTGCACTCCAATTTAATGACCTCCGTGTTCCACACTTGAAAAGATGAATGACTTTATATTATATGGCGTTTTTTGCTTATAAGACATACATCAGTGTACTTGGCTTGACTTACTTAACTTTACGACGTAGTACTTTAGAGTATAGACAGATTAGATTCATCATGCATGTAATCCTGAATGGACGCGTCCCTCCCACGTGATTGAAGATGCTTGCATATTTATCCCATCAAATTTGTTTATGTACTTCTTTTGCGTAATGACCCGCTCAAACTCACCTTTACACCAACAATGGGGTTCCCCTTCTCAGAAAGACTTATTACGTAATACTTAGACATTGTTGTGCGGTACCAGATGCTCATCCTAGACTATGAACCAATGGTCTCCGATGATAAATCTAAATGGCTTATTTGTTTTTTAGTCTTCTCTTTCCTCAATTTTACATTTTAATTGCTATTCCGTGCCAAATATTACGTTGAAAGTTTTATGGAACACCAATGCTGAACTGTTCTAAGTCAACTTTGTTTTCGTTGCTATTCGCCATAAACATCTGGTTCTTGTACCAGCAGATTTAAAGATTTCTTAAGCCTTATCACGACATCATTATCTGAATTCACCAAGTTCTCCGCACGACATGCGGCAACTGCTCACGAATTAGTGAAACTTGGATTGACCACAAAGTTTTTCCTCATTCCTTATTTTCCTGCCGAAAATCAAACGGAACCGGTCTGAACAAACTCTATAGTTCTGTCAGCTAATCATCAAAAGACACATTTTGCTAATGCCTTAACGATCCATATTATATCTTTTGGAAACGAACTCGTCATGTATTTTACATTGAATTATGAGCATGGTCGAAGGTGTTGTGCATTTGATGCAATTATTTCCAACGCGGTTTTTCTGTGTGCTAAGAGAATGTCATAGTTAAAAGTGGATTCATTCCTATTTTTAAAATAGCAACAAAACAACAAAGAACACATACATTTTGAAAGGATACTTCCTTTCAGTTATATCTTTCTTTTTGGTCAGAACACTAAATGAAGTCTGTCAATATCGCAGGGCGCCATTTGGATAAATAGGAGATGTTTTACCGGATTGACAGGCTGAGAGCGGCCCTGTCCTGATCAACCAATCATAGCCTTTCCAATAAGTGGATGCAACATTTCTTGTCATACACAATGTCCCCTGCTGCAGTATTGTATATCATTCAGCATCCTAATAAATGACAACAAATAATTGTTTGGATCTTCGAGGAATCCATTAAAGGTATGCAATCTTGTTTTATGGTTAAAAAAATTATCATTTTAGCGTTTCTCTTAAGATACCAATGAATCAACTCGGAGTTTCAATACATCGTAAAAGTAATTTCATCCAATGCACAACCCCTTTCGACCATGTTCGTGATTCACGGTTAAATATTTTATTAGTTCATTTCCAAAAGGGCACACGATAGAGCTGGAAGATCTTAGCCAAACGAGCCTTTTTAGAATTAGATCACTAAAGTCAAAAATTTTATAGACCACTTTCATTTGATTTCCAGCAGAAAATTCGGTGAGTAGTTAAATTTGTCTCAAACATATCAAGCGTACAGAGCTACCCAATCAATGCAGTCCCCAATAATTCAAGTATAATTTCTATGTCTTCTCGACTGCCAGATGAGTGCCTGTGACGATGACCTGTTAATGGTTAAAATCGTTCTTCTAAATCTGCTGCAGCAATAACAGGATGTCATGGCGAACAACAATAAAACAAAAGAAACATTTCAGTAGCAGTGTTCCACTCACTTTTTCAACGCAATATATACTAAGAAATACCAACTAAAATGTAAATATGAGGGGTCAAATTCTAGATTAATCATCTGGGTTCATTGGTTCATAGTCCAGGCTTCGAACCAGGTACTGCTCAGCATCATTCAGCGATCAAGTTGCAGTTGTTTGAAGGGGAGGGCTAACCAGTAAAGTGGGACTAGATTTAAGGATGACGTTGTCATTACATAACAAGAAGAAACTTTAGGATTTTTTCTGATGTTTTAACGAAACGCAGTCGTCGAGAGAAGAAATATCATGATAATATCAAATCAAACAATTTTGATAAAAGTGCAAGGATCTAACATCGGGGGCATGTGATCAAAACATCAAAGTCCGATGACGCACATTGCGAACCGAAGGTAGACTTTGTCAATATTCAATACCTCGGGGTAACAATATATAAGCATGGTGTAATTATGTTTAGTATCCTCACAAATATAGTATATCGTTATGTAGTTGGAGTTGGCTTGAAGTAACACTAACTGCCATTTGTTGAATTATTGTCACATGACCTTATCTAAATGTAAATGTATCATGCTCGGACAACAATTTCAAAATTGTTGCCCGAGCGGGCTACAAAAGCACATGAAAAAAGTATGTCCTTAGCACGTGATTAAAGCGTGTTGCATTAAATCCAGCGATAAATAGCACAAAGTCCAGTAGCAGATGAATGTTTGTTTCATATGAAGAAGTGAATGAAGTCTGAAGTTAAGAAACTACGTTTATCCAATCTTTCACTCTGTGAAATACGATATCTTATAGAGGGAAAAGACACGGCAAATACACAAAAAGTTACCAAAAATATTGTTGCATCACCTTTTGTATTTCGTAAGGAGGTTTCAGCAGAAGAATAGCCACCGAAAAACCAACAGAAACTATTGAGATCGGAGTTAACTCGTTTTCTTTTTTTTTTCTTGTCTCTATCGCTATATAACAAGACACTGAATGTCTTTTCCCTCTGCGAAACAGTTTTGTTTTCCCTCGAGTTTCCATGTTTCCCTCAAATTCGTCTCAGGGAAACATCGAACCTCCTGGGAAAACAAAATTGTTTCCCTCGGCAGCAGACATGAACTGTATAATATTCAACACTAGACAATACAAAATCACGAAACTGCTAAAAACATGTATTTGAAATCCGCTTACTGCGCAAATGCTAACCTGCACTAAAACAAACAAATGGCAAATTTGTACTAAAACATTCAGAAAACTCGCCCTTGATTACTATCATTGGTAGTCAATTTGTACTTCACTCACGGTTCGTTTTCTAATTGTTCATTGTCAAATAAGTTTCGTCTTAAAAACGGGTTAGTCAATTTTCCCTCTTATATGATTCTATGCAAACACGGCTATCTAAAGGCCTTTGTAAACGTCCGCAACATTTGCTTCAACATTCATTCGACTTTGTTGAAATTCGATGTTGAATGTGTATGTCATGGGTTTTAAACCAATGTTGAGCAGTATTGAAACTTGTTGAATGGAGTTTGAGCGTGTTCAAAACATTTCTTCAACATTTCGGATTGTTTTCGGTATATCGAACGAGTTTACCGTATCATTCGACAGACTGTTTGACAAAATTGAACGAACGCATGCGTTGCAATGATTGTTATCATAAACAACATGGCATGCTTTTTTCAACATTTGTTGAAGAGATATTGAATATATCCCAGCCCAATCATTCAAAATACTTCAACAAAATCGAACAAATGTTGAAGCAAATGTTGAATATGATTGTAAGGCAATTAATATATATTTATCTTATAGATGGCTTCATATATGTTAGATCCTTAAGGGCTGTTTACACGGGTGATTTTTTCTGCGATTTTTAGCCTACTGACAAGTGCGATTGAGTGGACTGTTTTGCAGATCATTTGTGCAAAGCTATACTATATAATACTTTGGTGAGTTCTTTACTCAGTCGCATGCTTCAGGATGAGAAAAATCGCAAGAAGAATCACCCGTGTAACAAGCTCTTTACAAGGAGAATTAGTCTGAAATTGAAAACACAGTTAACCCTTTGCCGACTGAAGACGAACACTCTACCATTCTACTGTGACTAACACCACACGTTTTTAATGGTCAAGGATAGACCTCCACTCGTGGAAGTGTTAATCACTTATTCTATAACAGAAATCGAAACTTACGGTGTTTGAACAACCTGATAAAAACACTTGGCGATTCTGGACCACTATCAATAAGTTGTGTCCCTAGAGAGTTTCCAGTGTGTTCAGTCATTTTTTCAAAACATCTTTTTATTTTTCCCAAATTCTTCCTAGAGTTCGAATTCGGCTCTACAGACAAGCCTAAACAGTTGCTAATTCTTACTCTTTTTTTTTCCATCTGTGTCCGAATTTTTACTTTTCCCGCGCTAACGCCAGACGATTTTAGTTGTCAAGGGGAGATATCATAGAACGATTAGAGTTACTACTTTATTGCGGTACCATATAAACAAGACATCCCAGAATTACACCTTTTGCTGTTTATTGCCAGAAGATAGACTATCATTAACGCCAGCCTCAATCTCATTAACGCAAAAATACATTTATTTTATTCAATTGACATTGATTAGTGTAGATACGCAACCATTTCCATTAAACGACATTCTACAGTGCGAACTGACGACCGTTAACGTAATTCTACTATATATTAGCGATCATAAAATTTTAATTACGCAAGGGAAATTTCTTGTCAAACTGAAATTTTATTATCCCTAATGTATAGTAGAATTGTGTTAATAGTTGGCTGTTCTCGCTATGGAATGCCCTTTGAAGCAAACGATTACGTATCTACGCTAATGAATTTTGGTTGAATAAAATGAATTTATTTTTGCGTTAATCAGTTTGACGTCGTTGGTAATGACAGTATATTTTCTGGTAATGAATGGGAAAAGGTGTATAACAACACATAAGATTTAAAGTTAACCAGAATAAGAGATTCAATACAGATCGGTCAACGTCGTAAGACGCCAGTGGGGAACGAGTGGATTCCGTTCCGAAGATCCCGCATTATCGCAAATCACTGCTCACAAGTACAGTCCTTAAATCTTTTGTCGCAAACGGGGTTAAATTTATCTTATTATTCTTAACATCAAATTACTTGTCAGCCATAAGTAGATTAAAATTTAAATTAAATATTTTTCATACTTACATTGGTGATAATAGACCAGTAACCAATGAAAATAACTGGAAAGGGGAGTGTGGTATAATACACTTTTTGCTGTTCATTACCAGAGAACTCACTATCATTAACGCTAACCTCAAACTCATTAACGAAAAAATAAATTCACTTCATTCAATAGACATTCACTGGCGAAGATACGTTACCATTTGCATCAAAGGGCATTCCATACCGCCAACAGACGACCATTAACACCATTCTACTACCCATTAGGGATAATAAAATTTCAATTAAGCATAATATTTCTTTTGCGTTATTGAAATTGTATTATTCCTAAAGTATAGGAGAACGGTGTTAGTGGTCGTCTGTTGGCGCTAAGGAATGCCCTTTGATAGAAATGGATGCGTAACTACTTCATTGAATAACGATTGAATAAAATGAGTGTATTTTTGCAATAATAAGTTTCAGGTAGGCGTTAATGATAGTATATCTTCTGGTAATGAACAGTAAGAGGTGTAAGATAGCGTGCGAGTTAGGTGATTGCATGACTTGGGGACTTCTTCTTGTGCTGTGAACTGTGGACGAACGTGAATAAATCTCGAAAAAAACTAATTGTGATTTCGTGATTTGAAATTCGTCATCTGTTAGGCGATTTTTGGAGGCAATCCCCGACACTTTCATCACATTCCCAACAAACGTTTCTGAGTCTGAGTCAGGCAACAATTGATATACTTATTCTTCCACTTAAACGTCATCGTTCTTAACCTATTAATGTTCAACAATTTACGACACGTCCATGTGTTTCAAACACACCATTCTAAACATTCTTTTATCACTCTACTAATTAGTTCCCTCTGCCTCATTGACGTGCAACAAGTTCAAAAGAATTTTTGAAACCAGACGAGGCTATAAGGACTAACTAAAGAGTTTCAAAAAAATATCAAATAAAGTGTCATTTAACAATAAGATCTATGGTCAAAATACCTGAATGTAGTTAAAACTATCTATCAAAACACCATCAACGGTGCAAAACACCCCAGTACAGTAAAAATAATCATACATTCTCTACACATCCCAGATAAATGAAAATAATCCAATACAGTCCAAATATTCCAATATAGTCAAAATACAGCAGTATAGCGAAATAAAAAATCCAAATGTTATCAAAACATCCCACTATAATCAAAACACTCCGACTTAAATTCTCAAGGAAAATGGCAAGGTCAAGCTCAAAAACAGACGCCGGGCACGAATGGACAAAAGAATAGCAGCAGGGGGGGGAGGGGATAGAATCTACAAAAAAAATTCAATTTTCCCTTAAGTGTGTCAATGATACTTTGAAGACCGTTACTGAGCTACTTCTCAAGTGCCATGTTTTGAAAATAAATTTTTATTGCATTTTTCTAAGCCATGCTCGTCGAAGTCCTTTTATTGTCAGTGATCATTTCGTTACTCTGGTCAGCGGTCACCTACATTAAACGTAGAAAAATGCCACCAGGTCCTTTTCCTCTTCCTTTCGTTGGCAACTTTTTCCAGTTAGGATCAGATCCACCTTTCTCAATGGAGAAGCTTCGCAAGCAGTAGGGAGAAACATATACAGTGGTCACTCCAGTCGGAGATATCGTGATTGTGAACAACGGGAAGTTAGCGCAAGAGGAACTGGTGACTAAAAAAGATGATTTCGCAGGTCGTCCTCAGTTCTTGGCTGTGTACTAGCTGCTCGAAGGTAAATCCATCGTTCCCACAGACTATGGACCTTTCCTTCCATTTTGTCGTAAAATGGTCATTTCGGCTTTACACATTTTCGGTGAAGGAAAACGCAGAGCCGAAGACAGAGTAAACAGGGAAGTCCGTTGGTTATTAGAAGAAGTAGAAGGGATAAATCAACCGTTCTTTCCGAAAAAATATGTCATAATGACGATGATCAGCATAATGCTTGACTGGCTTTTCTCTGAAAGATACGAGCTCGGGGATCCAGTTTTAGAAAAACTCTACACTTTCAATGAAAATATGCTCTACCTCAATCGTCAGGGTAGTTATTATCAAATTCTCCCATTTCTCAAATATTTACCGACCGAATACATGAAGCGTTTTGCACTGGCCAAATCCACCATTAAGGACGTTTTCTCGTCCAAGTTCAATGATCATGTTGAGACTTACACTGAAGGCACAGTTCGAGACATCACTGACGCCCTCATTCAGTCGTACGAGAATGAGAAGGATAAAAACTGTAACAAAGGATTGGCCACCATTGACGACTTAAAGTTTATACTGGTAGAAATGTTCGTTGCTTCCACTGATTCAAGCTCTTCCGTCATTACATGGTTACTACTGTACATGATCCGGTACGAAGAAGTCCAAGATAAGATACACCAGAAGCTCGATCTAGTTGTCAGAAGAGATCGGTTCATTTATTAGTTCATTTCGAAAAGTTCACACTATAGAGCCGAAAGATCTTAGTCAAATGAGCGTTTCTAGGATTAGCTCAAAAAACTCAAAAATTTGCTAGACCACTTTCATTTGATTTCCAGCAGAAAATTCGGCGAGTAGTTAAATTTGTCTCAAACATATCAGACGGGCAGAGCTACCCAATCAATCTAGTCCCCAATAATTCTACAACAATTTCTATGTCTTCTCGACAGCGAAATGAGTGTCTGTGATGATGACCTGTTAATGGTTAAAATCGTTCTAACTCTGCTGCACCAATAACTAGATGCCATGGCGAGCAACAATAAAAGAAAAGAAACATTTCAGTAGCGGTGTTTGACTCACTTTTTCAACGCAATATATACTACGAAATACCAACTAAATTGTAAATATGGGGGATCAAACTCTAGATTTATCATCTGGGTTCATTGGTTCATAGTCCACGGTTTATACCAGGTACTGCTCAGCATCATCCAGCGATCAAGTTGCAATTGTTTGAAGGGGAGGGCTAACTAGTAAAGTGGGACTGGATTTAAGGATGACGTTGTCATTACATAACAAGAAGAAACTTTAGGATTTTTTCTCGTATTTTAACGAAACGCTGTTGTCGAGAGATGAAATATCGTGATAATACCAAATGAAACAATTTTGATAAAAGTGCAAGGATCTAACATCGGGGGCAAGTGATCAAAACATCAAAGTCTGATGAAGCCCGCTGCGAACCGAACGTAGACTTTTTCAATATTCAATACTCCCGGGTAATCATATATAATCATGGTGTAATGATGTTTAGTATCCTCACAAAAGTAATATATCGTTATGTAGTTGGAGTTGGCTTGAAATAACACTAACTGTCATTTGTTGAATTATTGTCACATGGCCTTAACTAAATGTAAATGTATCATGCTCGGACAACAATTTCAAAATTGTTGCCGAAGTAGCTTACAAGAGCACATGAACATTGTATGTCCTTAGCACGTGATTAAAGCATGTCGCAATAAGTGCAACGATAAATAGTACGAAGTCTAGCATTACATAAATGTTTTCTTGTCATAATCATCCCCAGGGCATTATGAAACGAAAAGATCACAATTAACCCGCACTGCCGAAGTCAACTGAAAAGTTGTCTCGAGCAGGATTTGAACTCGCACCTCCAATCCCTATGGACACGACAGCTCAACATGTAGAGGGGCGGACCGGTATCCCGAAGGTGCGAGTTCAAATTCTGCTCCAGTTAACATTTTTCAGTTGCCTTCGGCAGTGTAGGTTAATTGTGAAGTTTTCGTTTCATAATACCCTGAGGATGATAATGAAATAGAATTGAAACACTGTACATCTATCCTCATGGATAACGTTAAGTTGTCGCGAGAATATCTCGTGCACTTAAATTGGATAAAACTCGCCTCCAGTTTGAGGACTCGATAGCTCGACAGGTAGAGCGTCGCACCGGTATCCTCATGGTGTGAGTTCAAATCAAGCTCGAGTCATATTTTCCGTTGACTTCCGCAACGTAGGTTCATTGTGAAGATGAATGTTTCTTTAATATCAACACATGAATGAAGTTTGAAGTTAAGAAACTACGTTTATCCAATCTTTCCCACCGTCTTATACGATATCTTATAGAAGGAAAAGACTGAATGTAGTTAAAACTGTCTATCAAAACACCTTCGACTGTTCAAAACACTCCATTATAGTCAAAATAATCATACATTGTCTATACATCCCAGATTGATCAAAATATTCCAATATAGTCAAAATACTGCAATATAGTTAAATAAAAAATCCAAATGTTATCAAAACATCCCACTATAATCAAAACACTCCGACATAAATTCTCAATAAAGATGGCAAGGTCAAGTTAAAAAACAGACGCCGGGCACGAATGGACAATAGAATGACAGGAGGGGAATGGAGTCTACAAACAACTTCAATTTTCCCTCAAGTGTGTCAATAATACTTTGAAGACTGTCAGTGTGCTACCTCTAAAGCGGTAAGTTTTGAAAATAATTTTTCATTCCGTTGTTCTAGGCAATGCTCGTCGAAGTCCTTCTATTGTCAGTGATCACGTCGATCCTCTGGTCAGCGGTCACCTACATAAAACGTAGAAAAATGCCACCAGGTCCTTTTCCTCTTCCTTTCGTTGGCAACGTTTACCAGTTAGGATCAGATCCACCTTTTTCAATGGAGAAGCTTCGCAAACTGTACGGGGAAACATATACAGTGGTTACTCCAGTCGGAGATATCGTGATTGTGAACAACGGGAAGTTAGCGCAAGAGGCACTGGTGACGAAAAAAGATGATTTCGCAGGTCGTCCTCAGTTCTTCCCTGCGTACGATCTGCTCGAAAGTAAAGACCTCCTTGTCGGAGACTATGGACCTTTTCTTCCATTTCGTCGTAAACTGGTCATTTCAGCTTTACACATTTTCGGTGAAGGAAAACGCACGGCCGAAGACAGAGTAAACAGGGAAGTGCGTTGGTTATTAGAAGAAATAGAAGGAATAAATCAACCGTTTTTTCCGAAAAAATACGTCATGATGACGATGATCAGCATAATCCTTGACTGGCTTTTCTCTGAAAGATGCGAGCTCGGGGATCCAGTTTTAGAAAAACTCTACACTTTCAATGAAAATATGCTCTACCTCAACCGTCAGGGCAGTTATTATCAAATTCTCCCATTTCTCAAATATTTACCGACCGAATACATGAAGCGTTTTGCACTGGCCAAATCCACCATTAAGGACGTTTTCTGGTCCAAGCTCAATGATCATATTGAGACATACAGTGAAGGCACAGTTCGAGACATCACTGACGCCCTCATTCAGTCGTACGAGAATGAGAAGGATAAAAACCAAAACAAAGGATTGGGCACCATTGACGACTTAAGGTTTATACTGGTAGACATGTTCATTGGCTCCAGTGATACAAGTTCATCCATCATTACATGGTTACTACTTTACATGATCCGGTACAAAGAAGTCCAAGATAAGATACACCAGGAGCTCGATCAAGTCGTCGGAAGAGATCGGTTTCCATGTTTCCACGATTCTGAAAACCTACCTTTCCTTCAAGCGACCATCTGCGAGGTGATGCGCCACTCAACATTTGCACCATTTTCCGGGCCACACAAGTCAATCAGGGATTCAGTCATTGCTGGTTATCATATACCTGAGAATACCATGGTGCTTTTCAACTACTGGAGGATCCATTACGATCCTGATGAATGGAAAGAGCCGAGCTTGTTCAAGCCTGAACGATTTATCAATTCAGATGGAAAGTTCGTTGGATGGAACGCCTTTCAGAGTTTTCTTCCATTTGGTGCAGGTCGTCGGGCTTGTGTTGGTCAAGCCTTGGCAAAAATACAGGTATTCGTCATTGTCGCGAGGCTTTTACACCAGTTTCGTTTCAAAACAACAGATGAAGAGCCAAAACCGACCTTTGATGGCGAGACAAGTGCGGTACGTTTTCCTTTACCTTACAAACTGATCGCAACGAAGCGAGTACAATAACGTAAAATGCCTCAACCTAATTGAAAACTTAAGAATAAAGGAAATTCTGTGGAAATTACTCCCATGAACCGTATGATTATAGACGTAATTGCTTTAGATATAGATCTTGTGGGTTATTTGATTCAATTAAAGGACTGCAATGAAACCTGCTAGAAAGTAAACAAGAAAGTCAAGGCCGAAAGCAGGCAGGAACTGTAATTGAAGGACTGAAGCTTTCAAACAACGGAAAGTTAGATCTATTAAATATTTTAAAACCTTTATCGTGTTTATAGCTTTAAATTCGAGTAATCCTCCCGGCTTTGGTATTTCTATTTCGACTAGAGTCAAGCTCAAACTTTTAAATTGACAATTATATTGACAGGAAACAATCAGGAAAAAAAAAATTGCTAACGTGTCGTAGACTGTGATTATCGTGATCGTAGATTAAATTTCTTCGCAACATATACCATTAGCATTTGAAACGTACTCGTTTCAGTGTATTGCCGAAGGTTTGATCATTGTGGTGGAGGGGGGATGTGAAATATTAAGGTCTTGGACCTCAACCTAAATGCGTTTCTTCAGAAAGCTAAATGTAAGTACACTGGCCCAGTTGCACACAATAAATCTACTAAAACAGTCCTTACAATTTTTAATTTAAAATTTCGGGATTTTAACATAGAATACTGCAATTCTACACTGTTGCACCACCATATCACCCAGTCAGCGCGGCCTTGTCTTTAGGACTGATATTCGTGAACTTTGATCATTGAGATAGATACCCACCTTAAGAGATATGGGGATTTTGGTTCCTGAAATAGTGACCTTTTTTAATTTGTGAACGGGATTTTGATCTCAGAAAAAGAGTTCTTCGTAACTGATATAGTGTACTATAGTCACTGAAACAAAGGCTCTTCATACTGGAACTGCACAAAACGCAGGCAATCAACTGGTAGTCCTCCACCCTCAACTGATATTAGATAGTCGAAGAAGAGTTTGGTTACTGGTGTAAGGCCCCTATATAACTGATATGAAGAGTTTAGTGATTGAAATAGCAGCCTTTCATAACCGATATTAGGACTTTGTCATTGAAAGTCCGAAATAGGGCCACTTCATCATTTCATTGGTTGGAGGAACGCAAAACGCCCAATGCATTTACACTTTCATACACACACACACAGTTTGTTCCGCACAGGCTCGCTTTCCCTCGTTATTAGCGCATGTGTCTTCTTGTTACTTACGATATTTTAGATCATGGATTGCAAACACTACCAAACATTTTTTTATGCTACGCTTAGACCACCTGCCATTCTACAATAAATAAACTTCAGTTTATCATACTATTCTCGACACCTCTTACTCATCAATGTCGCCTTGAAGCTCTAAATACGAAAGAACTTGGGACTCACTTTAAGCCATTTTGATTAAGGGATACCCAGCGTAATTTGCTAGAATATTGTATCCTTTCAAAAACTGCACGAACTTAATTGGACACGGAAGCACGTGTTTCCCAAACCCTACAGACAATACGTAAATTAAATACAAACCAGTAATCAAAAGGGATTTTGAGCTGTCTGACCGTATTACTATCTGAACGTTTTATTATATTCAATTTAATATAAATATTACCATTCAATTTAACTTCTACACTACTTCATTAATATCAGACGTACTGGCAATTGCATAGTTCAGTTTCCATGCAGGCATACATGTTGAGTGAGAGCTGCCTGTTGCATTCTAATCTATTCCAACAAGAAGTTTAGTAAGGACCACTCCTCATGGACCCAGTATTACTACAGGGAGAAACCGACGTACCAGGGGAAAACCAACGATGCATGGTAGAGTCAAACTCGACAACACTCTTCTCACATGTGATCAAGGTATGGTTAATCAGAGAAGTGGACTAAGTTGGAATCAAATATCAGTTACTGAAATAAAACACATAAACTACTCCTGTGCTACCATCTCTCCACCGAGAAATTCCGTGTGTCTTTGGAATTATTTAACTAAGCCTCTTGAAACTTTTTCATGGAAATGCATTTAGCAAGCATAAAAATTGTGGCTATTGATTTTCCAGGCGGAAAACGTAGACGTAATATAAAAATGAGAGTCCAGCTCATGATTTTTATGTGGAGAGACATAATGACAGAAATAAAAATAAAGTATTTAAAACAACTTTACTAAAGTTTCGTTACGGACGTGCAACATCTTCAGAGTGACTAATTACAAATGTGACTAAAACCTATATATCTATTTACACGTGATGATAAGTTACATGAGAGTTAAACAATAGGGTTAAAGTGACAAGATGTAGGGTGAAAAGATGTAGGGTGACAGGAAAATAGAGATGAAATGAAATGAAGTGAAAAGAGGACCGCGTAGAACTAAAATAATGTCTTTTCTTTATTTTAGTTCTATGCGGTCCTCTTTTCACTTCATTTCATTTCATTTCATTTCTATTTTCCTGTCACCCTACATCTTGTCACTTTAATCGTATTGTTTAGCTCTCATGTAACTTATCATCACGTGTAAATAGATATATAGATTTTAGTCACATTTGTAAATTAGTCACTCTGAAGATGTTGCACGTCCGCAACGAAACGATAGTAAAGTTGTTTTAAATACTTTGTGTTTTATTTCTGTCATTATGCCTCTCCACATAAGAAAGCATAAAAATTGCTGTATTGTAGGGCCCTCTTAGCTTTAAAGCACAAAACGTTTCCTTTTTGCTCATTCGTGTTAATTTTTCCTTTAAGATGGGTCAAACATATTTTCATTCAAATTTTATATACCATAAAAATGTAAGTAGAAAATACCATATTTTAATGCGACAGAAATTATCCTGCTCTTAGGATGAGAGTTTGGGCGCTTTCGCGTCCAAAGAGCAATGACGTTTTGGGTCATGTAATCCATAGCACCATCAAAACTGGACTACCCGGAGAAAATTTGTGACGCTTTGTGGAGGCAAACTGGACAACACTCTTGCCACATGTGACCAAGATAACTGCGAGAAGCCGGAATCGAACTCTTGTCACAGTGGGGAGAGAATCGAACTCTTCTCGCTATGGTGGTGGCGGTACCACTGTGCCACCAGCACTTCCATGATAAATAATGGCAAAATCCATTCTTTATCACTACAAGCTAAATTTTCGTTTCTTTTCTTCGAAAGACTTTTCCCTTTGGTTCTGAAAACTGCTCTTTTTACGTTTACTTCAATGTTTTAATTAATTTAATCACTTTGTCACTTAAAAATACAAAAGTTCAAAGACTGGCGGTCAAACAGGATGAAACCTCCATCGAACACGACTACCAGTAAAAATGAAAAACACTAAGGTTTCAATAATAAAATAAAGATATAAATGAATACGACTATTTATGTGGAAGTTCGTTTTCTATACGTCTTTCTCGGAACATTTGTTTGAGTTTCGACTTAAAAGAAAAAAGGTTATCACTAGCTTTAAGTTCTTATCAAGTGAATTCCACTTTGTACTAACTCGTGGAAAGTAAGAGTTTCGAAAGTATTGAGTCCTACATTTAAATTCGGTAAAATTATTTATATCATAGCGTCTAAATCTATATTTGGAGCAGACAAAGTTTGCATATAATTTGATAACTCAATATCATAAAAATCTAATTTACATTTAAAAAGGAAAAGTAAATCTTTCACATCCCAGCGATATTCCAAAACTAGAGTATTACGTTTCTTCAGCCTTTCTTTATAGCCGATATGAAGAGAATTTAAAATAAAATATTGTATATTGTGGCCTGATCAGTGTAATATAAAGATGCTTCCCAATGGATTCGTCTTCTAGATCTTTACACATTCGCTTCATAAGACCGAGTGTTCGATTCGCTTTCGCTGTAAGTTCAATGATATGTGTTTCCCAACTAACGTTGTTATTCATAGTTATTCCTAGATCCCCAATAGATCTGACGCATTCAAGTTTTTCACTATCCAGTTTATGATCAATGGCATTACCAATTTTTTTCTTCTTAATCTCATTACCTTACATTTTCCAGTGTTAAAATGCATACACCACTTTTGAACCCAATGATTCAAGGCAATTAAGTCAGTCTGCAACATATTCGTTTCATCAGAGGATTTAATTACCCTATATAACAAAGAGTTGTCTGCATATAAGGCAATTTCTTTTGGTGCATTAACTTGGGCTGCGAGATCGTTGATTTATAGAATAAAAAGGAATGGACCTAAAATAGACCCTTTAGGTACTCAGGAGCTTACACTAAGCCATTCAGAGTTGTAACCATCGAGAACAACTCGTCAGATTCGACCAGTTAAATAGCTATTAAGCCAATTATGAAGGAAATCACGCAAACCGAAGCTCCTCAATTTATATAATAATACATGATGGCGTACTATGTCTAAGGCTTTCTAGAAATCCAGATAAATGGTGTCAACAAAATCTTTATTGTCTAATGTTGAAAGAATCTTGTGGTAAACTTGTAACAACTGAGAAATACAATTTAAGCGTTGTAAAAAGCTATCTTATGAACATGTCCGAAGCTTATCCGTGACGAGCTGGATTTTCTAAATCACATACCCGACGTAATCCACAAAAACTCACTTCTTGTATCTTTTGACCTTGTTAGTCTATATAGGAACATTCCACATCACTTTGGCCTCACGGCAATCAAATCCTAGATCGATAATTTTTCGCAATCTATGGCCCGATCATTCTTAAGGGAATTCATTCTGGAATCAATAAGTATTATGTGAAAAGAAAATACATTTCACTTTGACAACAAATTTTACAGACAAACTCAAGGAACGGCTATGGGAACTAAGATGGTCCCACATACGCAACTCTTGTACTTGGTTATCTCAAGAAAAAATTATAATCCGAATATGACAAGACTTTGGCAAAGAACAAAAAGAGGACTTTATAAAAGCCTTTAAAAGGTTTTTGGACGACTGCTTTTTAATTTGGAAAAAATCTGAACAAAATCCACGAAAACTGTACTTTATGCTGAACAACTTTCATTAAACCATTAAATTTGCAATTGAAATTAACCACGAAAAACTACCATTCTTAGACGTCCTACTTTACAAACAGGAGAATAGTTTATATACGGATATTTCCTACAAAGAAACGGACACAAACCCATACCTAAACTTCAATTCAAGTCACCCTAAACATACTAAGCCAAACGTTCCATACTGTCTAGCGCGCCGAACATGTTCTATTGTATCCGACGAGGAAAGAAGGAAGAAACGATTACTGGAACTAGAAGAATTTTTAGAACAACAATACTATCCTAGGAACGTTATTCTCAAAGGCATAAGAAAAGCAACATCGCTATCAATGGCAGAACTTAGATCACCAAAGGAGAAAATAGAAAACGAATAAGTCCTTCCACTTGTCATCGCTCATAGCCCCAATAATCCACAAGTAATTAACAAAATAAAACGCAATATTCAATTTCTTCACAACTCAGAGAAAATGAAAAGTATACTTAAAAAGTATACACGAAACTCATCGTCAGCCGCCGACAGCCAAAAAACGTGAAGTAACAATTGACTCTAGCACGATTTATCTCTGAAAAAATTCCAAACACACTGACAAAATGCGGTGAAACAAGATGCGCACTTGCAACCTATTAATTACGGGAAACTTCATCAAACTAAACAATAACAAAGTCTGGCAAATAAGTCTCCCATGAATTGCAAATCTAAAAATGTAATTTACATTGTTGTGTGCTCAAAATGTGAAAGCTTTTACGTGGTTCAGACTGAGCATCTACGAAAACGGGTTACACTACACAAAGAACAAATAAACCACAAGGAATATCGATCTCTATCAGCCAGCAAACACATAGAAATATGTAGCGGCGGCGATTTCAAGATAATGCCAATATATCAATGCGACAATTCAAATCGATTAACCAGAGAATGCCAACAACGAGATGTTAAAACTTTATTCAATCTGATTTAAATTCGAACTAGATAATTACAACGGAAAGATACAGTTATTGAACTTTTAGTCTTAGGCATAATCATGTATGAAAATCCGAAATATAAATATACTTAGATTAGATATTGTATCTAATGACATCGCAGCAATGGAATTTATAAAATTAGCATAACTTACATAACAGTAAAATGATAACGCATGTTGTGACGTAAAACCAAATACACCAAGCCTATAACTTTAAATAACATAGCCACTCAATATTTAGTTAGCACCTGAAGAGCTTCAATAAAAGCGAAAAAGTTTGTGATAAATGAGTGGTTAACATATTTATAGTCTCCGTCGTTGCCACAATATATACCTTTTTCTATAATTCTATTTGTGTTTGAGAATCAAAACCTTATATCTATATCTATATCTATGTCTATATATCTATTTATCTGTCTATCTATCTATCTATCTATCTATCTATCTATCTATCTATCTATCTATCTATCTATCTATCTATCTATCTAGATAATTTTATTTTAACATGGTGGTTCTATGAGATTTATAAATTACAAAGTATTTCTAAGAATGTTTTTCCTAGAAGCCGTGTATATATTAACAATACATATTTACATTTTTTTTTTAATTTTAATTTTAATATTGGCTATAATTATTTATAGTCAATATACTTACAAAATATTTACAAAACGTGTAGGTAGTTGTGAGATCTATAAGTTGTCAATGCAAAAACCATTTGTTTTTATTTTGTGTTTAAATATTAAAAGAGTGGTCTCTTCTTTGAGAGAGTTTGGTAAAAAGTTCCAGAGTAATGGATCAGAAACAGTGAAACTTCTTTTATAGCATTCAGTTCGTACACTTGGTATTTCAATGTTTCTGTTGGATAATCTTAAATTATAATTAGTTGAACCACACTGGTTTTTAATTATTTCAGTCAAATATTTTGGTGCATTGTCATTAATAATTTTGTGTATCATGATGGCCTTCAGGCATTTTCTGCTGTGATGTAATGATGACTACCCTAGTTGAGCAAAGACATCTTGTGTATGAATAGTATACGGTGCTCCACTTATAATACGAGCAGCAAGGTTTTGTAATTTTTGTAACTCTTCAGCGTGTTTTGTCGATACTGTTCCATACAACACAGCAGTAATCAAAATGGGGTTTTACTAGTGAGGTTTAAACACTAATAAGAAGATTTTGATTAAGGTAAGGTTTAACTTTTTTAATAATGCGCAAGCTTGTTGACACTTTTTGGTGATATTTTTAACATGACCTTTCCAAGTTAGATTTTCATCAATTTTGAGGCCAAGACAAGTAACTTCTTTGGCTTGTTTCAGAGCAATGCCAGTAAGCGATAGGTTTAAATTTTTAGCAAAAGTTGCTAATCTTTGTCTCGAGCCAATCACCATATATTGTTTTAATGATATTAAGTGTGGACTTGTTGGCACAGCGCCAGTCTGCTACACAATCAACATCACATCATGTTGTAGCATTGATTCAATTTCTGGTACGTTGTTACCAGATACAGATAAGTTAGTATCATCTACATACATTCTTGTGGAGCTCTATGTAACACAACCTGGTAATTCATTTATATAAATGAGAAAAACAAGTGGCCCTAATATTGTTCATTGTGGAACACCACAAGAAAGTTACTGTGTTTCAGATAAAGTGCCATTTACAGAACACATTTGCATTCGTCTACTAAAATAGGACTTAAACCAGGCAATTGCTGACTGATCCAGACCAAAGAATTCTAAAAAAGTGGATAAGTATTTTATGATCAAATGTGTCAAATGCCTCTTTTAGGTCTAGAAATAAGGTTCCATTTATAAGTTTTCTGTCAATGTTGAAACTCAATTCATTAGTGAGGGCCAACATTGCAGTTGTTGTTGAAAATAAGGATCGGAAACCAGATTGTCTTGGATTTATCAGACCGTGAGTTGCGATATATTTTTCCAACTGACTATATACAAGTCTCAAAAACACGAGCAATTGCAGATATAACAAAGATTGGTCTATAATTCTTTGAGTCACACCGGTCTCTTGCTTTGAATATGGGTGTTACTTTTGCCATTTTCCAGTCAGTTGGAACTATGTTGCTTTCTAATGATAGGTTGAATAGTTCTGCCAGTGATGCACAAATATATGGATCAGAAATTTTTAAAATTTTATTTGAAATTCTATCTAATCCTACAGTTTTTCCTTAATCACAGGTTTTAAGGAAATTTAAAACATGCCCAGGAGAAATTTTTTCAAATCTGAAAATTGAATGAGCTTTAGTAAGGTAATCTTTGAAAGATTTTCTGCTCGATGATGATGGTATTTTTGATGCTAAATTAGGACCAATGTTAGTAGATAGATAGCTAGATAGATAGATGAATATATATATAGATAAATAGATATATAGATAAAGACATGTAGATATAGATATATAGATATAGATATATAGATATAGATATATGGATATAGATATATGGATATAGATATATGGATATAGATATATAGATATAGATATATAGATATAGATATGTAGATGTATATATTTATATATATGTATCCTCGAATCCGATAGAGAAAACGAGTAAATAAAGAAAGCGAATAAAATCAAAATCAAAACATAGGTTGTTGATGTCGGGAAGAGTGCTTAATGCTTTTTGCAGCAGGGCGAGTAATACTTAATCAATGGTCCTAAAATCTTTATTTCTACTTTAAGTTTCACGCATTACAACGATCATCAAGCAACAAAACAGTTCCGTTTAGACTCGTCTTTATAAGTGTTCCCGGTAATACGTCATTAGGTAATAGCTTTGTGAGGAAGGTTCCTTAAATAGTATCTATTTGTATGGCGGCATTTAGAAACCAGTTCGGTTCTTTTGTTTAGGAGGGACTCTTTGTTGGCTTTAATGATGCATAATTTTTCTTCAGGGCAAAGGGAGCATCTCTTTGATCCGTTACGGAATGCTGATGTTTTTTTGGTAATTGACCAGTTGATGGTAAAACCCTTCTTTTGTCTTTTCAAGTTCCAAATATAATTCGAAAGCCAAAACAAAAAAAAAAAAATAGCGTACTGCGTAGACACTTTTGAAATCGAAATGAAATAATCGGAAAGATTTGAGCAATGCCGAAATGTAAAGAGTAGTTTTCTAACGTTTCGAGTGAAGGTCCTTCGTCAGAGAGAAAACCAAACATTCGAAAACTATACTTTACATTTCGGCATTACTCAGACCTTTCTGATTATTTCACTATAATTCGAAAACTCCGTTAAACTAAAAAAA
Source organism: Heliopora coerulea (assembly GCA_030142905.1). Taxonomy (NCBI): domain Eukaryota; kingdom Metazoa; phylum Cnidaria; class Anthozoa; order Scleralcyonacea; family Helioporidae; genus Heliopora; species Heliopora coerulea. Next base: position 2,196,417 of record JASJOG010000029.1, on the reverse strand, counting down.
CAGTTATTCGGATCCAAGCGTTGTCATGGTCCGTCACCTTTGAATTAGGTTGGATTTATTTTAAATCCATCCCTTTTGGTTTTGTGGACTTTGCCGCCATATAGTCATCTGTAAATAGGGATCTTCAGATCTATGACGTTAACTAGAACGACAACGTCCTATAAAATTTCAGTATTTAAAGAAACCAAGATTTATAATCCACTGTGCTTCATACTTGTGGCTTGTTTTATGACTCCTAAAGCGTTCCAGTCCTCTGTTACCCTCGGGTTCAATTCAATCTTAAGTAACAGCTTGGAAAATAAAACTCCAGTTCGCATACGGCAATCTGCAATGAAAACTCCTACAGCCTTTACATGACACCAGAATAAAATTTTAGATCCAAATAAAAGTTAATTCCGTGATGAGAACAAGAATGAACTCAGTTCGAAATGAGGTTAATCTCATTCATGACTCATGTAAACAACTAAAGGAATTTTAGCAGATTCGGTATGACTTCAATCCTGAATGAAGCTCTATCGGGAATCATGTAAACAGCTCCTATTATTACACTAATATGCAGGGAAGGATACAATTGGCTCGAAAGTTGTTGGAGTCCTAAGTGCTTTTCTATTAATGTCCAATAGCATGAGATTGTATGGTGATAAATGTCTCATGTCCCAACGACTTTTGACCAGGATGTTGATAGCAAAGACAGACAAAAAAAATTCTATATTCGGATAACCAATTAGGATCTGTGCTCATAGCGGTTTTGTAGAGTAGTTATTGGTGACATGTGCAGATCGGAAGAATCGTCGTAAATATTTGCAATGGGTTACGTAATTTTAAACGTTTACATAATTAACAAATTAAAAACAGCTTAGTTTCGTAAAGCTGTATCCCTATCATACTCGTCTTTAAGCTATGCAACGTGAGCGTAAAAATGTTCTCGACATAGTTGTATATAATGTGATAACACAGATTTCTTTGGAGAAACAACGATAATGGACGAAACGTTGTGTTCTCTAAAAATAGATTCTGTGCCATTCTATTCAATGGTCTACATGTGACCTTTTGTAACACGTTACCGCTATAATGCCAAGTGGGGGAAAGTGGGGTCAAATTGACCGCGGGCTGGACAAAATAAAGGGACCCAGACGAAACAAGGGCCCCGAAAAGAGGGGAAATACTATATTGAATTCATAATTTTTTATCAGCGGAATAAAGAACTATTGCTCATGTGCCATCAGTGTTTCTTAGTAAAATAAAACAATGTGACTATTTGCGCATTCCAATTTGACGACGCCCGTGTTCCAGACACGAAAAGATGAATGACTTTATTTAATATGACGTTTTTCGCTTATGTGACATACATCAATGTGCGTGGTTTGACTTAATTAGAGTAGTATTTTAGAGTATCGACAGTTTAGCTTCATCATGCATGGAATACTGAATTAATTAAATATGAGGGAACTTTTGAAAACCTGCTATAAGATTTTGAACTTGGTATTACTTGTATTTACTGATTTAAATTTTATGAATTGGTTTACTCTTTTATTCATTTATGAAGTTCATGTGGTGAGACGTTCGTGCGTTACCGTGAATTCGTTGTCATGAAAATTTCTGAAATATGCCCAATAGTTAAAAGAATAAGGAAACTAAATTTTGACTGCAGGGGTCTACCAACTTCTCTACCCTGCTGCCCGGGGTCGGCAGCGCTCCTCGGCGCAACTGCGTCACCGTTTCAATTTGCCAGGCACAATATGCAGGTTTATTTTGTTTTTCTCAGCTGTGTATTGACACAGCCTTGACTCACCAAGAAGGACTGACAATGTATTCCGTTAACCTGTTATATCCGGAGAATCTGCATTCTTTTAAATGTGACGCACCCGAAGTGAGCTAAAAAAGCTGATGTAGGTATAAAATTATTGAAAGAGGTTATAAAACGAAATAGATTATAGTCAACATGACATCACCTGCAGAAGGTCACAAGCGAATTTTATGGCTGAACTTCACAAGTGTTTTAATAACCATGGTAGCTGATCGTGCACAGTTAAAACTGAGAAAAATTCAAATCAAACCTGTGTACCACTTAGAAAGAAAATGTCCTGTCTTCAAAGAAAAACTGGAAGATAGAATTTAATAGATTTACCTGGATTAACATTCCCTGGTAGACAATCACTCCTAGTTAACCGACAACGACAATGGACATTTTATTGTGTACATTGATGGAAATTCCCAAAAGGTAAGTCTAACACTGTTTAGAAAATTTCGTTTGTTAGCTTATAAGCTGCAAGCCAACGAAATTGAAAAGGGAGTATTCTTTAACTTCATAGATAAGAAATCTCCGTATAAGTAAACACATTTAGGGCAATATTCAAAGTTCAAGCAAATTGATAATGTCTATTTAAAAATCGTTTTGCAGCTCAAAGTATTTAAAATTGAACACCGAAAACAAAAGTGATAAACACAATACCTGGCTTCAACTTGAATAACAACGCCAACGGTTCGCTTTGTTTCACCGAAAGCATGACTTTATGTATAGCTCCAAATTTAAAAGAATGATTGTAACAGATTACAGAACATTGGGTTTTTTTATGACGTTCTTCAGAGGGCCATATCGATTGTAATGAATATACTGACCTTGAAATATCAAGACAATTAGAAAACATTTGTTTCGTTGTGCAACTTGACCTTCGTTTTGTGATGAAGTTACCTTGGTGAATGTTGCGTTGGAATTTGAAGTAATTTATTCAGGTGATAAATCGAGTTTCTTTATTTTGCTCGTCATTTCCACCAACCTATAAAAGTTGAGTATTTGGTGGAACACAATAAAACATGTTGATGTGACAGCCAATTTCGAAAAACGATGTCAGCATTTAAGAGTTCGTCATCATTGAAACTAATCACATTCTCAACAGGACATGGAAATTATTCACGAATTAGTGAGCACTGGATTAATCTCGTATTCCAATCCGCCTGATTGACTCAATTCAAACTTTATGCGCATTCACTTTCCTGACAAAAGTCAAATGAAACTAGTCAAGCAAACTCTGTAATTCTGTGAGCTAATTCTCAAAATCAAATTTCCATAATGTTTTAAGTCTCTATAATACGCCGTTTGGAAAGTGAATTCGTAATATATTTTACCACGAACCACGGTGTTCTGTATTTGATATAATATATTTCCACCGCGGTTTTTCGGTGTGCCAAGAGCATGCTAAAGTTCCATGTTGATTCATGGCTATGTATAACAAGATTACATCAAGAACAAAGAATGCGTACCTTTGAAGGGACTTTTTCGTACTTCTTTCCCTTGGTCAGAACACTAAATAAATTCGTCATTATTGCAATGAATCGTATGGATAACGAGAAAACATTATATTTGATTTAACCTTTTAATACAAGAATATCGTTTCTCTAGTTCTTTGTTTGCTTTTTGTTCTTCCTTGTTCTCTCACTTGTTCTTTTATTCTAGAGGTGTCCTATATATAGCACACTGAGCGTTAACTGTTTAACGTTTGAATTTTTTTTCATTTGATCTTTATTTTGTCTCCTTTGTTCTCTCACTGGTCCTTTTGTTCTAGAGGTGTCCTATATATATAGGACACTGGTCGTTAACCCTTTAACGTTTGAATATTTTTTCTTTTTTCCTTTATTCTGTTTTCCCTGGTTCTCTCACTGGTTCTTTTGTTCTAGAGGTTCTTATGTATAGGGCGTTGCGCTTTAAAGGACTAGTGGATAATCAATTGATTTATGCTCGCCAATCCGGATTTCGAAAAGGCCATAGTACTGAGACTGCCCTGATACGGATTATTGATGAACTGTTATTTAACCTTGATGATGATAAAGTTGGTGGCTTAGTTCTTATTGATTATTGTAAAGCATTTGACATGGTTGATCATGCTATTCTACTTGATAAATTGAATGCTTATGGTGTTACTGGATTGTCGCTGGAGTGGTTTAAGTCCTATCTATCGGAGCGGCGTCAATTGGTGACTTTGGCTGGGACGAAGTCTGATATAGCAACTGTCAGGTACGGAGATCTTCAAGGCACTTTCTTAGGCCCTTTGCTGTTTATTGTCTTCATAAACGATTTGTCAGCTCAAGTAAGATTGATTTATACGCGGACGATACAACAATCACCTCGTTTGCAGATTATAGAAATATGTAATTTCTGCCGGGCTCATTGAATAAGGCTATGGCTGAAGTGTTCGCCTGGGCTTTGGCTAACAAGTTACCATTAAATGAAGACCAAGGTTTTGATTATTACGGGAAAGCGTTTGTCCAGTAAGATAGATTATGCACCTGAAGTTTCTATTGGGAACACTAAGCTAACCAATATTTCTAGTGTAAAATTATTAGGGCTAGAAATTGATAATGAGCTATCTTTCTCACGGCATGTAGATAATGTATGCGAACAATTATCCCAACGTATTGGAATTTTAAGGAAGATTAAGAGTATACTGCCACTCAAGCAAAGAATAATGTATTATAATAGTATGATAAAACCTGTATTTGGTTATGCAAATGTCATCTGGACTAAGTGTAATAAAGATAGTCTTGGTAGGGTACTAAAGCAACAAAAGAGAGCTGCACAAGTGATTTTAAAAGCTGACACTATGTCTTCCTCTGTTCCACTGTTTAATCGTCTTAAATGGCTTCCTTTTTATAAAGAAACTGAAGTTACAAGATGTGTGCTTGTATACAAAAGGGTTCGTGGAGACTTACCGTCATATCTTATAGAACTGCTAAAGTTAAATAGTAGTTTACATGGAAGAAACACTAGATACTCAAGCTACAATTTACTTTGTCATTTGTACAAAAGACAAACTGAAGGAGGTAGAACCTTTGCAGTGCAAACTTGTCAAATATGGAATGGCTTGCCATTTGATTTGAGAAAAAAAAATCTCTTAATAGTTTTAGATATAGTTTTTGGAACAAAATTTTCAATGAACAGCAATCTATTGCTCATTTTTTAGTGTAAAATACTCTTTACAATATTACTTATTATTATTACTAGTTTTATCATGTATTGTATTTTAGAGGGCCACAGGTTTGTTACCTTTTTTTAGCTATTTAGTGTTACTCTCATTAAATAAAGATGTTACCTTACCTTACATTACCTTACCTAGCAATGATTGGTCCATCGATGTCCTAATGCCATGATAAACGTGATCAACAAAGAAAAACGCAAAGACACTGACGCACTGTGCTTTCTTCTAAGCCATTTGAAACTTTGTTTCATCTTTCCAATATTCCTCTCGCCCACCTCGCGAAGCGCGCTGCGAGGGTACTAATCTCGACTTGCATGGAATCCTGTTACACGCGTGGTGACAAGGGAGAAAAATTTTCGCTTTGTTTATGTATCTTTATATATATATATATATATATATATATATATATATATGTATCCATGGATTCCGGTAACTCAAAAATGCCGTGTGCAAGCTCGGAAACTGGTATGTTGTTGAACAAACCATACTTAGGTACCGTATTGAAGCAAATCGATTTGGTCTCGTTCTTTTTTCCCTTGTATGGATCTCTCACAAGTTGTTTACATTATTTGAACACAGAAGCCAGTAAATGATTTAAGACCGGCAAAGGAAATGGCTTTCTTGGTGCCTGCGGCTGGTTTCGATTTTGAGGGCCACCTCAGTAACTGGACAATTTATGACTTGAAAGAGCAGTTCTCAAAGTTAGCTCCTTGGAATGTGAATTTGCAACTATTCACTTTTTGGAGCAATGCTTTGAATTGGTTCTTTCTGATTTCTCAGTCATTAGGTTCTGAGAATTCACGATTTACAAATTTCAATTAAATTTGCAAAAATGTCAGTTTCCAATAATAAGCCATACAGTAACCAGAACATATAAACACACATGTTTATATATGTACAGTATTCTTAATGTTATTGTACAGAATATTTCTAAAACTCATTAATAATTCATGAGAAAAATTCAAACAAAATTAATGTTTAATGAATGTCTGTATACCATGATACAGAACTAATTAACAAAACATTCAATTGGAAGCTTACAAAAAAAAGATTAATATTCGTGATCATGAGCATTATGAACAGCTTCAGCCAGGATTTATGAACATGGGTCTTCCTTTCAGGAAATCTCAAGAGCTGCATCAGATAAACACATTGCAAAGACATTTGCTTTGCTATTAAAAGCCCCATTGCTGTGCTGCTGTTCAACCAAAAGATGTGATGAATAATAGAGAGCATACATATATAACTCAATGTTGGTTAGACTACAGAGGTATATAGTCATGCTCTCACCTTTAGTAATGGCCAGAGAACTTGCACTGTATAGGCAGTTCCTATCACCAGAGGTTCTAAACCAGGTATTAGATTGAATGATTAAGTTAACTGAAAATACTTGGTCTTAACAAATTCTTTGTTAATAAACAAAGTTTTTAAATATGTAATAAATTAAATATAATAAATAATAATCATTATTTCAATTTACAAATATTATTTAAAGGCAATATATAAATGTATTTTTGGGGTTGCACACAGAAATGGAAGAATGTACGCCAACAATTGCCACTATGGCACCAAAGCAAGGTATTTACTATCTTCCTTCAAGATTTACCTTAACTGCTTCAAGAAATTCTGCTTTGACAGGTAAAATTGTCTGTCGTTAGCATCAGAACAATAACAAAGGAGTTGTATTTAGACAATCTAGAAGTAAATGAATATCAACAAAGATCCAGGTATTCACCATAAAAGTCCCTGTCATACATGTGTATACTGTACTCTTGCCAATTGGCAAACTACAGAACGTGATTTTAAGCGTCCGAAATGCAGTGCCAGAGTCTTCATTGCCCATTATCCTACCGATATTCGATATTTTATATAAATTGATAAAGATGTTTTCTTACTAGATCTTTTACTTTAAGTGGACAAATAAAGATATAATTATATAATCTCGAAATTGTAATTGATAACGAGAGAATTTGACGTTAAAAATATTGTATAAACAAGGTCTGGCAGGCGGGCAAAGCAGCTATACTGCCCATGCAGAAGCATATATTAAATTAATCATGAGCTAACTTAGCTACTGCATATTCAATGAATCATTACTAACTTAAAAAATTCACGATTCCTTACCTTACTGGGAAGTGGTTTCCGCAGCGGGATTCCTCGCTTTTCCGGAACTGGAGCTTTGCAAATTGACAATAAGGACAAGGAAGGAATCCCACCAGCGACAGCTTTCTTCGCCGCCAAACTAACAATTTGCGAGCATTATTCTTTAAGTAGACAAATTCTTTCCTCTTTTTCCGCAGGAGAAAATCTCCATCAAATATATTAAGAAATTGCTGTAAAACATTAAAGGAAGCCATGGCGAAACGAGGAAAAACAAGTATGATAATGCGACGAGCCGAGAAGACACAATGAGCGAAAGCCTCAGAGCACGTTGTTGCTATCAGTATGGTTAAATTATAACATTGTCCGTAGACTGAAACATTAAGGTATCTGGCAGGGTATACAAGATGTTCACCGGTGCTGACCAGTGCAGGAATGTGTTAAATGCGCTTTTCTGACTGGTCTGCACCCCTTCTGCACCGCTCTGGAGGCTAAAAATAGTGCCCCAGGCGAGTTCCACCGGTGCTCCGCCATTTCTACTCAAGTGCCTCAAGTGATACCACAGAAACAGATGCAGGACCGGCTGCAATACTTCAAGTAATCAAATTATGAGGCAACGCAATGCGATGCACTTCATGATACTGTCAGCTGACCACAAAGTATCGCAGGTGCACTAGCAAGACCCATAGCAACGGCTTGACACAGACAATGGAATGGAAGAAACAGGGAAGTCAGGCAAGACAAAAATAGATGGGGGCAGGGCTTGACCTTTGTGGCAGTCCACTTGTCCAGGACAAGTTAACATTGGGTTTGGGCTACTAAAATTTGAGAACTACTAACCACTGGACTAGCCCTAATGGAAGAGGTTTTGGAAGGTAAGTAAAGAAATAAATGTTAAGATTCCATTGATCATTTGTTGAGGTAAGTATTACTTTATCCATTTGATCAATAAACTGTTATCCCACCGATCATGATTATTTCTTTATTTGGTCATTAATCTTTTATTTTATTTTATTTTATTTTACTGCTATCAGTCAACATATAGTTTTACTTTAAACTCCTGACTGAATATCTTTCTTCTCCAAAATCGTTCGTGGACAATCAACAGGCTAAAAACAAGCTACATATAACTGTTTAAATCTCATGAATAAATCAAACATATAAATGCAAAACACTATAACAACATTGTAATGTTTTATGTTTATTTGCAAACAAAGTTAACTTGACTAAAAATAAAAATTGAAAAAAATCAGTTCACGGCTTGGCTACCAGGTGATGCTTTTTTTCATACCACCGCTAAAGGAACAGGGTACTAGTAATCTTTGAAATCTGGAATCAGCAAAATTCTCAAATAAACAGACAGTACAGGCATTTTTACAGCATAAGAATAACTGGATGCATGACCATAAATAGTACTAGGAAGCACGAGGAATTGTTCCCACCCAAATCCTGAATAAGTGTTTTTATATTATTACAATTACTTTACTGCTGATATCCATGAATTCATTTAGTACATATACCAGTTATATCATGAATATTTTGCATTAAAATGCGCATTCTATTCTTGTATAAGAAAAGAAAACTGGTTGGTTTATTATATCTTTCTGTGAAGCATAACAAATGTTCTCATTGTGAATTCATTTTTGCGTACGTGTTCTGCTGTCCTACCATGTGGTTTTCTTCCATGTTTATAATACATGTAGTAGTGCATGACATTGTGTACAGTTACACTGAAACAAGCTGGACGCTCCATAATGACTGATTCGGTTTAACTATGATGATCATGTATGCCTTCAATCCACTTTCAAGTATAGTCCTCCCCAAGGGAATGTTTGGACTATACTTCATCTGATCCGGAATATCAATGAAGGCATGCAGGTGTGACAGCATTTTAGGCCACAATCAATTCCTGTCTGAATCTTTAGTAGAAGGAATTCACTAGTTACATACTGTTGAGTGAGCGAATGAGTAACTAATACTTCGTTGGCCCCGACTAGCCGCTTCACCAACCTGATAGTGAAACGGTTGGACAAGCCTTGAGTCCTTGCGAGCTAGATCACCTAAACTCGTAATAGAAATATCGCAAAGCTCTTCTTACATACTGTTCACTCACTTTGTAAAGGGATACATGTGAGAGGCATATTAATCCACTGATGATGAGTACACTTACTTTTTGTCTGAGAACGTGGGTTTGTAACCATACATTAATCCTTTTCCATCGTATATCCCTTTATGCGCTCGGGGAGGAATAATTTTGCCGAAGACAATGTATCGAAAACTTAGTAAAACCAAGACTTCGAAGAACGTTTGAAACACTAACACAGCGTAAGTATTGACTAGAAGGGCCATCCCCGTCGGAGTTTCTGAAGTTTTTGTCCACACTTTGTCGAAACTGTCACCAGACCCTTTGCTCCGCCAAAATCCTCACAGCCAGTAAATCGCAGCCAGCTCAACAAGGATTTTATCAACGAAATTCGGTGTTGGCTTAGTAAAATGGCTGATTTTCATTCTTTGAAGACTGGTTGAAGAGGAAAGGTTAGTGATAATATTTCTGTTAACTATAAGTTATAAAAAGATTCCCAACTGTTAAATTTAGACGTATATGTCCTATTTGAGTAGGCCATTCTGTCAGCTTAATCTAAGGCTTGAATATTGAATTCTGTGCCCTAGTATATGATTCAGTAATCAACAATCAAGTTTGTGAAGTAATATTAAGCGTTTTTGAGACAAATTAATGTCACAACGAATTATAACGATCATGCAGAGTCAAACGTTACCCTGGTACAGTCACAGCTTTGCAACAACAGGCATTTCTTATGTAATGTATAAAATAATTTCAATTTGTTTTAGACTTAAAACTATGGGTTGATTTGTTTAAAGTTCATTATTGTTCCTTGCTGTGAAAACTAATACGCCTAAATATCGTATAAATAATATCATACGTCTAAATTTAACAGTTGGGAACCTTTTTATAACTTATAGTTACCAGAAATATTATCATTTCCCTTTCCTCTTCAACCAGTCTTCGTAGAATAAAAATCGGCAAAATACTTTTCAAGATATAGGCATTTCACTGAGCCAACACGGCATTTCGTAGGATAAATCCTTGTTGAGCTGGCTGTTGTTTACTGGCTGCGACGACTTTGGCCGAGCGAAGAGTATGGGAACGGCTCCAAAAAAGTGAGAACAGGTTACACACTTGAGAAATTCCAAGGCGTGGAGGTCCAGTGTAGATAACTTCGATAAAACAGCGGCGTTCTTGAGGTTATACACTATCTAAAATATAGAAAACAAGCTTCTCGATGTTTCGAGCGAAACCTCTTCGTCCGGAGATTAGTAGCATGGAATACATAAAAAACACTTGGAACACTCCCCCCCTTCCTTGGTATCGACGTGCGATTTTCTTACATTTAGCTCTCAATACACTTCATTTCATTATCTCACCTTCCTTCACCATCCCACATTATTATTTTCTATCCACGTGCTATTTTTCGCTCCTTTTGCCGTCCAATTTCACATATAATTTGTCATGTACTTTACCTTTTCATTGTTTTGTGTTTGTTTTGACCACATTCATTCTATTGGTTCATTTTTGTCACGTGGCTCACTTTTTCAGTTTTACTATAAAAGCCCACGTGTTTTTTATGTGTTTCATGCTACTAATCTCCGGACGAAGGGCCTTCGCTCGAATCGTCGAGAAGCTTCTTTTCTATATTTTAGATAGTGTATAACCTCAAGAACGCCGCTGTTACATCCTCGAGTGACCGTTCTGGTCGTTTCTTATTCTGTCATACTAATGTAGAAGGGACGAGGGGTTTGGCGAGGAACATCCGCAACAAATTCATATTTTTCGATCATACAACAAAGAGTCTGGGTACGAGGTTGCATCATGAACTAGCTGAATCCAGTGGTTGAATCCACGGTCATGGCTAGATGGTCTACCTGACAAGGATGATTAGGATTAGGATCAGGGCAAGGATTGGTTAGGATTAGGGTCAGGTTTGGGGTTAGGATTAGGGTTCGTTCTAACTCTAGCCCTAATCCTGATTCTCCTTCTCATGTATATCTTTTAGCCAATCACATGCCTTGAACATCCTCTGAAGTTGAACGTTCCATAAACATTTCGAACAGATCGTTGTATAAAATTTATTGTGCGCAGAGGTTATCCTTAACCCTCGGGTTTCAATCAGCAAATACAGTCGTACCATACGGAAGAAAAAAAAGTACGATTTTAAACGTATTTTTCGACCCACGACTTCACTTGCGACACACGACCCACGACAATTAAGATTCTTTTAGAATACATCACACACTATTTCAAAGGTGTCCTCTCGTTGACACCCGATATGTCATGGTTTATTCGGTATGTGAACTCTGATCAAGATTATTCTCTTTTGTTATTTACTTTTTTATTTTACTTATTTATTATTCCCTAATTTTGACTTCTTTGTAACTTCTCTGGTAAAGAAACCGGAGGACAGAACCCATAAAAAATTGAACGTGGAACAAAAAACCTACGAAGAGACCTCCAGAACAAAAGAACAAATGCATGCACAATGCAAAACTAATACAGCAAGACACGCGCTTACATGTTTCACTCCAATTTGTCCTCGATGCTCTAGTCAGTTTAATGCAACATTCAAGATGTAAATTGCAAAGCAAAAAAAATCGCAAAGGTAAACGGGCCTTAAAAGGGCTAACAAAATAGGTCTTACTGATTTTATATTACTTTAAGTATTTGTAATTTAGAAAAACGCTATCGCAGATCAGGCATGACCAGTTCATCAAACATGAACTTCCTGCATTGAAAGAGTACAAAAACAATCTTCACCTCATGCAGTCAGTGTGTGGAAGAGAAGTTTAGTTTGCTCAAAGGGTAACAGGAAAAACCACTTAAAGCACAAGTATATCCGAGGAACTTGGAACCATCTTAACTGACGCTTACAAACTGGCACTCCACAGATCTAAATGATTGACTGTCGAAGAAACTACACACGTGCAATCATGCAGTCAAAGTATGTACAAAGATGATCTTTGGCTTGTTCAAAAGGCAACAGGAAAAAACCACTTGAAGCACAAGTATATCTGAGGAACTTGCAACCATTTTCACTGACGCTTACAAACTGGCACTACACAGATCTAAACAATTGACTTTTGAAATGACTACATAGGTGAAATCATACCGTCAAAGTGTACGGAGGGAATCTTTGGTTTGCTCAATAGGCAATAGGAAACAATCACTTGAAGCACAATCCGAGGAACTTGCAACTAGTTTAACTGACAATTACAAACTGACACTTTAAAGGTTTGAATGCTTGACTTGAATGTTTGAATGACTAAATACAGGAAATCCTACAGTCAAAGTGTACAGAGGGGATCTTTAGTTGGCTAAAAAGGCAACTGGGGAAAAATACATTTGAAGCAGAAGTAAATCAGAGGAAATTTGCAACCACTTTAATGGACACTTACAAATTGGTACTCCACACACCTAAATGCTTCACTTTTGAAACAAATACGTACGTCAGAACAATCGGATAAACGCGCTAAACTCATGAGCTGTTGTATGCACGACTACTGTTGCGAAATAACTATGACAGAATATCACTAATGTCTCTGAGTCGTTGTTCATAGTTCTCCTTAATTTGTCGTGACATAGCCCAACAGTCGAACTCGATACCAGTTTTCACCACCACCTGATAAATAGGACGACGTCACCTTGAAAATCATCTCATTGGGAAGACTGTTGTTCCATGGGATCATTTGCTCGTACAGGAACGTGTTAGCGTAGACATTAAAATGAGTATTATATCCATAAACTTTCCCTTCTGGTTTGTCATTTCCTTTCTGATAGGCTTCGTAGCTTAGATAAGCATGTCCTTTCACGTTCCAAAAGTTACAGTAAATGGATTTCAAAATCGCTTGAGTCCCTTTGGGCAAAATGACAGGCAGCTTTTGGTTGTAGATAGGTGTTGACAAATGAAGTTGAAGCTTTTCTAGTTGGTTCAATACTTCATTTGCGCAATGAAGTTTCCATTTCCCTTGATGGGATGGTAAATTCTCAATCACTTTTCTTTGTTTGTTCAATTCATTTTCAGTCTGTACTAGTTTCGCGGCTAGTTGCTTCACTTTTTTCTCAAGATTGAGAAACCTATTTTCGTTCAGATATTTTGTCTGGCACAGATCTCCCAAGTAACCTGATGTACACTCACATTTGAATCCAGTTCTTGTCGTTTTGTAATTGCCGCCGTTTCTACATGGGCATTTCAGTCCACAACTTGGACCGTAATAACCACTGTTGCGATCACAGCGACACGAGAAGCAACGAAAACCATCTTGGCATATTCCGTTGTTCTTACAGGAGGACGAGGTACAGTCGTTGCCATCATTTGGAAAGAACTTGTGGATTTTGAGGCGATATCCAAGAACTGTGATTCCAATGTTGTTGAGCTGTTGAAGGGTGAGACTGCCGAGGATTGTTTCATCAATGTTTTGTTTCTAAAGTTTGGCCACGTAGGACAGCAAGTTTCCGCCTGAAATGCCTACCAACTTCAGGAGTTCTTTCACTGTAACTCCATAAGCACAATGAGATACTTGATGGGCCGTGGTGCTCCAAACAAGCAAGGAGGCTGCATAAAGTGTGAGCAGGAGCTTAAGAAACGCCATAACTTTGGCTTGAAATGCCAGTTTATATATACATCTGAACATTTTACACTAACCATCATATGATAATTTGAAGGAGAAGACAGGAAGTTGAAGTGAGACTAAATTATAATTAATTATTAATTCATCGATAAATAATCTTGATAGTGTCAAATATGTATCGAAGTCTCATTTCAAACTGAGCCTCCTGGTACGAGTTTCTGTTTGTATAGGCGATAATAGTTTTGAAAAAAATTTCTCGACGCAAGAACCAGATGGTTGCTTCATGATGCAACGAATGTTGACGACAAATTATAGCTCAGTCAAGTGTGCCATGTATGGAACACTTTTGAATGTTAGCAGGTCAAAACCTTATGTACTCATTTTCGATTGGCAGAAAAATAAAGTCGCAACGCCTGCGCAGGAGAAGATCACAAGGTGATTGTATGTCTGAGCAACCTTTTGCCAAAAGTTCAACTAGTTGGCTTGAATATTTGTTTTAGCAATTTTAGGAGCTGTTACGTCGCTTTTGCAAAAGTTGTTTCTCTGGCCATTTTTATCATGCTGGTGAAGCGACAACCTCTCTAAAAGTTGCATCGTCCGAGCCAGCAAAATTTTTTACACGGAGCAACGCTATTACAAAGCCGACTTTTCAGGTGCTGTTGGGAGGACGCAGAAAGACATTGAAAAAGCACCAGTATCAATCATTCCACAAATTTAATTTACACATTAAAATGGGGTATAAAATAACGGTCTGATATCGCATAGTTTTCCTTCTAGAAGAGGTAAAATAAGTGAAGGTGCCTAGCCAGCAAAGCTTTTCGTCACCCATTAATGACTGGCGAATATTCTCTTATTAATTTGTTGCGAAGTGAACCTCTAATAAACGGCCACCTGTCTTAAGCAGCCGCGGCCACCTTTGCGACATACCATCGAGTTATTTTTATTGTTTTTAAATCCTATTAAGCGGCCAGGAAACATCAAGTGTGACTGTTTTTCACTTTTAATAGCGACCTTTATTCAAGTCTAAGGAAGTGCACATGGTGTTATACGTTCACCTCAAAACGATTTTATTTTCGGCAATCATTTCAAAGAGATAATCCTCAGAAATCCTCAGTCTGTATACAAACTGGATACGGTTTGTAGCAGATTAGCTGTGTTCATAGTCTTCAATCGTCAGCTTTGTTTTCAGTCATTCGATAGAAAATTGCTCGCCCATTTTAATAAAGTTGTATTTTCATGCGATTTCCAAGCCACAACCTCCCCTTTTCTTTATGTGAAACAGCTTAGCCCAAGCCATTAGTTTCGGGACATGTCCAATCACTTGACATTTTCCCGCATGTACTCCATTGGTGGCACCAGAAATTTCTCGACGCATGGACTAACGTTCCCGACAAGAAGGCTAAACCAGAGGGACCGGGACCACGCTCTTTTTGCAATTTCCTTATTTGAAGGTTGAAAACGTTATTTTTCTCTTAGAATAATCGCAACAACTGACTAGAGGCAGTTTAGTTTTAGATTTGACACGAAGAGTCTATTTTCTTCCTTGGTTTAATCTGTAATGAGCATTCATAGTTTGTATAAGGTATATGTTATCTTATGTGTAATTCCCTGACAAATGGTTATCTTTTTCCGCAATGAGAGGGCTAAGGTTACCCGGAAAGAGGGCTGTAGGTCCCTCTGCACCCTCTCTGGCACCAGCCCTGATGTAGTATAGGATGTTCGTAGGGTTTCCCTTGCCTAACTTGCTTTCTGACCGCTCCGTGAACAACAATGCCAGACTCTCATACAGGAATTTTTTTAATAGTGGACGTATCTAGGTCACATAAAAATAGATTATTGACGCGCTGTTTCTGCTTCTGTTTTTCGTGTACTATGTTCAGTACATTGGATTTTTAAATCTTTTCTATTTCAATTTTGAAATGCAAGTGCGTGCAATTGAAAAAATTTAGAAAATATTCTGCATACTGGTATCATATCTGTTTTTAAGGGGGGGAGGGCGAACGATATTCCAGCTTCCATGAAATAAAATGGGCCGCACAGCCGTGTGGCCCAGCGCTTCCTACACCACTGGGTTTCATCACCCTGTTCTGTATACCTCGATTTTTTACAGTAATCAAACGACCTAAAGGTAAGAAACGCTAGCATTTCCCTCAGGCAACTGCAGAGTAGCCTGGTGTATCGCTATGGTAATTTAAGGATTATAATAAATTATAATAAATTATTATAACAATAATTTTGAAAATAAATAATAATTAATAAATAATAATAATAAATAATAATATATAATAATTATAAATATTAATGATAATAATTAATATTAATAATATTAATATGTTAATAATAATTATATAATAATTACAATCATAATTTTAATAATAACAAATAATAATAAATAATAATAAATAATAATAATAATAAATTATAATATATTATAACGTATAATTAAAACAAAAATTCATCATGCCTACATCATGTAGTCGTTACAAGTGTCCTCGACGTGGAAAAAACGCCGCTTTGACTTGGCCAAAATGTTGTTTTGTCGTCCTTTGGTACGATGTCGTTTTTAAATCATATGGAAAATGTTGAACACCTTCCATAATACTCCAGTTCTACCTTAAATTATTTCCAATACAATTCCAATCAAAAAATCTTATTACCACAAATTGTTTTATAGTGTCTTTACAGTAGCCTACCTCAGCTACTTCTCTTGAAATACAATCTACATGTAGGATCTAACCCCTTCATACACACATTACTCTGTGACTGCGTTTACACGATACTGGATAGGTTTTTGGGGGGGAGGAAAAGTTTTCTAGTATCGTTAAAACAGGACACTTCTGTTTAACAAGTAGAAAATTGCATGAGTCTCTTTGCTGTGATAGAAACATGAGTGACTTCATTTGAACCAGAAAAATTCCTAGTGAAAACAGGAGGCGTAGCCGAGTGTTTTCTGGTATTTTTCTGGTTTAAATGGCGTCATTCATGTTTCTACTACAGTACAGAGACACGAAAGATATTTTCTATTTGTTTTATAAAATAACCAAGGTCTTCTCGAGTTTTCGTGACGTCCTTCATGTCTGCGTACTCTAATTCAAAATGAAAATGACGTCAGTCGTGTCTCTATACTCTAAGAGAAAATGAGGTTTGTGCATGCATTAGATCATCCTTGGACTATGCGTGCCCAGTTTTTCACAACTCTCTACCAACCTATTTACATGACGACCTGGAAAGGGTTCAAAAGAGAGCCTTAGCGTGTATTTTTCCTGGAATACCTTACGCTGATGCACTGACACATGCAAGAATACCTTCTAATAAAGATCATCACAGTGTTATAACCCAAAAATTGTTTCAAACTATATCTGAAGACCCAGAACACAAGATCTTCCATTTGATCCTAAGCGTTAATAAAAATCCCAAATACAATCTTAGGAAAAATAGGAAGTACTCACTTCCATTGGTAAGAACAAATAGGTTCTCGGACTCATTTATTATGAGTAACGCTACCAACACATTCTATGAATGACTAATTTGACCTTTAGTTTAAAGCTTTAGATTTTTGATTTTTAACTTTCGAACGTTTTATTAGTAAATAGTTAATATTATTGATGTTTGTAAAAGTTGCGCAATTCAGTGTAAATTGCAAGGTAACTTATTAAATAATCTAATTTATATCTAAAGAAAGAAAGAAAGAGGTTTGACCAATAAGAGTGTGCGTAGGACGCGTGTTATTTTATAAACAGTTTTAAAAAGTTATCGGGCATAATGTAAATACTGTGGACATGGAAAGGTCAGAGTATATTCCGTGTTGAAGAGATTTGTACCTGCAACGGCTCTCTCCTCCTTCTCCACTTCGCCAACGTGCTCAAGAACACAAATTACCGCTGTGATTGTAATATGTGTCACTAAATTTTTTGCATTAATCCAGCAATAATATTCAAACGCTCTCGTGAATGTATGTTGAATACAATCGAAGGCTCAAAATGCCCCGAAAACCTATCTTATATGAAAGGCACCACTTTCAAGAGCGGAGTGAAATAACATCTTCCCGTTTCAAAAATCGCTCAGAAATAGTGTTCCTAGTGTAAACGTAAGGCCTATCCGGCATGGTTTTCGAGTCGCTATGGAAAGCTATCAAGTATAGTGTACATGTAAATACAGCCTCATATAAATAGTTTTCTTACTAAGCTGCAGTTTTTATTCTATAACTCAGAGATGAATCAAGAAATGATGGGGAGTGCAAAATTGGAGAGGGATTGGGCAGGTTGATTGCGCAGCCAGGGTAAATCTGTCCAGTAAGAATTTCATTAGTGCAAGTGCACTTGTTTAACCGATTTGAATCCATCACCCACAGCCACATGTACGGTACCGTACATGTATTTACATGTGGACTTCCTAAACTGAACAAGATATAAGTTTCTTTACTATAACTTTCTCTCACATGATTGTCATTGCCATTGTCATTGTCAGCGATCATGTGGAAACCATGAATTCTACGATCGTAGCAATCCTAGTGATCACAGCGATCACGATCATTGAGATAGAAAATTTTCTACCTGGACGATCGGGATCGCCGCGCTCGTTCAGATCGCTACGATCGCTGATTTCAGGGTTTCCATATGATCGCTGCTATCACTGGGTTATTACATTTAGCGATCACAACGATTGCAGCAATCGTACGGATGGTAGCGATTATATGGAAACCAGACTTAACGCTCCTCCATTGTTATCCAAATATAATTTGATTACTTGAAGTATAGCCCTTCAGCCAAAGAGGTCACATTATAGCGTTCGATTCACTTCTTTTGTTCTAATAAATTAAGATCTCTCTGTCTGCTATGAATTTTATTCTAAGTATGAATTTTATTCTGGTGTTTATTTACAATGGCTTTGCTATCCAGCAGTACTTTGTACTTCACTGTCAAATTAAATGCCAGTTTTTATGGATATAAGTCCAAGAGTCATAACCATTTAATTAGAGAATCAGACAGCCTGATCAGACCCAGTCATGAGTAACAGAGCAAAGAATTGTTAATTGGTCACAATTATTCCGCAAGTTTGACTTTCGCTCCGTGTGACTTGGGCAATCGGCATCATTTAAACGTGAATCAACATCTAGTTCCAAGCATTACCTGAACTGTAATTAAAATGCATATTATACTGAATTACTTTTTTCGGCTCTCATGAAAAACAGAGTAAACTGATCATATTCTAAAGTGAAATTAATCTTTCTCACTCTCTGTCTCACTGTCTATCTGTGTGTTCGTTTCTATTTCAATGTCAGTCTGTTTTTCTGTCATTCTATCTCTCTATCCATCCATCTATCCAATCATCTATCTTTCTGTCAACCTACCAATCAATTTACCTATACGCTTACCTACCTATATTTCTGTGAACTAACGTCCTTGTCTACATGTCCACCTATATTTCAATTTTTTCTGTCCGTTCATTTATTTATCTACCTGTCTTTTTGTTTGTCTACTATTTATTAGGCTTAGACACAAGTTGGTCGGTACTTTTTGGCAACTTTTGACATTTCGGGCAACTTTTGACATTTTGGGCAAGTTATGATATTTTTGGCAGCTTTTCTTAGTTCTAGCAACTTTAGTTTAACATACAGAAAATATTTATAAATATATGATATTAGGGCTTACTTTTCATTAATATGAGATATTTTATTTCCTTAATAACCGCATAAATGATTTATAGAGTGCGTGAAAATGGCTTCCTCTGCTTTTTAAGGTCACCAGTATCATCAATAAGACACAATAAGAGCGCGTTTTTCAAAATGGCGGCTAATGTTGATTCCAACTCTGACCTTTCCGACCTCACTTTGGATGAAAATGATCCTATTGGAGAAGCCCAAAGGCTCGGAGCAAACTTGAGTGTTCCAGATAAGTCTGTCATTTCAAGAAAGCGGAAAATTCAGACGAATCCAGCTGGAAAAAGTTGTTCTACTCGTGGCAAAAATGACCCAAAAGTGAGCGCGTGGCAAGGAGTCCAACAACACAAAAATGAACATCTTACTGTCACAGAAGGTAACCGGCTAAGATGTAATGCTTGTAAGGAAACTATAAGCAAGAAGAAGAGCACTGTTAAAAAGCACATTGCATCTGGAAAACACGTTCAAGCAAAGAAAGCTATAGAAATAAGCAAGAAGAAAGACCAGTCACTTCTGCAATTTCTTGCGAGGAATGATAAAGCGAACAACTCAAAAGGTGAGACATTGCCTCACAATATGAGAGTTTATCGCTTCGACTTGGTTGAAAGTTTTCTGGCTGCCGGAATCCCTCTGACAAAAATTGTTTGCGTTCGTTCCTAGAGAAGTACAGACATAGACTGACATCACAGACTCACCTAAGACAGTTGATCTCCTCTGTCCACGAGAAAGAAAAGGAAATACTGAAGACGGAACTTTCTGTGGCACAGGCATACTCCGTTATTTTTGATGGAAGCATACGTCTGGGTGATGCTCGGGCTATAATAGTGCGATTCGTGGACAGTGAGTGGAATGTTCAACAAAGATTAGTAAGGCTTCAAACATTGGCAAAGAGCTTAAAAGCAAATGAGCTCGCCCAGTGTCTGATTAAGGCCTTAGCCGCGGATTTCGCTATTCGTCCCGATGATTTACTTGCTGCCATGAAAGATGGGGCAGCTGTCAACCAGGCAGCATTGCAGCAAGTGAGATTCTATTTTCCACAGCTGCTCGATGTAACCTGCTTTTCGCACACTATCGATAATGTTGGGAAGCACTTCGAGTTCCTTGTCCTTGATACATTTGCACGTTACTGGGTGAGCATGTTTTCACATAGCTCTGCTGTAAGCCTTGCCTGGAAGGCTATAACTGGGACAGCAATACGGTCCTATAGCCCAACCCGATGGTGGAGCAAGTGGGAAGTGTTGAAGCAAGTGATGGAGTACTTTGCAGATGTAGAGCCCTTTTTGAAGAAGAATGAGCATCTTGCTCCGGCTACTAGGAGGCACCTTGTAGAGATCTTTGACAATCCAAATAACGCTGCAGATCTTGAACTAGAACTGGCAGCTTTGGTAGATGGAGGAGCCCACTCTGTTTCGGCTGTTACTATTTGGAAGGGGATGGGTCCCTAATATTTAGCTGCTATGAACGCATAGCTATTGTGTCCCATTGTGTAGCAATAGATACATACCCAAATGTTGAGGGAGTGGCTCCCAGTCAGGTAGATGACAACGTGCCTGTTTACAATCGACTCGTAGCTAAGGCAAAGGCCTGCATAACTCCGGGGTTACAGTTTTATCAAAGGAAGTTTAGTCAAAAGCTTCATGATCTTGTCCATGCCTTTAGAAGTGCCAGATTGTGCTGCCCCGTCCAGGTGCAACAGCTTCGCCCCACAGCCGCTTCTTTGCACGAGCTGAGGAATTTTAGCTTCCTTGACAATGATGCAGTCATTACTGGACGTTCCGATGAACTTCCCCGTTATCTAGCAAGTGCAGATGGTACACAAACAGAAACTGAAGACGAAAAGGTCCAATGGTGGGCAAGGTATGAAGCTAGCCTGCTTAACTGGTCATCGGTTGTGAAGAAAATCCTTTCGGTGCAACCAAGTTCTGCTTCCGCTGAACGAGTTTTCAGCATTATTAAAAACTTTTTCACTGACCAACAGGAGAATGCCTTAGAGGAAACCGTAAAGGCGTCAGTGATGCTATGCTACAATGGTAACCAGAGGAAAAAGTTCTTGGTACCATAAATGACTGTCTATATGCATAATCAGTTATTGATACTAGTCCGCTAAGATGGAAAAACGAGGATTCTTGTACATCCAACTGGCTATTTGTGACTGAAATCTGGTCAGTTTTTGTTTCTAATCTAGTTTTGTTATAAGAAAGAAATAGGATTGTTGATTTTTTGTTAAGAGAAATGCTGTTTAAAGGAATCGCAAAAAAAAGGAATTCTGCATAATTTAAGCTGCGCCAGTACCTAAACTGTGAGGAAAAAAAGAGCAAAATACGAACTACTTTTGGGCAACTTTTTTGAAAATTGGCAACTTATGAGCAACTTTTGGAAAAAATGGCAACTGTTAGGCAACTTTTTTACAATTTTCGAGCAACTTTTAAGGAATTTCCGAGCAACTTGCGTCTAAGCCTACTATTTATTATGTAAGAACATAACAAGATTTTTAAAATGTTAACTTGATTTATGGGGAATCATTTTCGAAGTAATATGATCGAGTTCCAGTTGCGTACCAAGAGGGCGACCGGGAGGTCGTGTATCCCAAGCCATGATCATTCCAAGTCCCTCGGTAGATTTTAGTAAACCGTCGGTACATCATGGCAACATAGCAAAGGGATATTTTTCCTTATTTATTCCGAAAACAAATTACATGTAAAATTCATAGGACTATAAAGAACCAAAACTTTCAAATAACCTCATAACAGTCATGAAGTCACAGGCATACATAAACTAAATCAAAACTCAAACAAAATAAAACACTTTTATTATTACCACAGTAACACTGCAAAACTCTGTGTTTATTAGAATAGGTTAAGATAGAGTGGCAACTTTTTTAGGTTTTGTCAATAGTTTACTGGTGAAATAGTGTGTAAATAACGCCAATATAATGTTGTTCAGTAACAGACATTGAATACGAAATTTGTTCTAATTACTTAAAAAAAGTTCCGACGATTTCTAATTGAGTTTTTCGAGCTACATACCGATTTCCTTCAACGACACAGATTATTAAAGTTGTTATTTTGGACTTATCCTAATATTTTCTCGCTTTTGTTGTAATATTTTTGTATGAACTGTAGACTTAGCAATTTGAAAAAAAGCGAGTCAAGTATTGTGACCATGAAGTAGACGTATACGGCAGTGACGTAGAATAAAAGTGGGATGATGGTGGCACAGTGGTCGGACACGTCTCAATCACCACTGAGGCTAGGGTTCGATTCCGGTTCAGTGCAGTTATCCAATTAAAGTTAACTTAGTCATTTCCGAGAAGAGAGTTGTCCAGTTTGACTCTACCAAGCACTGCAGGTTTTCTCCGGGTTACTCCGGTCTCCACCTGTTCTAACACTGGACCCATGAGGGCTAGCACTTACTGGACCCCTATAGAGAAAAGCTTAGCTAACTGATAAGGTTCTCCAGTATAAATAGACACTTTACAAGAGTATGTTTTACATAGTTTGTCGATTCATCTTGAATTACATCCCCTTGGCCCCCATTCCAACAATACCGCGGACTTGGTTGAGTTGTGTGGTAATCATGACTTACATCAAATATTAAAGTAAAAACAGAGCATCCAGTGTCCTTGAAACTTAAATCTTCTTCAAATTTATATGGATTTTAAATTAAATTTTCAAGCATACATAATACAGCTGATTGTTAGAACTCAATATCCCCTGACAAAAAACCCCGATGCAATTGTTATAATTATTCTTATTCAAAGTTCGTGCTTAATTTTTACCGAAAAATTAAATCCTCTTATTTCCTGATAATCATCCTCACAGAAATTTTACCGTTTACGTTCTAGTTTAATTATTTAGTACCCTTTGGAAGTTTTGAAGACGCATTATGCTCACAACTGAGTTTTAAGAAGCTGCCCACGTCCATCGACAAACCCTGATAAGGCGTCCAGAATTCCTTTGTGCTTTTCGTCATTCACAGCTTTCAAGAACTTTTCGATAACACTCCGTCCATAATGATTTTTTTCACAAAACCAAGTATGCAACTCACATTCTTCCACTTCCACCAGATGAACTTTGAGAGGTGATTCGGCATATCTTGGAACAACAGCTGTATGAGCAAAAATCCAACCAACGGTTGTGTAAACTGTTGTTTCTAACAAAGCTTCAAGCTCTGGGCAGCCTGGATGACTTTGTCGGATCCGCTCCACTCTTTCATGCATATACTGCATGACAGCACCGAGGATTTCACAACATCTTGAGGAGGCCTCGGACAAATTAGACACAGCCTTTCCACGTAACCATGTTTTGATAATATTGTCCGACGAAACCAGCTTGTCTCGATGGTATGAGTACAAATCATTAATCACGATGCAATATAAACAGCCCAGCAAACGTAGCTCGGTAATGACTGTCATATATTTTTCAGTGTTTTTCGTTAATACCAATTCTCCGAATTGACAAAATAGAATAACAAGACCATCATAAACTCGTCTCCATAACAATTCGTCGCCAGTGACATTGCTCCCCAGTTTTGCTTTAATCAGGACGGCCTGGAAGCTGATTGATATCGCATTAGACGTTCTCCTTCTAAAGTTGTACACTACATTCCGAGGAGTACTTCCTTCATTTACAAGGACTGATGCTATCTTGTTGACGTAGTGCATACAAAAAGTGATGGAGGCTATATCAAACGGGTTATTCAAATGCTTCAGTGACTGCTTCATTTCGTTGATGGATGGGAAGCATGGGAATTTTTCACATACTTGTTTCTCCAGCATGTCGTAAGCATCGCTCATCTCCTTCATCTGCTTTTCACTGTAACTTTCAACGGCATCATCGACGAGAAACAGAGCACGGAGAAAGTGCAGGCTAGTTTTAAAAATTTCAAACTGCCATTGATCAGATGGAACGGTGGGAATAAGAGTCCACATGAATTGATATGTGTTCGTCCGCTCGTACACCTTATGAAAGCTCGCTTCATCGCACAAACCGCACTCAGCAACTAATTCATTCAGCTCGTCCATGGATATAAGGTTATCATCGACTTTTACCTTTTGCATTTCCCTTTGGCGTTGTACCCACTTGCGTGGAGCTCGGACCTCCTTAGAGCACGACATAGTGGGACTGTATCTATATTTTCAATCAAAACAAGAGTTTAGCTAAAGAGTTAGTGCCAATCAATCCAATACATTGCGTGCGCTTGTCTATTTATTTTCGTATGGCAATTTTATGAATTTCCAAAGCTTTGATTTGCTATTTCGCGACGAGTCAGTTGTACGCGGTTAGATTATTTATGGTTATCTTCCATAAATAATTCGTAAATATTGGACATGATGGAATCAAATTCTGAGTTAATAGTGGAACGTTATGATCCCGAGGACAATAGGGAGATTAAGCAAGTTCGTTCGGCGACGGCATTTAAGAAAGTAATTTTACGCAACTTTACTTGAATAGTCTGGAATGACATTCCAGCGACTTTGTAATGAATTACGAATGTTGTTTACGCCTCTGAAACTCTTCTCTATTGTGTGTCAACGTAATCGTGGAACCCTGGAAATGTTCTCGACGACACACTGAGTAGAAGTAAGGACTTGGTGGAGTTGAAAATAATCTCGCGACTGCAAATTCATCGTTCCTTTCGTATTGAATGACCATTTAAGTTGTGAGAATAATTTGCTGGAGACGTCGCCGCAATATTTGCTTAAACTCTCTTATTTGAATGTTTATGGGACTCTTATTCAAGTGTTTCCCTATGACAAATTATGAGTTTCACTGCAGCAGTTTATCACAAAACACTACAATGAAAAACGTACAATAAAGTCCCGATTCAGCGTCCCATATGGGCCATCTGAAGAGCTATTTCCGAGCTGGAAAAACGACAAAATGTTTTTAAAATAAAATGTCACTATAAACACTACTCAACTACTGCAAAATACTTCCTTGTTACTATAGCTATATCCTTTTTGCTTGCTCACAACGTGAACAAAAGTGTTGCAACAAAAGTAAATTGTATTATTATTACCCTTCCATCGTTTTCCGGTCCGTGCACAAAAATGACGCGCGCTTATTAGCTGTTTGGAAGTGCAATAAGCACAGATTTTCACTTTACGTATATTGTTGCGCGAGGCGACTTTTTCTTTTGCCTCATTGGCTTTTGACTGTTACTAATGAGTAACCTAGTGA
This sequence comes from Heliopora coerulea, assembly GCA_030142905.1. Taxonomy (NCBI): domain Eukaryota; kingdom Metazoa; phylum Cnidaria; class Anthozoa; order Scleralcyonacea; family Helioporidae; genus Heliopora; species Heliopora coerulea. The sequence continues at coordinate 2,170,861 of JASJOG010000029.1, read as the reverse complement.
ATTTGCACAAAAGAAATGTCGATTCAGGGGATAAAATTCGTTTGGTGGAAAACAGCCTTAAGTCTTTCGTACAGACTGGCGAGTTTTGGCGGAAAAATTTCATTGCTGATTTGATGACAAACAAACCAGATTCAGAGGTAGATTACATAGAGATTTTGAGTTCAGGCTGAAAAATTCCAAGTCATCGCACGAAAAAATTTCATCCCGGGCTTAAAAGAAGATTGACAGGCGTGGGAAAATACAGATTGGTAAAACAATAAAGGCTACCGACAAGTTCCTGTCTTGAAGCGGGAGCGGAAGCCACTTTTCTGCAACCTTTGCATTGACCGAAAACATGCGAAGGTTCACCAAATACCACAAACCAGTTATTTAATATTTCCGTGTATTGTATTTTGTTGATCTGTTGAATTGAACGAAGAAAGTAGTAACGAACCACTGATATACGCTATATTATTAACTATGAAGTCAGGAGCTCAAAAAAGGAAGGAAAAGGTGAAAACTCTCCTGCCTTTAGATGGAAGGAAGTCAAAGAAAATAACTTCATTCACGAATACGATTGCTTCTACTTCCGCATCAGTAAAACTACCGACAGGCACAACTCTGGCAGTGGCTACGTCAACTAATGTCCAACCTTCTATAACTTCAGTTAGTTCAGTACCACCAACTTTTACAAATTCAGGAACAGTCTCAGTCTCTTCTTGTATTGCACAACAGGCTACAGACTTCTACTTTAACTTCGAGTAGGATCAGAGTATAACGCACATAGGCTATAATATGGAGGGGAAAAGCGATTGTCAAAGCCTGTAGGTTATCATACACCCCTACTACCTTCCACTTGTATAGTGCCTGTTATTAGTCATTATAGTGCACTTGAAGATTATATTTTGGAAAACTGTAATAGCCATTCCGTATTATTGAAACTTGTAATAAAAATCTCAATGTTAGGTGAAGTGTTTATTTCTCGCCACGTCAAATTTGGTCAAATATTGCTTCTTACTTAGACACTTCTTGCATTCGTGAATCTGCCCCTGGGCTCTCTCACATGTTACTTATTCGTTGTTTTTTTTTGAAGACCCAGCACGCCACTGAGTCCACGCCAGCCGGTGCCAGCCAACCACAAGAAGTGGCTTGCACAGTGTGCAAAGGCCTTTCGAAGGTCATGCTGTGAACAAACACCAGAAGAAACCAAAGAATAAAATTTATAGTGAAAAAATATTAATTCATGCAGGAAATGTTTCTTGTGGTTACTCCAATCAACAAAGTACTTCAGGGAGACATTTTAACCAGGCGAACTTCACTTAAATGCGACTTGTCAGTCTTCTAGTGATACATTCCTTTAACCACTCATTTGGGCTACTTTCGTTGCTGGATATTGTAAAAATGTGGTTGACAACGCAGTGGAGACAATCGGGTAGACATAGCAAATATCCAACATGTATCCTCATTAGACTTGACTGGACGATTTTTTGAAATTTCATGGTACTTCAAGGTTAATTCTCCATAGGAATGCTACCAGGTTCTTAAATTTTTTTATTCGGAATACAAAGTTTACAAATAACATCGAGCAATCACTAATTAGGGAGTTGTTGAACTGATATTTATTAAATATCATGTGTAACTCCGAAACAAAATCAATGACTAGTGACTTCAATTTCAATACAAGTGAATAACTTGAAAATACTTACTGCTTTAGTGAAAGGTCACCGATAGAATTATTGTTTACCGGATTCACTGTTTCTACCTGCAACCATCTCCCTTAATTGTTCAAAGTAACTACTCCTCACGAAATGTATTTGTCATTGCTACGGTATGATTGCCTGCTGTAGGTGTATGATCGACTGGGATTTTGAAAACCAAATTTTTTAGCCTTCGGATGCTAAAACAACCAGAAATTGGTCCTTGTGAGGCAAGCGGAACCTCAAATTACGTTTTGAAGATACAATAATATGAAAAGAAAAGTTTCAAAAAGTGTTTGAAATTAAAACTTCGCCACGGTGATTTTAAAGGTGTGATATAGCAACTCTCCGACTATATATTCTCCGTATCCCCTCTTCTGGTGGCACAGTGGTAGTGCACTTCTCTCTCACTACTGTAACCAGGGTTCGATTTCAACTTCGTGCTCTTATCTGGTTAAAGCTTCCTTGATCACATGTGAGAATAGAGTTGTCCTGTTTCACTGTACCAAGCATCACAGGTTTTTTCGGGATTCTCCTGTTTCCTCCTGCAGTAACACTTCACCCATGAGGGGTGGCCCTTACTTGACATCTGGCGAGATTAGGTCTAGTAGCTGATACGTTTATCCAGTATAAATAAAGACACCAATAAAGTGAAATAAAATGTCTTGTCGCGTAAAATAACCATTCATAGCTTTTACAAACTGTACCAGGACACGATAATCACATTTTACAGATTTCATAGCTTTTAAACAAATTTATTATGTGTTAGTCCTTGCTTGTCTAAAGGGGACTTTACATGAATCTGAATCAAGTTTCATTCCGGATTGACAGTTAATTCAGATCTCCTTCATATAAGAATGGCGTCCTAGGATCGAACAGCGTAGGAAATCTGAAATTTCAAGAAGGTAAATACTTTCGGGTTGGTTTGTTTCAGTTTGCAATTTGCACTTGGTTCCCATATGTCATAGCATAGAAATTTTATTGGAGCCCCATTCAATTCCTTCTTCCAGCTTTTGTCTTCTAAAAATTTTGTGGTCTGCTGAAAACCTTTTGGTTTTTTTGTCATCAAATTTCCATTGCTTATTATCTCGTCCACAGAGGATTTTGTAAACTTTGCCGCCATATTGTCATCTGTATATAGGGATCTTGAGATCAATGACGTCAACTAGAAAGACAACGTCCTATAAAATTTAAGCATTTAAAGAACCGCGGTTTATTATCCACCGTAAGTGATACTTGTGACTTGTTTTATGACTTCTGAAACGTTCCAGTCCTTTGTTAGTCTCTGGTTCAATTCAACCTTAAGGAAGAGCTTGGAAAATAAAATTCCAGTTCACATTCGGCAATCTGGAATGGAAACTCTTACAGCCTTTACATGACACCAGAATGAAATTTTAGATCAAAATAAAATTTAATTCCAGATTAAGAACAGGAATTAACTCAGTTTGAAATGAAGTTAACCTCATTCACAATTCATGTAAACAACTAAAGGAATTTTAGCAGATTTGGTATGACTTCAATCCTGAAAAAAGCTCTCTAGGGAATCATGTAGACAGCTCCTACTATTACACTAATATGCAGGGATGGATACAATTTGCTCGAAAGTTGTTGGAGTCGTAAGTGCTTTTCTATTAATATCCAAGAACATGAGGTGGCATGGTGATAAATGCCTCATGTCCCAACGACTTTTGAGCAGGATATTGATAGCAAAGACAGGTCAAAAAAATTTGCATAACGATAACCAATTAGGATCTGTGCTCATAGCAGTTTTGGAGTGTAGTTATTTGTGAGAAGTGATGATCGTAAGAATGGTCATGAGCATTTGCAATGAGTTACGTAATTACCTAATCAATAAACGAAATACATTTCAGTTCCGTAAAACGATATCCCCATTATTCCCTTCTTTAAGCTATACAACGTGAGCGCAAAGATGTTTTTTTACAGAATTCCATACAATGTGATAACACAGATTTCCTTGGAAAAACAACAATTGACGATACGTCGTTTCTCTTAAAAACAGAGCCTGTGCCATTTTATCCAGTGGTCCGCAAGTAAGCTTTCGTAACACGTCACCTCTGTAATGCTGAGAAAGGGGGTAATGGGGTCAAATTGACCCCGGGTAGGACGAAATAAATGGACCCAAACGAAATAAGGGGCTCCGAAAAGGGTGGAAATACGATGAATACGATATTGAACTCATATTTCTTTATCAGTGGAATAAAGAACTATTTCTCATGTCCCATCAGTGTTTCTTAGTAAAATAACACAATATGATCATTTTCTCTCTCCAATTTAATGACCTCCGTGTTCCAGACTTGAAAAAACGAATGACTCTACATTATATGGCGTTTTTCGCTAATATGGCATACATCAGTGTACGTGGCTTGACTTACTTCAAGTAGTACTTTAGAGTATAGATTGATTAGATTCATCATGCATCGAATCCTGAATGAACACCTCGCTCCCACCCGATTGAAGACGCTTGCATATTTATCTCTTCAAATTTGTTTATGTATTTCTTTCACGTAATGAGCAGCTCAAACTCACATTTACACCAACAATGGTGCTCCCTTTCCCAGAAAGACTTATTATGTAATACTTAGACATTGTTGTCCGGTACCAGGTGCTCAAGCTGGACTATGGACGAATGGCCTCCGATGATAAATCTAAATGGCTTACTTGTTTTTTTGTCTCCTCTTCTTTCAATTTTACGTCTTAATTGATATTCCGTGCAAAATATTACGTTGAAAGTTTTATGGAACACCAATGCGGAACTATTCTATAAGCCAACTTTGTTTTTGTTGGTATTTGCCATAAACATTTGGTTCTTGTAGCAGCAGATTTAAACATTTGTTAAGCCTTATCACGACATCATGACCTGAACTCACCAAGTTCTCCACACTACATGCGGCAACTGCTCACGAATTAGTTAAATTTAGATTGCCCGCAAAGTTTTGCCTCATTCCTCATTTTACTGCCGAAAATCAAACGGAACCGGTCTGAGCAAACTCTGTAGTTCTGTCAGCTAATCCTCAAAAGACACATTTTGCTAATGCCTTAAGGTTCAATGTTATATCTTTTGGAAACGAAATCGTCATATATTTTACTATGAATTATGAGCATGGTCGAAAGTGTTGTGCGTTTGACGCAATTATTTCCATTGCGGTTTTTCTGTGTGCTAAGAGAATGCCATAGTTAAAAGTGGATTCATTCCTATTTTTAAAATAGCAACAAAATAACAAAGAACGCATACATTTTGAAGGGAATTTCTAGTACTTCCTTGCAGTTATATCTATCTTCTTGGTCAGAACGATAAATGAAGTCTGTCAATATCGCAGGACGTCTTTTCGCTAAATAGGAGATGTTTTACAGGATTGACAGGCTGAGAGTACGCGTGTCCTGATCAACCAATCATAGCCTTTCCATTAAGTGGATGCAACATTTCTTGTCATACAAAATGTCCTCTGCTGCAATATTGCACTTCATTCAGCATCTTTATCAAGGACAACAAATGCTTGTTTGGACCTTCGAGAAATCCATTAAAGGTATGCAATCTTTTTTATTATTAAAAAATTATCATTTTAACGTTTTTTTTAAAATACCAATGAATCAACTCGGAGTTTCAATACATCGTAAAAGTAATTTTATCAAATGCACAGCCCCTATCGACCATGTTCGTGATTCACTTTTTAATATTTTATTAGTTCATTTCGAAAAGTTCACACTATAGAGCCGAAAGATCTTAGCCAAACGAGCCTTTCTAGGATTAGCTCACAAAACTCAATAATTTGCTAGACCACTTTCATTTGATTTCCAGCAGAAAATTCGGCGAGTAGTTAAATTTGTCTCAAACATATCAGGCGGGCAGAGCTACCCAATCAATCTAGTACCCATTAATTCTAGAACAATTTCTATGTCTTCTCGACAGCGAGATGAATGTCTGTGATGATGACCTGTTAATGGTTAAAATCGTTCTAAATCTGGTGCACCAATAACTAGATGTCATGGCGAGCAGCAATAAAAGAAAAGAAACATTTCAGTAGCGGTGTTCGACTCACTTTTTCAACGCAATATATACTACGAAATACCAACTAAAATGTAAATATGAGAGGTCAAAATCTAGATTTATCATCTGGGTTCATTAGTTCATAGTCCAAGCTTTGTACCTGGTACTGCTCAGCATCATCCAGCGATCAAGTTGCAATTGTTTGAATGGGAGGGCTAACCAGTAAAGTGGGACTGGATTTAAAGATGAAGTTGTCATTACATTACAAGAAGAAACTTTAGGATTTTTTCTCGTATTTTAACGAAACGCTTCGTCGAGAGAAGAAATATCGTGATAATACCAAATCAAACAATTTTGATAAAAGTGCAAGGATCTAACATCGGGGGCAAGTGATCAAAACATCAAAGTCTGATGAAGCCCGCTGCGAACCGAACGTAGACTTTTTCAATATTCAATACTCCCGGGTAATCATATATAATCATGGTGTAATGATGTTTAGTGTCATCACAAAAGTAGTATATTGTTATGTAGTTGGAGTTGGCTTGAAGTAACACTAACTGTCATTTGTTGAATTATTGTCACATGGCCTTAACTAAATGTAAATGTATCATGCTCGGACAACAATTTCAAAATTGTTGCCGGAGTAGCCTACAACAGCACATGAACACAGTATGTCCTTAGCACGTGATTAAAGCATGTCGCATTAAGTGCAACGATAAATAGTGCAAAGTTCAGCATTACATAAATGTTTTCATGTCAAAATCATCCTCAGGGTATTATGAAACGAAAAGATCACAATTAACCTACACTGCCGAAGTCAACTGAAAAGTTGTCTCGAGCAGGATTTGAACTCGGACCTCCCATCCCTGTGGACTCGATAGCTCAACAGGTAGAGCGGCGGACCGGTATCCCGAAGGTGCGAGTTCAAATTCCACTCGAGTGAACTTTTCAGTTGCCTTCGGAAGTGTAGGTTAATTGTGAAGTTTACATTTCATAATACCCTGAGGATGATAATGAAATAGAATTGAAACACTGTACATCTATCCTCATGGATAACGTTAAGTTGTCGCGAGAATATCTCGTGCACTTAAATTGGATAAAACTCGCCTCCAGTCTCTGAGGACTCGATAGCTCAACAGGTAGAGCGTCGCACCGGTATCCTCAAGGTGCGAGTTCAAATCCCTCTCGAGTCATATTTTCCGTTGAATTCCGCCAACGTAGGTTCATTGTGAAGATGAATATTTCTTTAATATCAACACATGAATGAAGCTTGAAGTTAAGAAACTACGTTTATCCAATCTTTCCCACGGTCAAATACGATATCTTATAGAAGGAAAAGACTCAATGTAGTTAAAACTGTCAATCAAAACAGCATCGACTGTTCAAAACACTCCAATATAGTAAAAATAATCATGCATTTTCTATACATCCCAGAATGATCAAAATATACCAACATAGTCAAAATACTGCAATACAGTCAAATAAAAAATCCTAATGTTATCAAAACATCCCACTATAATCAAAACACTCCGACATAAATTCTCAACGAAAATGGCAAGGTCAAGCTCAAAAACAGACGCCGGGCACGAATGGACAAAAGAATAGCAGGAGGGGAATGGAGTCAACAAACAACTTCAATTTTTCCTTAAGTGTGTCGATAATACTTTGAAGACCGTCAGTGTACTACCTCTAAAGTGGTAAGTTTTGAAAATAATTTTTCATTCCGTTGTTCTAGGCCATGCTTGTCGAAGTCCTTCTATTGTCAGTGATCATTTCGATCCTCTGGTCAGCGGTGACCTACAGAAAACGTAGAAAAATGCCACCAGGTCCTTTTCCTCTTCCTTTCGTTGGCAACGTTTACCACTTAGGATCAGATCCACCTTTTTCAATGGAGAAGCTTCGCAAACAGTATGGGGAAACATATACAGTGGTTACTCCAGTCGGAAATATCGTCATTGTGAACAACGGGAAGTTAGCGCAAGAGGCATTGGTGACCAAAAAAGATGATTTCGCAGGTCGTCCTCAGTTCTTCCCTGCGTACGATCTGCTCGAAAGTAAAGACCTCCTTGTCGGAGACTATGGACCGTTTCTTCCATTTCGTCGTAAACTGGTCATTTCAGCTTTACACATTTTCGGTGAAGGAAAACGCACAGCCGAAGACAGAGTAAACAGGGAAGTGCGTTGGTTATTAGAAGAAATAGAAGGAATAAATCAACCCTTTTTTCCGAAAAAATATGTGATGATGACGATGATCAGCATAATCCTTGACTGGCTTTTCTCTGAAAGATACGAGCTCGGGGATCCAGTTTTAGAAAAACTTTACACTTTCAATGAAAATATGCTCTACCTCAACCGTCAGGGCAGTTATTATCAAATTCTCCCATTTCTCAAATATTTACCGACCGAATACATGAAGCGTTTTGCGCTGGCCAAATCCACCATTAAGGACGTTTTCTGGTCCAAGCTGAATGGTCATGTTGAGACATACACTGAAGGCACAGTTCGAGACATCACTGACGCCCTCATTCAGTCGTACGAGAATGAGAAGGATAAAAACCAAAACAAAGGATTGGGCACCATTGACGACTTAAGGTTTATACTGGTAGACATGTTCATTGGCTCCAGTGATACAAGTTCATCCATCATTACATGGTTACTACTCTACATGATCCGGTACGAAGAAGTCCAAGATAAGATACACCAGGAGCTTGATCTAGTCGTCGGAAGAGATCGGTTTCCATGTTTCTACGATTCTGAAAAGCTACCTTTCCTTCAAGCGACCATCTGCGAAGTGATGCGCCACTCAACATTTGCACCATTTTCCGGGCCACACAAGTCAATCAGAGATTCAGTCATTGCTGGTTATCATATACCTAAGAATACCATGGTGCTTTTCAACTACTGGAGGATCCATTACGATCCTGATGAATGGAAAGAGCCGAGCTTCTTCAAGCCTGAACGATTTATCAATTCAGATGGAAAGTTCGTTGGATGGAACGCCTTTCAGAGTTTTCTTCCATTTGGTGCAGGTCGTCGGGCTTGTGTTGGTCAAGCTTTGGCAAAAATACAAGTATTCGTCATTGTGGCGAGGCTTTTACACCAGTTTCGTTTCAAAACAACAGATGAAGAGCCAAAACCGACCTTTGATGGCGAGACAAGTGCGGTACGTTTTCCTTTACCTTACAAACTGATCGCAACGAAGCGAGTACAATAACGTAAAATGCTTCAACCTAATTGAAAACTTAAGAGTAAAGGAAATTCTGTGGAAATTACTCCCTTGAACAGTAAGATTATAGACATAATTGCTTTAGATATAGATCTTGTGGGTTATTTGATTCAATTAAAGGACTGCAATGAAACCTGCTAGAAAGTAAACAAGAGAGTCAAGGCCGAAATCAAGCAGGAACCGTAATCGAAGGACTGAAGCTTTCAAACAACGGAAAGTTAGATCTATTAAATATTTTAAAACCTTTATCGTGTTTATAGCTTTAAATTCGAGTATTCCTCCTGGCTTTAGTATTTCTACTTCGACTAGAGTCAAGCTCAAACTGTTAAATTGAAAATTATGTTGACAGGAAACAATCAGGAAAAGAACAAAAAGTTGCTAACGTGTCGTAGATTGTGATTATCGTGATCGTAGATTAAATTTCTTCGCAACATATACCATTAGCATTTGAAACGTTTGTGGTGGAGGGAGGATGTGAAATATTAAGGTCTTGGACCTCTACCTTAATACGTTTCTTCAGAAAGCTAAATGTAAGTAGACTGGCCCAGTTGCACACAACAAATCTACTAAAACAGTCCTTACAATTTTTAATTTAAAATTTCGGGATTTTAACATAGAATACTGCAATTCTACACTGTTGCACCACCATATCACCCAGTCGGCGCGGCCTTGTCTTTAGGACTGATATTCGTGAACTTTGATCATTGAGATAGAGACCCATCTTAAGAGATATGGGGATTTTGGTTCCTGAAATAGGGGCCTTTTTTAATTTGTGAACGGGATTTTGATCTCAGAAAAAGAGTTCTTCGTAACTGATATAGTGTACTATAGTCACTGAAACAAAGGCTCTTCATACTGGAACTGCACAAAACGCAGGCAATCAACTGGTAGTCCTCTACCCTCAACTGATATTAGAGAGTCGAAGAAGAGTTTGGTTACTGATGTAGGGCCCCTACATAACTGATATGAAGAGTTTAGTGATTGAAATAGCAGCCTTTCATAACCGATATTAGGACTTCGTCATTGAAAGTCCGAAATAGGGCCACTTCATCATTTCATTGGTTGGAGGAATGCAAATCACCCAACACGTTTACACACACATACACACACACACAGTTTGCTCCACACAGGCTCGCTTTCCCTCGTTATTAGCGCATGTGTCTTCTTGTTACTTACGATGTTTTAGATCATGGATTGCAAACACTACCAAACATTTTTTTACTCTACGCTTAGACCACCTGCCATTCTACAATAAATAAACTTCAGTTTATCATACTACTCTCCACACCTCTTACTCATCAATGTCGCCTTGAAGCTCTAAATACGAAAAAATTTGGGACTCAGTTTAAGCCATTTTGATTAAGGGATATCCAGCGTAATTTGCTAGAATATTGTATCCTTTCAAAAACTGCACGAACTTAATTGGACATGGAAGCACGTGTTTCCCAAACCCTACAGACAACACGTAAATTAATTACAAACCAGTAATCAAAAGGGATTTTGAGCTGTCTGACCGTATTACTATCTGAACGTTTTATTATATTCAATTTAATACAAATATTACCATTCAATTTAACTTCTACACTACAGTTTCCATGCAGGCTTACATGTTGAGTGAGAGCAGTCTGTTGTATTCTAATCTATTCCAACAAGAAGTTTAGTAAGGACCACTCCTCATGGACCCAGTATTACTACAGGGAGAAACCAACGTACCAGGAGAAAACCAACGATGCATGGTAGAGTCAAACTCGACAACACTCTTCTCACATGTGACGAAGGTAAGTTTAATCAGAGAAGTGGACTAAGTTGGAATCAAATATCAGTTACTGAAATAAAACACATAAACTACTCCTGCGCCACCATCTCTCCACCGAGAAATTCCGTGTATCTTTGGAATTATTTAACTAAGCCTCTTGAAACTTTTTCATGGAAATGCATTTAACAAGCATAAAAATTGTGGCTATTGATTTTCCGGGCGGAAAACGTAGACGTAATATAAAAATGAGAGTCCAGCTCATGATTTTTATGTGGAGAGACATAATGACAGAAATAAAAATAAAGTATTTAAAACAACTTTACTAAAGTTTCGTTACGGACGTGCAACATCTTCAGAGTGACTAATTTACAAATGTGACTAAAACCTATATATCTATTTACACGTAATGATAAGTTACATGAGAGCTAAGCAATAGGGTTAAAGTGACAAGATGTAGGGTGACAAGATGTAGGGTGACAAGATGTAGGGTTACAGGATGCAGGGTTACAGGATGTAGGGTGACAGGAAGATAGAGATGAAATGAAATGAAGTGAAAAGAGGACCGCGTAGAACTAAAATAATTTTTTTTTTCTTTATTTTAGTTCTACGCGGTCCTCTTTTCACTTCATTTCTATTTTCCTGTCACCCTACAACTTGTCACTTTAATCCTATTGTTTAGCTCTCATGTAACTTATCATCACGTGTAACTAGATATATAGGTTTTAGTCACATTTGTAAATTAGTCACTCTGACGATGTTGCACGTCCGCAACGAAATGTTAGTAAAGTTGTTTTAAATACTTTGTGTTTTATTTCTGTCATTATGCCTCTCCACATAAGAAAGCATAAAAATTGCTGTATTATAGGGCCCTCTTAGCTTTAAAGCACAAAACGTTTCCTTTTTGCTCATTCGTGTTAATTTTTCCTTTAAGATGGGTCAAACATATTTTCATTCAAATTTTACATACCATAAAAATGTAAGTAGAAAATACCATATTTTAATGCGACAGAAACTATCCTGCTCTTAGGATGAGAGTTTGGGCGCTTTCGCGTCCAAAGAGCAATGACGTTTTGGGTCTTGGAATCCATAGCACCATCAAAACTGGACTACCAGGAGAAAATTTGTGACGCTTTGTAGAGGCAAACTGTACAACACTCTTGCCACATGTGACCAAGATAACTGCGAGAAGCCGGAATCGAACTCTTGTCACAGTGGTGAGAGAATCGAACTCTTCTCGCTATGGTGGTGGCGGTACCACTGTGCCACCAGCACATCCATGATAAATAATAGCAAAATCCATTCTTTATCACTACAAGCAAAATTTTCGTTTCTTTTCTTCGAAAGATTTTTCCCTTTGGTTCTGAAAACTGCTCTCTTTACATTTACTTCAATGTTTTAATTTTTTTAATCACTTTGTCACTTAAAAATACAAAAGTTCAAAGACTGGTGGCCAAACAGGATGAAACCCCCATCGAACACGACTACCAATAAAAATTAAAAACACTAAGGTTTCAATAATAAAATAAAGATATAAATGAATACGACTATTTATGTGGAAGTTCGTATTCCATAAGTCTTTCTCGGAACATTTGTTTGAGTTTCGACTTAAAAGAAAAAATGTTATCACTAGCTTTAAGTTCTTTATCAAGTGAATTCCACTTTGTACTAACTCGTGGAAAGTGAGAGTTTTGAAAGTATTGAGTCCTACATTTAAATTCGGTAAAATTATTTATATCATAGGTCTAAATCTATATTTGGAGCAGACAAAGTTTGCATATAATTTGATAACTCAATATCATAAAAATCTAATTTACATTTAAAAAGGAAAAGTAAATCTTTTACATCCCGGCGATATTCCAAAACTAGAATATTACGTTTCTTCAGCCTTTCTTTATAGCCGATATGAAGAGGAGAATTTAAAATAAACTTTGTAGCTCTTCGTTTCACGCCTTCCAACATAAACTTATACTTTGTTTCTGTGGGAGACCACAGTTCAGAAGAATATTGTATATTCTGCCCTGATCAGTGTAATATAAAGATGCTTTCCAATGGTTCGTCTTCTAGATCTTTACACATTCGCTTCATAAGACCGAGTGTTCGATTCGCTTTCGCTGTAAGTTCAATGATATGTGTTTCCCAACTAACGTCGTTATTCATAGTTATTCTTAGATCCCCAATAGATCTGACCCATTGAAATTTTTCACTATCCAGTTTATGATCAATGGCATTACCAATTTTTTTCTTGTTAATCTCATTACCTTACATTTTCCAGGGTTAAAATGCATACACCACTTTTGAACCCGATGATTTAAGGCAATTAAGTCAGTCTGCAACATATTCGTTTCATCAGAGGATTTAATTACTCTATATAACAAAGGGTTATCTGCATATCAGGCAGTTTCTTTTGGTGCATTAACTTGGGCTGGGAGATCGTTGATATATAAAATAAAAAGAAATGGACCTAAAATAGACCCTTGAGGTACTCAGGAGCTTACACCAAGCCATTCAGAGTAGTAACCATCGAGAACAACTCGTCAGATTCGACCGGTTAAATAGCTATTAAGCCAATTATGAAGGAAATCACGCAAAACAAAGCTCCTCAATTTATATAATAATACATGATGGCGTACTATGTCTAAGGCTTTCTAGAAATCCAGATAAATGGTGTCAACAAAGTCTTTATTGTCTAATGTTGAAAGGATCTTGTGATAAACTTATAACAAATGAGAAATACAATTTAAGCGTTGTAAAATGCTATGTTAAAAACATGTCCGAAGCTTCATCCGTGACGAGCTGGATTTTCTAAATCACATACCCGACGTAATCCACAAAAACTCACTTCTTGTGTCTTTTGACCTTGTTAGTCTATATAGGAACATCCCATATGACTTTGGCCTCACGGCAATCAAATCCTGGATCGATGATTTTTCGCAATCTATGACCCGATCATTCTTAAATGAATTCATTCTGGAATCAATAAGTATTATGTGAAAAGAAAATACATTTCACTTTGACAACAAATTTTACAGACAAACTCAAGGAACGGCTATGGGAACTAAGATGGTCCCACATACGCAACTCTTGTACTGGATTATCTCGAGAAAAAACTATAATCCGAATATGAAAAGACTTTTGGCGAAGAACAAAAAGAGGAATTTGTTTAAAAGCCTTTAAAAGGTTTTTGATCGACTGTTTTTTAATTTGGAAAAAATCTGAACAAGATCTACGAAAACTATACTTTATGCTGAACAACCTTCATTAAAACATTAAATTTTGCAATTGAAATTAACCACTAAAAACTACCATTCTTAGACGTCCTACTTTACAAACAGGGGAATACTTTATATACGGATATTTTCAACAAAGAAACGGACAAGAATCCATACCAAAACTTCAATTCAAGTCACCCTAAACATACTAAGACAAACGTTCCGTACTGTCTAGCGCGCCGAACATGTTCTATTGCATCCGACGAGGAAAGAAGGAAGAAACGATTACTGGAACTAGAAGAATTTTTAGAACAACAAAACTATCCTAGGAACGTTATTTTCAAAGGCATAGGAAAAGCAACATCGCTATCAAAGGCAGAACTTAGAGCACCAAAGGAGAAAATAGAAAACGAATAAGTCCTTCCACTTGTCATCGCTCATAGCCCCAATAATCCACAAGTCATTAACAAAATCAAACGCAATATTCAATTTCTTCACAACTCAGAGGAAATGAAAAGTATACTTGAAAAATATACACGAAATTCATCGTCAGTCGCCGACAGCCAAAAAACGTGAAGTAACAATTGACTCAAGCACGATTTATCTCTGAAAAAATTCCAAACACAGTGACAAAATGCGGTGAAACAAGATGGGGCACTTGCAACCTATTAATTACGGGAAACTTCATCAAACTAAAGAATAACAAAGTCCTGGTAAATAAAGTCTCCCATGAATTGCAAATCTAAAAATGTAATTTACATTGTTGTGTGCTCAAAATGTGAAAGCTTTTACGTGGGTCAGACTGAGCATCTACGAAAACGGGTTACACTACACAAAGAACAAATAAACCACAAGGAATATCGATCTCTATCAGCCAGCAAACACATAGAAATATGTAGCGGCGGCGATTTCAAGATAATGCCAATATATCAATGCGACAATTCAAATCGATTAACCAGAGAATGCCAACAACGAGATGTCAAAACTTTATTCAATCTGATTTAAATTCGAACTAAATAATTACAACGGAAAGATACTTTTATTGAACTTTTAGTCTTTAGCCATAATCATGTATGAAAATCCGAAATATAAATATACTTAGATTAGATATTGTATCAAATGACATCGTAGCAATGGAATTTATAAAATTAGCATAATTTACATAACAGTAAAATGATAACGCATGTTGTGACGTAAAGCCAAATACACCGAGCCTACAACTGTAAATAGCATAGCCACTCAATATTTAGTTAGCACCTGAAGAGCTTCAATAAAAGCGAAAAAGTTTGTGAGAAATGAGTGGTTAACATATTTATAGTCTCCGTCGTTACCACAATATATACCTTTTTCTATAATTCTACTTGTGTTTGAGAATCAAAGCCTAATATCTATATCTATATCTATATCTATATCTATATCTATGTCTAACTATCTATTTATCTGTCTATCTATCTATCTATCTATCTATCTATCTATCTATCTATCTATCTATCTATCTACCTACCTATCTATCTATTTATCTGTCTGTCTATCTATCTATCTATCTATCTATCTATCTATCTATCTATCTATCTATCTATCTATCTATCTATCTGTCTGTCTATCTATCTATCTATCTATTTATCTGTCTGTCTATCTATCTATCTATCTATCTATCTATCTATCTATCTATCTATTTATCTGTCTGTCTATCTATCTATCTATCTATCTATCTATCTATCTATCTAGATAATTTTATTTTAACACGGTGGTTCTATGAGATTTATAAATTACAAAGTATTTCTAAGCCTGTTTTTCCTAGATACCGTGTATATATTAACAATACATATTTACATTTTTTTTAATTTTAATTTTAATATTAGCTATAATTACTTATAGTCAATATACTTACAAGATATTTACAAAACGTGTAGGTAGTTGTGAGATCTATAAGTTGTCAATGTAGAAATCATTTGTTTTTATCTTGTGCTTAAATATTAAAAGATTGGTCTCTTCTTTGAGAGAGTTTGGTAAAAAGTTCCAGAGTAATGGGTCAGAAACAGTGAAACTTCTTTTATAGCATTCAGTTCGTACACTTGGTATTTCAATGTTTCTGTTGGATAATCTTAAATTATAATTAGTTGAACCACACTGGTTTTTAATTATTTCAGTCAGACATTTTGGTACATTGTCATTAATAATTTTGTGTATCATGATGGCCCTTCAGGCATTTTCTGCTGTGATGTAATGATGACCACCCTAGTTGACCAAAGACATCTTGTGTATGAATAGTATACGGTGCTCCACTTATAATATGAGAAGCATGGTTTTGTAATTTTTGTTACTCGTCAGCAAGTGTTTTGTCGATACTGTTCCATACAACACAGCAGTAATCAAAATGGGGTTTTACTAGTGAGGTTTAAACACTAATAAGATTTTGATTAAGGTAAGGTTTATATTTTTTAATAATGCGCAAGCTTGTTGAAACTTTTTGGTGATATTTTTAACATGACCTTTCCAAGTTAAATTTTCTCCGTATCCCCTCTTCTGGTGGCACAGTGGTTGTGCACGTGTATCTCACTATTGCGACCAGGGTTCGATTCCGACTTTGTGCTCTTATCTGGTTAAAGCTACATTGATCACATGGGAGAATCGTGTTATCCTGTTTTACTGTACCAAGCATCGCAGCTTTTTTTGGGATTCTCCAGTTTCCTCCTACAGTAACACTGCATCCATGAGGGGTGGCCCTTACTTGACATCTGGAGAGATTAGGTCTTGTGGCTGATACGTTTATCCAGTATAAAAAAAGACACTAATAAAGTGAAATGAAATGTTTCATTTGTTTGTTTCATTTTCCAATTTCCACTTGATTCCCATATGTTATAGCATAGAAATTTTATTGGAGCCCCATTCAATTCATTCTCCCAGGTTTTCCCTTTTAAAAATTTTGTGGTCTGCTGAAAACCTTTTGGTTTTTTTGTCGTCACATTTCCATTGCTTAATATCTCGTCCACAGAGAGTTTTGGGAACTTTGCCGCCATATTGTCATCTGTAAATAGGGATCTTGAGATCAATGATGTCAACTAGAACGACAACGTCATTTAAAATTTCGGCATTTAATAGAACCACGGCATATAATCCACATTATTTGATACTTACTATGACTCCTGAAACGTTCCAGTCCTCTGTTAGCCTCGGGTTCAATTAAATCTTAAGTAACAGCGTGGAAAATAAAACTCCAGTTCACATTCGGCAATCTGGAATGAAAACTCCTACAGCCTTTACATGACACCAGAATGAAATTTTAGATCCAAATAAATTAGAATTACATCTAATGTGATAACACAGATTTCTTTGGAAAAACATCAATTGACGAAACGTTATGTTCTCTTAAAAACAGAGCCTGTGCCATTTATTTAGTGGCCACAAGTAAGCTTTCGTAACACGTCACCACTGTAACGCTGAGAAGGGGGTTAGTGGGGTCAAATTGACCCCGGGTTGGACGAAATAATGTGACCCAGACGAAATAAGGGGCTCCGAAAAGGGTGGAAATACGATGTTGAAATCATATTTCTTTATCAGTGGAATAAAGAACTATTGCTCATGGGCCATCAGTGTTTCTTAGTAAAATAACACAATATGATCATTTTCGCACCCAAATTTAATGATCTCCGTGTTCCAAACTTGAAAAGATAATTGACTCTATATTATATTGCTATTTTTGCTTGTATGGCATACATCAGTGTACGTGGCTTGACTTACTTCAAGTAGTACTTTAGAGTATAGACAGATTAGATTCATCATGTATGAAATCCTGAATGAACGCGTCGCTCCCACCCGATTGAAGATGCTTGCTATTTATCTCTTCAAATTTGTTTATGTACTTCTTTTACGTAATGAGCAGCTCAAACTCACATTTACACCAACAATGGTGCTCCCTTTCCCAGGAAAGACTTATTACGTAATACTTAGACATTGTTGTGCGGTACCAGATGCTCAAGCTGGACTATGAGCCAATGACCTCCATTGATAAATCTAAATGGCTTATTTGTTTTTTCGTCTTCTCTTCCCTCAATTTTACATTTTAATTGGTATTCCGTGCCAAATATTACGTTGAAAGTTTTATGGAACACTAATGCGAAACTGTTCTATAAGTCAACTTTGTTTTTGTTGCTATTCGCCATAAACATCTGGTTCTTGTAGCTGCAGATTTAAACATTTCTTAAGCCTTATCACAACATCATGATCTGAATTCACCAAGTTCTCCACACGACATGCGGCAACTGCTCACGAATTAGTGAAATTTAGATTGATCGCAAAGTTTTGCCTCATTCCTCATTTTCCCATAGAAAATCAAGCGGAACCTGTCTGAGCAAACTCTGTAGTTCTGTCAGCTAATACTTAAAAGACACATTTTGCTAATGCCTTAAGGCTCGATATAATATCTTTTGGAAACGAACTCATAATATATTTTGCTATGAATTATGGGCATGGTCGAAGGTGTTGTGCATTTGATACAATTATTTCTACCGCAGTTTTTCTGTGTGCTAAGTGAATGCCATAGTTAAAAGTGGATTCATTCTTATTTTTAAAATAGCAACAAAATAACAAAGAACACATACATTTTGAAGGGAATTTCTGATACTTCCTTGCAGTTATACCTTTCTTTTTGTTCAGAACACTAAATGAAGTCTGTCAATATCGCAGAGCGCCTTTTGGATAAATAGGAAGTATTTTACCGGATTGACAGGCTGAGAGTACGCGTGTCCTGATCAACCAATCATAGCATTTCCATTAAATAAATGCAACATTTCTTGTCATACAAAATGTCCCCTGCTGCAGTATTGTATTTCATTCAGCATCTTAATCAAGGGCAAGAAATAAATGCTTGGACCTTCGAGAAATCCATTAAAGGTATGCAATCTTTTTCATTATTAAAAAAATTATCATTTTAGCGTTTTTCCTTAAAATACCAATAAATCAACTCGGAGTTTCAATACATCGTAAAAGTAATTTCATCCGATGCACAACCCTTTTCGACAATGTTCGTGATTCACGGTTAAATATTTTATTAGTTCATTTCCAAAAGGGCACACTATAGAGCCGGAAGATCTTAGCCAAACGTGCTTTTTTAGGATTAGCTCACTAAACTCAAAAATTTGCTAGACCACTTTCATTTGATTTCCAGCAGAAAATTTGGCGGAGTAGTTAAATTTGTCTCAAACATATCAGACTAACAGAGCTACCCGATCAATCCAGTCCCCAATAATTCAAGTACAATTTTTATGTCTTCTTGACAGCGAGATGAGTGTCTGTGATGATGACTTCTTAATGGTTAAAATCGTTCTTCTAAATCTGCTGCAGCAATAACAGGATGTCATGGCGAACAACAATAAAAGAAAAGAAACATTTCAGTAGCGGTGTTCGACTCACTTTTTCAATGCAATATATACTACGGAATACCAACTAAATTGGAAATATGAGGGGTCAAAATCTAGATTTATCATCTGGGTTCATTGGTTCATAGTCCAAGCTTTATGCCAGGTACTGTCCAGCATCATTCAGCGATCAAGTTGCAATTGTTTAAAATTGTCCCCAGCTGCAGTATTGTATTCATTCAGAATCCTAATCAAGAGCAAGAAATAATTGTTTGGACCTTCGAGAAATCCATTAAGGGTACGCAATCTTTTTTATTATTAAAAAAATTATCATTTTAACGTTTCTCTTAAAATACCAATGAATCAATTCGGAGTTACAATACATCGTAAAAGTAATTTCATCCAATGCACAACCCCTATCGACCATGTTCGTGAATCACGGTTAAATATTTTATTAATTCATTTCCAAAAGGGCACGCTATAGAGCCGGAAGATCTTAGCCAAACGAGCCTTTTTAGGATTAGCTCACTAAACTCAAAAATTTGTTAGACCATTTTCATTTGATTTCCGGGAGAAAATTCGGCGTCTAGTTAGGTTTGTCTTAAACATATCAGGCCGACAGAGATACTCGATCAATCCAGTCCCCAATAATTCTAGTACAATTTTTATGTCTTCTCGACAGCGAGATGAGTGTCTGTGATGATGACTTCTTAATGGTTAAAATCGTTCTTCTAAATCTGCTGCAGCAATAACAGGATGTCATGGCGAACAACAATAAAAGAAAAGAAACATTTCAGTAGCGGTGTTCGACTCACTTTTTCAATGCAATGTACACTACGAAATACCAACTAAAATGTAAATAGGAGAGGTCAAAATCTAGATTTATTATCTGGGTTCATTGGTTCATAGTCCAGGCTTTGTACCAGATACTGCTCAGCATCATTCAGCGATCAAGTTGCAATTGTTTGAAGGGGAGGGATAACCAGTAAAGTGGGACTGGATTTAAGGATGACGTTGTCATTACATAACAAGAAGAAACTTTAGGATTTTTTCTGATGTTTTAACGAAACGCTGTTGTCGAGAGAAGAAATATCATGATAATATCAAATAAAACAATTTTGATAAATGTGCAAGGATATAACTTCGTGAGCAAGTGATCAAAACATCAAAGTCTGATAAAGCACGCTGCGAACCGAACGTAGACTTTTTCAATACTTAATACCCCCGAGTAACCATATATAATCGTGGTGTAATGATGTTTAGTATCCTCACAAAAATGGTATTTGGTTATGTATTTGGAGTTGGCTTGAGGTAACACTGACTGTTATTTGTTGAATAACTGTCACATGGCCTTATCTAAATGTAAATGTATCATGCTCCGACAACAATTTCAAAATTGTTGCCCTAGCGGGCTACAAAAGCACATGTCCTTAGGTCGTGTGCTTTTGTAGCGCTTTAATCATGTCCTTAGGACGTGATTAAAGCGCGACGCATAAACTCCAGCGGTAAATAGCACAAAGTTCAGTAGGAGATGAATGTTTGTTTCACATGAAGAAGTGAACGAAGCCAGAAGTTAAGAAACTACTTTTATCCATTCTTTCAAATGGTGAAATGCGATATGTTCTAGAGGGAAAAGACTCGGCAAATACACAAAAAGTTACCGAAAAGAATGTTGCATCACCTTTAGTATTTCGTATGGAGGTTTGAACAGAAGATTAGCCACCGAAAAACCTACAGAAACTATCGAGATCGGAGTTAACTCGTTTTCTTTTTTTTCTTGTCTCGATCGCTATATTAAAAAACACTGAATGTCTTTTCCCTCAGGGAAACAGTTTTGTTTTCCCTCGAGTTTTGATGTTTCCCTCAAATTCGTCTCAGGGAAACATCGAACCTCCAGGGAAAACAAAATTGTTTCCCTCGGCAGCAGACATGAACTGTATAATATTCAACACTAGACAATACAACTTCACGAAACTGGTGAAAACATGTATTTGAGATCCGCTTACTGTACAAATGCTAACTTGTACTAAAACAAACAAAAGACAAATTTGTACTAAAACGTTCAGTAAAACTCGCCCTTGATTCCTATCAGTAGTAGTTAATTTGTACTTCACTCACGGTTCGTTTTCTAATTGTTCATTGTCAAATAAATTTCGTCTTACAAACGGGTTAGTCAATTTTCCCATTTATACGATTTTATGCAAACACGGCTATCTAAAGGCCCTGGTAAACGTCCGCAACATTTGCTTCAACATTCATTCGACTTTGTTGAAATTCGATGTTGAATGTGTCTGTCATGGGTTTTCAACAATGTTGAGCAGTATTGAAACTTGTTGAATGTAATTTTACCTACCCATAATCATAGAAGACTGCTATAATAATACAATGAATGATTTTAACATTATTAAAGGAAATTAGAAGATATGAAATTGGGGTCACCACATTCTAAGTGGGTATCTCCCCATAATAATACAGGTATATTAATACAAGGACTGTGACACTGGAACTGAGGGTAAAATTGAATTCATTTCACCACATTTCCCTTATGCAGGGACACTAAATCCAAGAGAAGATAACAAAATGGTGAAGTTTGTTTCACAAGTCACAACACCTTACACCTGCTGAGAAAAAAATTTAATGTTAGCCTATTATTGTGTTTACAACAGGAACAAGTTGTGGAAAGTCATTTATATAAAAATGCTAGCCTTTCAGGTTTCTCAACAAACTTTTTAATCACTTTCTCATGGAAAACATTTGCTTCCTCCTTCTCTTGTAAAATATCTCTATGGATGGAAATCCTACAGAGAGAGCTAAGTTGACCTTGACCC
This sequence comes from Heliopora coerulea, assembly GCA_030142905.1. NCBI lineage: Eukaryota > Metazoa > Cnidaria > Anthozoa > Scleralcyonacea > Helioporidae > Heliopora > Heliopora coerulea. The sequence goes on along the minus strand of JASJOG010000029.1, from coordinate 2,148,803 downwards.
TTGGTGTTTCTCAAATAACTCTTTACCCTTTTTAAACAAGAAAATGACCTTTCAACAGAAGCACTTGTTACAGACAATACACCATTCATTTTAAGCAACTTCATAACTTCATGAAGGCTAGATTGAAGATTAAACTTGAAAAGTATACTTAAGCAATTCCATGCTAGTATCTTTATGAAAATCTGTGTCATTATAAACAAATGCAAGCTGACTTTTAAGCATTGGTAGCTCAAATAAGGCTCCATACATGTCTTTGAGAAGACCAAGTTTAGCAGAGGGTACTTTCCCTTTTCATTTCTTAAATGCTGAGGGATTTATAAGATCGAAAAACCCAAACCGTTCCATATCATGAAAACGGTCATTCAACATACCTACAATAGCATCAAGAATTTCAAAGAAAATTTGTTTATAATTGTGTTTTCGTTGTAATCTGGATTCTGGATGATGACCTACTTTCTCCACTGCTTCATCATAAAATGCAGAATATTTCACATCAGTCCTCAGAGAAGAAACAAAGTCCTTGAACTTTTCTATCTTTCTCATTCCAAAACAGAAATCAGTGCCTGTGTTTTGTAGAATTGCATACAGTATGCTTGACTTCTCCAGTATTGCCTGAAAAACACAAACTAAAAAACTGAACAAAAAATCATCCAGGCACCCAAGTAAGCCACTTATCTTGCTCAGGGTATCATCATCCCATCCAGTTGGGTGATCGACAACATTTTCAAAAATTTCGAAAAGTTTTTGATAATTGTCATACAGAACATTCACAACACGAGCTCGGTAATACCATCTTGTATCACCTGGACTGGAAAATTCAAGATTATGTGAAGAATGGAATGCCTTTCTTCTAGGAGCATTAATTGTAAATGTTGAAAAAGCTGCAATATTAACAAAAAAAAACTTTGACTAGTGAAATAGATGATGCTGACTGGTACAATACAAGATTTAACCTGTGTGCAGCACAATGAACAAAATGTGCAAAAGGATACTCCTGGTGTATTTGGACTTGAACTCCATTAATATGACCTGACATTACGGATGCACCATCATAAGTTTGGACAATCAGCTTTTTCTTTACATTTGTGTGATTACTTAATGTATCTTTCACCACTTGAGATATAGCAGTAGCATTCCTGTCAGAACTAGCATCAACCAAAGCAAGCTGCCGTTCAACAATTTCACTCCCTTTATCTAAACGAACTATCATACTTAATTGTTCTTTTGTTGATACACCTGTTGTTTCATCAACCTGTACACTCAAAAAAGTACAATCATTAATCTCTTGGAAAATTTGGTCTTCAATTATAGAATCAATGCAATGGATGAGATCATTCTGAATGACAGGGGAGACCCCAGTAAAATCTCCTCCCAATCTAATTTCAGACAACCTACCATGCAATCGCCTCTCAAACACTGAATCCATCTTGGCAAAGCTCTCAAGCAATTCTCTATAATTTCCTTTATTTAAACTGTCTTCAGATTCATCATGGCCTCGAAAGGCCATTTCTTGTCTAGATGAATATAAAACAGCTTCTGTTATGGTCTTAAGTATTTCTCTGTTTTGCCTTACCTCTTCATTGGGTCTTTGAATCTCATCACGGCGGACTTGGGTAATAAGAGAGTCTACACGAACTCCAGAGCCATATGTTTTCCACGTCTTGCACTCACCCATGTGCGATTTTGCCTTCTCATGCTTCTTACAATCAATGAGGAAGTTTCTTAAGTTGGTGTAGCCAGTATTTGCCGAGGTAGCTGAGTTTCTTGGACAAAATAAAAGACAAGGCCAGCAGAACATCGCCTTCAAACTCAAACTTCCACAAAGCCAATCTTTCTTCTCATACCAGGAATCCCTAAAACTCCTTTGGCCAGTGGTCAAACTGAGATTTGGCGTAGGTTGCTGTTTCACAATAACATTTTGCTCCGCAGATGGTCGAGCAGAGAACGGTTTCTTTAACAAACCACTAATGACATCGGCTTCAGCAACAACAGCTCGATTTGTTACGCTTGATGATGAACCCATTGTTTTATTTCTTTAAACAAATTAACCACTAACGCCGAACACACGAGTGTAAATCTCGCAAGTAAAGAGGAAATACAAAGTAGTCGCGCTGATTTTATTCAGCGTGACTAGATCTTCCAAAACAGCGCATTTGAGCATGCGCTGAAGCCGTTAACCAATCAGAATGCAAGTATTTCTTCTATAAAATATTAGATTTGGTCACACTGAATTTTATGAGCACAACCAACTCTTAAAATACCACGAAATACGTGGAATAAGTGGGTGTAAACGACATGTGCCGAATAGCTGTGGAAGTTACTGGGAAAGCTATGGATTTGATCATAACAGAAACCATAAGTAGGGCAAATTTGCGAAAAACTTTGATGATTAATTGCAGTTTACATTTGAAAATTCAAAGGGACATTTTCCCTTTTTTTAGGGAAATTTTTAGTCACGCTCAACGTGACCAGCGTGACCGCTGGCTACGCCACTGGTTATAAACTTGTCTTTTGACAGGACCTTTCTTCTCAACAATAAAAGAGAGATGAAAGTGAACTAGCCTATGATCGGATTCCAAAATATCTTCAAAAGCACAGACGTCCTTCACCTTGCGAGGAATATTAGTTAGCAATATATCAAAAATGTTAGATTCACGCGTTGGAGAATGAACCAACTACCACAAAAAATTATCTCTAACCATCTCAGCAAATATATTTTAGGGGAGGGCCACAAGTTTAACAGTTTTCAACTGGAAATTGTCACCCTCGGTAAATAAAGTTATTCATTCATTCATTCATTCATTCATTCACCGAACGTAGGCATTCCAGTTGAACGATCTATACCAGGGAGATTAAAATCTCCAAGGACAACAAGTTGAGAAAAACAATGAGAGGCAGATACTTTAAGAAATCTCTTAAAACATTTCATATGAGCCAATTTAGTTGATGGGCCCGATAAAAAACTACATATAAGAACTTCTTCTGTTGTGGTCTAATCTCACAGACAAGAAGTTAAGCATAAGTTTCTAGATCTGATCTTCTAATTGAACATAGTGGACTACGCAGAGCGAGCATAACACCTTCCCCCTCGGTAAGACAGTTCTCTATCACGACTGTGAATACAATAACTTTTTCGTAGAAGTAATGCATTATTACTCACCGAGTTGTTTAGCCATGTTTCTGTAATCGCTATTAGGTCATTCTTCTTAGATTCAGCAAGAGATTCAAGATGTTTCGTCTTGTTCACAATGCTTCTAGAATTTAAATAAAGACGCTTTAACTCATGGATAGATCTTGTTGAAGTTTCTTGAGGACCAGGGTTGACTTCGATATCGAAAAGCACTAACATTTCCAATCGATAGCATGCCATAGAGTTACTAAAGTATATCCTCTTCCCTTGAGAATCACCCGATCGGATAACTTTCATCCTTGTTATTAAACGCTGTGTTATAGAAGTTTGTTTCTCTCTAAATGTCAGCCAGTCCATTGGAGGGATACTCGTACTGTGCAAGCATTTTATATTTAAGTTCCAAGCCACATTCTTGTCCAAATCGTTTTCGAGAGCTGTAGTGCAGCATGACCAATTCAGCCAAAAATCATCGGCTTTGTTCATCTCGGTTTCTTCCGAAAGGCTTCTAAATCGATACCTTTCCCTAAAGCACTGCTTGCTAATGTCATGTACCCAGCACAAACTCAGAAAGATTATTGTCAGTAGCTTCCAGAACTCAACTTTAAATTTCATACTAAAGGTTCTCTTGGCCGCCATCTTGGCCGCCATCTTGGCCACCATCTTGGCCGCCATGTCGCTGGTACATACAGCTTTTTCCCCTCTCTACACTGCTCGTTATTATTAATCATATAACCAAGCGTTTAAGAAATATTATTATATGGTTGGCACAACTTCCCGTGAAATGGAGCTTTCTGATTGGCTGAGACGCTCTGACCGGCAGTCATTACTTTCCTGTAACAAACCGGTCTATTACGAGTTCTGGCTTGCATCAGCTAATGTTTAGAGCTTCTTTTTCCCAAAGGCTACGTGTTTTTTTTATTTATTCGTCCACTTTTCTGATTAAAGTCATCGAGAAAAAGGTTTGACAAAGTCGTATACAGTTCGTTTTTGATTAATCCTTTGTAAATCTTAGCTGAATATCGTTTGTTTGTTTTCGAAGGAACTGGGAAATTTTCCCGCCAAAACTTACCGGTCTGTAGGAAAAACCTGCTGCATGAAAAAAAAAACCCCACTTTATTGGCATTGTTTTCACTTAGATGTCTAATTTATTGGCTTTTACTCGGGAATTCACAGCAAATTGATCCTTCTTAGTGTTCTGGGCCTGCAAAAGCGCTCAACGATTAAATCTTTGTCATGCGAGACGAATATAACATGTTTTTACCAGACTGATATATTGAGCTTGTTTAAAACAAGCCGTATTATAAACTTTTTATTAAGCTCGTCCGCTTGGTCATTACTGGAAAATATCAGACCGGATTCTTTTACGTACAAATCTCCCTCCGGGCTTGGTCCGTACTGTCAAGACTCTGGTCTGCATTGACCAAGTTCCCGATTAAAAAGAAGTTATTAGCTTCAAAGTACAAACAGATAGTAAACAAGTTTTCCATTCATTACTCTGCCCAAGAACTTAATGAAATACGACGTTTGGTTTTCAAAAGCAAAGGGATTATTCCAACATCGCTTCTTAAAACGGACCGTTCCTGATGATATTATCGATATTTGATTAATTGTTGACAATAATCGAGACAGCAATATCGGTCACTGTTCCGTACCATGCACACAAGGCCCCACAGGTGATGCCATAGCCGGTCTACGGTCCACTCTCTTGGCTATGACGGCGTCACGGACCGTTCATTACCGTATGCCTGAACTTGTGAATTCGTTTATGCAAGTTCTTAGATTTGTTTGCGTTAGTATTGTTTTTAAATAGCTAGCCATGTTTTTAATACACAAAAACACAACGACTGTGAATACAGTTTCTATTCCGAAGTCCACGAAAATACATTATTGTTGCGAGCCATTAGGCGAGCAGCAACACTAATCTTGCAACTGAGGTTAAGTTATCTGTGCGTTTGAACACTACCAAAATTCTCGATTGGAAGATTTCGATATGTTGGAATAATTTCGAGCGCCTGTAAGCATATGGTCAGCGGCAGGCAGTACGCCCCCGTTGAACTCTAAAAGGACTGGAACGATATCCGTAAACTGTATTTTGAAGCCAACATGGAGGCTGACATGTAGGTCAATTTGTAGGTCATCCAAGTCCCCTACGCGATAAAACATGCAATCGATTGTGAAAACCTTCACTCAAATTTCGGATTTTCGGACAGTTTTCTTTTATGTCCTTAGTAAAGAGTTAGACAGTGTCGTTAGGACAGCATATTTGTTAGAACAAACTGTCCATCAAAAATAAATGTTCGGTACAATTTTTCCCCACGCGTGTTTTCGACCAACATTGGCTGCCCCTATGACGGCTTTACTCAGTTGTAAGGCCAAACATAACAAGGTATCGATCCAGTCTTTTTACAGTTCAATGTACGCCCCTCAATGCATGCAGAACCTCCGTTTGTTCGTCAGTTTTGGGTAAGTGTCTTATAATGTCCAACTCAACTTTATTCGTAAGTGGAAGTATTCATCAAAGTCACAAACGATTCAATGATATTTCAAGACGAAGACAGTGTTCTTTTATGAGTTTTGCGGCCTTGTTGTTTGCAGTTCGTCCGTACACGAACCACACAGTCAACTAGACCCTCACACATTGAGACATCATGTGCCTAAAGGCTCTTGAAAACGAACTCATCCCAGGCATAGAGACGTCGTTTCTTAACTTGGACTTTCCTACCTCGCAGCATTTCATTTTCTTAAGGAATAGCTAGTTTTAAGATCAATTTTTTCCGAAGTCCTTCAAGCAGTGTATTGGCACATAATGGCACTAGATCTGCTTTCAGAAATCTAAGCAACATCCCGGTTCACGTACATGTAAGTCGCTGTACTTTTATTTTCCTCTCGGCCATTCAGTTTACACCACATGTTTTCTTCCTTTCCATTTAAAGTAAAACCTATTGGTATATTTCTTCGAAACATGTTCATGTTTAGATGGTTTCATTGGCAGACCCAATTTCTTGCTAATGTAATCAATTGATTTACCTTTTTCCTTCATTTCAATAACAGCTTGCATGCGTCTTTTTAAGTCAATAGCAGCTTTTGAAACCAGTCGCCTGTCGGAAGTCTTTAAAATGTAATTATCAAAACCACCAGCACGATCTATCGACCTCATTGCCGATGTCGTCATCTCATATTTCAGTTTCTCTTCCAGTATTTCACTGTAATATGTCTTCTTCTGAACGTTTGGCTTCCAAACTTTTTTCGTCCTGTTACAAGAAAACCACAGTCACTTGCCAAAATTTAAACGCTAAAATTTAAGTTTAACGTAAATTTGTAAAATCAGCGTGAACTCAAATGTTTCCAAAAACAAAGTTTAATGGAAGCAATTTTATGCATTTAAAAGCAGTCATATACAGTTTAGATCAACTGAACATCTTCAACAGACTCCATAACAAAAATGGAAACACTCGTGGCAATAAAGTGTGATAGACTTCTTAATCAAGGACACAACATCGTATCCAGTGCCATTTGTGGAGCAAATTTAAAGCAGAAAATTTTTATTTTTCGTTTCCCCCCACCATCCTTTCAGAAATCAGGGCTGTGTTCCTGCATGCTGAAGAATGTAAAAACGTGCCACTATTATAGGTGGTAAATCCGAATAAATTTATCATTCAAAATTACGTATTTGTCAGGATAATCAGTCATGCTGGTATGTCGATAAGTCAAAACAGTGTGGACATCCACCTGCTTCTTTCACATTTTTCAATAACATGTGTTAACTACTAAACTCTAAAAGACTGAAACAATACCTTCAAGTTGTATTTTGAAGCCAACATGGACGCTCACATAAAGATCGATTTGCAGGTCATCCTAGTCCACCACGCGATAAAACACGCAACCTATTGCGAAAAACTTTTCCTAAAATTCGGATTTTTTGATGCTTTTCATTTTTATCATTACTAAGTAAAGAACAATGTCGATACCACATCATATTTCTCAGAAATAACCGTCAATGAAAAGTAAAGGCTCAATGCATATTTTTCACACGCGTGTTTTTGACCTACATGGCTGACCCCATGTCGGATTCATTCAATCGCGAGGCCTGGTACGAGAGTCTTTCTAGAGTTCAATGGTACAAAATATTGTGACGCCCTTCTGATAATCCACACTGAACATCGCAGTTATTGTCTTGCAGTGTCAAAGGTCTCTAAAAGCTTCGAGTCCTCTGATCTTGACGCTTCCTAAGAGTTGAGGAACATCTATTAATCCAGCCTCAAGCTGTTTAATAGCTCCTGGCTTTGGGATTCGATGTCCAGCAATGTTTGGTAATTTAGACGGATATTTAAGTTCAAAATAATGTGGAAAGTGAAGTCGCTCAAGTTGGGTTGAATATTTGTTTGACCAACTGAATAGCCCAGCCCCAAAGACATGAGAGTGGTCATATACTTTACCTTCAGAATGGAAATGCCAAATTTTATCAGCAATTGTTTCTCTTTCATTTTAGTGTATCGGTCGGACAAAGTACACGCACAAGATATTCCTGCTTTGGAATTTTTGTGGATCAGTTTTGTTCTGGTCTTGCTGCATTGTACTATAAAGTGCTTGGTGGACAGCACCAATATTCAACAATTAACTGCTTCCAAACTTTATCTTATTTATGGTAAAGATCAGTAGTTCTCAACCAAATTTTCTCGCAAACCCAAAGTGCTGTATATGCTCTACTTGACAACCCTGAGACTCAATAAATGAGGGTCTAAAAAGGCGGAAGTAGCACCAGACATTTGTTGAAACAGGGAAGTCAGGCAAGACAAAAATAGATGGGGGCAGGGCTTGACCTTTGTGGCAGTCCACTTGTCCAGGACAAGTAAACAGTGGGTTTGGGCTACTAAAATTTGAGAACTACTAACCACTGGACTAGCCCTAATGGAAGAGGTTTTGGAAGGTAAGTAAAGAAATAAATGTTAAGATTCCATTGATCATTTGTTGAGGTAAGTATTACTTTATCCATTTGATCAATAAACTGTTATCCCACCGATCATGATTATTTCTTTATTTGGTCATCAATCTTTTATTTTATCGTATTTTACTGCTATCAGTCAACATATAGTTTTACTTTAAACTCCTGACTGAATATCTTTCTTCTCCAAAATCGTTCGTGGACAATCAACAGGCTAAAAACAAGCTACATATAACTGTTTAAATCTCATGAATAAATCAAACATATAAATGCAAAACACTATAACAACATTGTAATGTTTTATGTTTATTTGCAAACAAAGTTAACTTGACTAAAAATAAAAATTGAAAAAAATCAGTTCACGGCTTGGCTACCAGGTGATGCTTTTTTTCATACCACCGCTAAAGGAACAGGGTACTAGTAATCTTTGTAAGCTGGAATCAGCAAAATTCTCAAATAAACAGACAGTACAGGCATTTTTACAGCATAAGAATAACTGGATGCATGACCATAAATAGTACTAGGAAGCACGAGGAATTGTTCCCACCCAAATCCTGAATAAGTGTTTTTATATTATTACAATTACTTTACTGCTGATATCCATGAATTCATTTAGTACATATACCAGTTATATCATGAATATTTTGCATTAAAATGCGCATTCTATTCTTGTATAAGAAAAGAAAACTGGTTGGTTTATTATATCTTTCTGTGAAGCATAACAAATGTTCTCATTGTGAATTCATTTTTGCGTACGTGTTCTGCTGTCCTACCATGTGGTTTTCTTCCATGTTTATAATACATGTAGTAGTGCATGACATTGTGTACAGTTACACTGAAACAAGCTGGACGCTCCATAATGACTGATTCGGTTTAACTATGATGATCATGTATGCCTTCAATCCACTTTCAAGTATAGTCCTCCCCAAGGGAATGTTTGGACTATACTTCATCTGATCCGGAATATCAATGAAGGCATGCAGGTGTGACAGCATTTTAGGCCACAATCAATTCCTGTCTGAATCTTTAGTAGAAGGAATTCACTAGTTACATACTGTTGAGTGAGCGAATGAGTAACTAATACTTCGTTGGCCCCGACTAGCCGCTTCACCAAACCTGATAGTGAAACGGTTGGACAAGCCTTGAGTCCTTGCGAGCTAGATCACCTAAACTCATAAAAGGAATATCGCAAAGCTCTTCTTACATACTGTTCACTCACTTTGTAAAGGGATACATGTGAGAGGCATATTAATCCACTGATGATGAGTACACTTACTTTTTGTCTGAGAACGTGAGTTTGTAACCATACATTAATCCTTTTCCATCGTATATCCCTTTATGCGCTCGGGGAGGAATAATTTTGCCGAAGACAATGTATCGAAAACTTAGTAAAACCAAGACTTCGAAGAACGTTTGAAACACTAACACAGCGTAAGTATTGACTAGAAGGGCCATCCCCGTCGGAGTTTCTGAAGTTTTTGTCCACACTTTGTCGAAACTGTCACCAGACCCTTTGCTCCGCCAAAATCCTCACAGCCAGTAAATCGCAGCCAGCTCAACAAGGATTTTATCAACGAAATTCGGTGTTGGCTTAGTAAAATGGCTGATTTTCATTCTTTGAAGACTGGTTGAAGAGGAAAGGTAAGTGATAATATTTTTGTTAACTATAAGTTATAAAAAGATTCCCAACTGTTAAATTTAGACGTATATGTCCTATTTGAGTAGGCCATTCTGTCAGCTTAATCTAAGGCTTGAATATTGAATTCTGTGCGCTAGTATATGATTCAGTAATCAACAATCAAGTTTGTGAAGTAATATTAAGCGTTTTTGAGACAAATTAATGTCACAACGAATTATAACGATCATGCAGAGTCAAACGTTACCCTGGTACAGTCACAGCTTTGCAACAACAGGCATTTCTTATGTAATGTATAAAATAATTTCAATTTGTTTTAGACTTAAAACTATGGGTTGATTTGTTTAACGTTCATTATTGTTCCTTGCTGTGAAAACTAATACGCCTAAATATCGTATAAATAATATCATACGTCTAAATTTAACAGTTGGGAACCTTTTTATAACTTATAGTTACCAGAAATATTATCATTTCCCTTTCCTCTTCAACCAGTCTTCGTAGAATAAAAATCGGCAAAATACTTTTCAAGATATAGGCATTTCACTGAGCCAACACGGCATTTCGTAGGTTAAATCCTTGTTGAGCTGGCTGTTGTTTACTGGCTGCGACGACTTTGGCCGAGCGAAGAGTATGGGAACGGCTCCAAAAAAGTGAGAACAGGTTACACACTTGAGAAATTCCAAGGCGTGGAGGTCCAGTGTAGATAACTTCGATAAAACAGCGGCGTTCTTGAGGTTATACACTATCTAAAATATAGAAAACAAGCTTCTCGACGTTTCGAGCGAAATCTCTTCGTCCGGAGATTAGTAGCATGGAATATATAAAAAACACTTGGAACACTCCCCCCCTTCCTTGGTATCGACGTGCGATTTTCTTACATTTAGCTCTCAATACACTTCATTTCATTATCTCACCTTCCTTCACCATCCCACATTATTATTTTCTATCCACGTGCTATTTTTCGCTCCTTTTGCCGTCCAATTTCACATATAATTTGTCATGTACTTTACCTTTTCATTGTTTTGTGTTTGTTTTGACCACATTCATTCTATTGGTTCATTTTTGTCACGTGACTCACTTTTTCAGTTTTACTATAAAAGCCCACGTGTTTTTTATGTGTTTCATGCTACTAATCTCCGGTCGAAGGGCCTTCGCTCGAATCGTCGAGAAGCTTCTTTTCTATATTTTAGATAGTATATAACCTCAAGAACGCCGCTGTTACATCCTCGAGTGACCGTTCTGGTCGTTTCTTATTCTGTCATACTAATGTAGAAGGGACGAGGGGTTTGGCGAGGAACATCCGCAACAAATTCATATTTTTCGATCATACAACAAAGAGTCTGGGTACGAGGTTGCATCATGAACTAGCTGAATCCAGTGGTTGAATCCACGGTCATGGCTAGATGGTCTACCTGACAAGGATGATTAGGATTAGGATCAGGGTATGGATTGGTTAGGATTAGGGTCAGGTTTGGGGTTAGGATTAGGGTTCGTTCTAACTCTAGCCCTAATCCTGATTCTCCTTCTCATGTATATCTTTTAGCCAATCACATGCCTTGAACATCCTCTGAAGTTGAACGTTCCATAAACATTTCGAACAGATCGTTGTATAAAATTTATTGTGCGCAGAGGTTATCCTTAACCCTCGGGTTACAATCAGCAAATACAGTCGTTCCATACGGAAGAAAAAAAAGTACAATTTTAAACGTATTTTTCGACCCACGACTTCACTTGCGACACACGACCCACGACAATTAAGATTCTTTTAGAATACATCTCACACTATTTCAAAGGTGTTCTCTCGTTGACACCCGATATGTCATGGTTCATTCGGTATGTGAACTCTGATCAACATTATTCTCTTTTGTTATTTACTTTTTTATTTTACTTATTTATTATTCCCTAATTTTGACTTCTTTGTAACTTCTCTTGTAAAGAAACCGGAGGACAGAACCCAAGAAAAATTAAACGTGGAACAAAAAACCTACGAAGAGACCTCCAGAACAAAAGAACAAATGCATGCACAATGCAAAACTAATACAGCAAGACACGCGCTTACATGTTTCACTCCAATTTGTCCTCGATGCTCTAGTCAGTTTAATGCATCATTCAAGATGTAAATTGCAAAGCAAAAAAAATCGCAAAGGTAAACGGGCCTTAAAAGGGCGAACAAAATAGAGCATTTTGGTAGGTCTTACTGATTTTATATTACTTTAAGTAATTGTAATTTAGAAAAACGCTATCGCAGATCAGGCATGACCAGTTCATCAAACATGAACTTCCTGCATTGAAAGAGTACAAAAACAATCTTCACCTCATGCAGTCAGTGTGTGGAAGAGAAGTTTAGTTTGCTCAAAGGGTAACAGGAAAAACCACTTAAAGCACAAGTATATCCGAGGAACTTGGAACCATCTTAACTGACGCTTACAAACTGGCACTCCACAGATCTAAATGATTGACTGTCGAAGAAACTACACACGTGCAATCATGCAGTCAAAGTATGTACAAAGATGATCTTTGGCTTGTTCAAAGGGCAACAGGAAAAAACCACTTGAAGCACAAGTATATCTGAGGAACTTGCAACCATTTTCACTGACGCTTACAAACTGGCACTACACAGATCTAAACAATTGACTTTTGAAATGACTACATAGGTGAAATCATACCGTCAAAGTGTACGGAGGGAATCTTTGGTTTGCTCAATAGGCAATAGGAAACAATCACTTGAAGCACAATCCGAGGAACTTGCAACTAGTTTAACTGACAATTACAAACTGACACTTTAAAGGTTTGAATGCTTGACTTGAATGTTTGAATGACTAAATACAGGAAATCCTGCAGTCAAAGTGTACAGAGGGGATCTTTAGTTGGCTAAAAAGGCAACTGGGGAAAAATACATTTGAAGCAGAAGTAAATCAGAGGAAATTTGCAACCACTTTAATGGACACTTACAAATTGGTACTCCACACACCTAAATGCTTCACTTTTGAAACAAATACGTACGTCAGAACAATCGGATAAACGCGCTAAACTCATGAGCTGTTGCATGCACGACTACTGTTGCGAAATAACTATGACAGAATATCACTAATGTCTCTGAGTCGTTGTTCATAGTTCTCCTTAATTTGCCGTGATATAGCCCAACAGTCGAACTCGATACCAGTTTTCACCACCACCTGATAAATAGGACGATGTCACCTTGAAAATCATCTCATTGGGAAGATTGTTGTTCCATGGGATCATTTACTCGTACAGGAACGTGTTAGCGTAGACATTAAAATGAGTATTATATCCATAAACTTTCCCTTCTGGTTTGTCATTTCCTTTCTGATAGGCTTCGTATCTTAGATAAGCATGTCCTTTCACGTTTCTAAAGTTACAGTAAATGGATTTCAAAATCGCTTGAGTCCCTTTGGGCAAAATGACAGGCAGCTTTTGGTTGTAGATAGGTGTTGACAAATGAAGTTGAAGCTTTTCTAGTTGGTTCAATACTTCATTTGCGCAATGAAGTTTCCATTTCCCTTGATGAAATGGTAAATTCTCAATCACTTTTCTTTGTTTGTTCAATTCATTTTCAGTCTGTACTAGTTTCGCGGCTAGTTGCTTCACTTTTTTCTCAAGATTGAGAAACCTATTTTCGTTCAGATATTTTGTCTGGCACAGATCTCCCAAGTACCCTGGTGTACACTCACATTTGAATCCAGTTCTTGTCGTTTTGTAATTGCCGCCGTTTCTACATGGGCATTTCAGTCCACAACTTGGACCGTAATAACCACTGTTGCGATCACAGCGACACGAGAAGCAACGAAAACCATCTTGGCATATTCCGTTGTTCTTACAGGAGGACGAGGTACAGTCGTTGCCATCATTTGGAAAGAACTTGTGGATTTTGAGGCGATATCCAAGAACTGTGATTCCAATGTTGTTGAGCTGTTGAAGGGTGAGACTGCCGAGGATTGTTTCATCAATGTTTTGTTACTAAAGTTTGGCCACGTAGGACAGCAAGTTCCCGCTTGAAATGCCTACCAACTTCAGGAGTTCTTTCACTGTATCTCCATAAGCACAATGAGATACTTGATGGGCCGTGGTGCTCCAAACAAGCAAGGAGGCTGCATAAAGCGTGAGCAGGAGCTTAAGAAACGCCATAACTTTGGCTTGAAATGCCAGCTTATATATACATCTGAACATTTTACACTAACCATCATATGATAATTTGAAGGAGAAGACAGGAAGTTGAAGTGAGACTAAATTATAATTAATTATTAATTCATCGATAAATAATCTTGATAGTGTCAAATATGTATCGAAGTCTCATTTCAAACTGAGCCTCCTGGTACGAGTTTCTGTTTGTATAGGCGATAATAGTTTTGAAAAAAATTTCTCGACGCAAGAATCAGATGTTGCTTCATGATGCAACGAATGTTGACGACAAATTATAGCTCAGTCAAGTGTGCCATGTATGGAACACTTTTGAATGTTAGCAGGTCAAAACCTTATGTACTCATTTTCGATTGGCAGAAAAATAAAGTCGCAACGCCTGCGCAGGAGAAGATCACAAGGTGATTGTATGTCTGAGCAACCTTTTGCCAAAAGTTCAACTAGTTGGCTTGAATATTTGTTTTAGCAATTTTAGGAGCTGTTACGTCGCTTTTGCAAAAGTTGTTTCTCTGGCCATTTTTATCATGCTGGTGAAGCGACAACCTCTCTAAAAGTTGCATCGTCCGAGCCAGCAAAATTTTTTACACGGAGCAACGCTATTACAAAGCCGACTTTTCAGGTGCTGTTGGGAGGACGCAGAAAGACATTGAAAAAGCACCAGTATCAATCATTCCACAAATTTAATTTACACATTAAAATGGAGTATAAAATAACGGTCTGATATCGCATAGTTTTCCTTCTAGAAGAGGTAAAATAAGTGAAGGTGCCTAGCCAGCAAAGCTTTTCGTCACCCATTAATGACTGGCGAATATTCTCTTATTAATTTGTTGCGAAGTGAACCTCTAATAAACGGCCACCTGTCTTAAGCAGCCGCGGCCACCATTGCGACATACAATCGAGTTATTTTTATTGTTTTTAAATCCTATTAAGCGGCCAGGAAACATCAAGTGTGACTGTTTTTCACTTTTAATAGCGACCTTTATTCAAGTCTAAGGAAGTGCACATGGTGTTATACGTTCACCTCAAAACGATTTTATTTTCGGCAATCTTTTCAAAGAGATAATCCTCAGAAATCCTCAGTCTGTATACAAACTGGATACGGTTTGTAGCAGATTAGCTGTGTTCATAGTCTTCAATCGTCAGCTTTGTTTTCAGTCATTCGATAGAAAATTGCTCGCCCATTTTAATAAAGTTGTATTTTCATGCGATTTCCAAGCCACAACCTCCCCTTTTTTTATGTGAAACAGCTTAGCCCAAGTCATTAGTTTCGGGACATGTCCAATCACTTGACATTTCCCCGCATGTACTCCATTGGTGGCACCAGAAATTTCTCGACGCAGGGACTAACGTTCCCGACAAGGGGGCTAAACCAGAGGGACCGGGACCACGCTCTCTTTGCAATTTCCTTATTTGAAGGTCGAAAACGTTATTTTTCTCTTAGAATAATCGCAACAACTGACTAGAGGCAGTTTAGTTTTAGATTTGACACGAAGAGTCTATTTTCTTCCTTGGTTTAATCTGTAATGAGCATTCATAGTTTGTATAAGGTATATGTTATCTTATGTGTAATTCCCTGACAAATGGTTATTTTTTTCCGCAATGAGAGGGCTAAGGTTACCCGGCAAGAGGGCTGTAGGTCCCTCTGCACCCTCTCTGGCACCAGCCCTGATGTAGTATAGGATGTTCGTAGGGTTTCCCTTGCCTAACTTGCTTTCTGACCGCTCCGTGAACAACAATGCCAGACTCTCATACAGGAATTTTTTTAATAGTGGACGTATCTAGGTCACATAAAAATAGATTATTGACGCGCTGTTTCTGCTTCTGTTTTTCGTGTACTATGTTCAGTACATTGGATTTTTAAATCTTTTCTATTTCAATTTTGAAATGCAAGTGCGTGCAATTGAAAAAATTTAGAAAATATTCTGCATAAAGGTATCATATCTGTTTTTAAGGGGGGGAGGGCGAACGATATTCCAGCTTCCATGAAATAAAATGGGTCGCACAGCCGTGTGGCCCAGCGCTTCCTACACCACTGGGTTTCATCACCCTGTTCTGTATACCTCGATTTTTTACAGTAATCAAACGACCTAAAGGTAAGAAACGCTAGCATTTCCCTCAGGCAACTTCAGAGTAGCCTGGTGTATCGCTATGGTAATTTAAGGATTATAATAAATTATAATAAATTATTATAACAATAATTTTGAAAATAAATAATAATTAATAAATAATAATAATAAATAATAATATATAATAATTATAAATATTAATGATAATAATTAATATTAATAATGTTAATATGTTAATAATAATTATATAATAATTACAATCATAATTTTAATAATAACAAATAATAATAAATAATAATAATAAATTATAATATATTATAACGTATAATTAAAACAAAAATTCATCATGCCTACATCATGTAGTCGTTACAAGTGTCCTCGACGTGGAAAAAACGCCGCTTTGACTTGGCCAAAATGTTGTTTTGTCGTCCTTTGGTACGATGTCGTTTTTAAATCATATGGAAAATGTTGAACACCTTCCATAATACTCCAGTCCTACGTTAAATTATTTCCAATACAATTCCAATCAAAAAATCTCATTACCACAAATTGTTTTATAGTGTCTTTACAGTAGCCTACCTCAGCTACTTCTCTTGAAATACAATCTACATGTAAGATCTAACCCCTTCATACACACATTACTCTGTGACTGCGTTTACACGATACTGGATAGGTTTTGGGGGGGGAGGAAAAGTTTTCTAGTATCGTTAAAACAGGACACTTCTGTTTAACAAGTAGAAAATTGCATGAGTCTCTTTGCTGTGATAGAAACATGAGTGACTACATTTGAACCAGAAAAATTCCTAGTGAAAACAGGAGGCGTAGCCGAGTGTTCTCTGGTATTTTTCTGGTTTAAATGGCGTCATTCATGTTTCTACTACAGTACAGAGACACGAAAGATATTTTCTATTTGTTTTATAAAATAACCAAGGTCTTCTCAAGTTTTCGTGACGTCCTTTATGTCTGCGTACTCTAATTCAAAATGAAAATGACGTCAGTCGTGTCTCTATACTCTAAGAGAAAATGAGGTTTGTGCATGCATTAGATCATCCTTGGACTATGCGTGCCCAGTTTTTCACAACTCTCTACCAACCTATTTACATGACGACCTGGAAAGGGTTCAAAAGAGAGCCTTAGCGTGTATTTTTCCTGGAATACCTTACGCTGATGCACTGACACATGCAAGAATACCTTCTATTAAAGATCATCACAGTGTTATAACCCAAAAATTGTTTCAAACTATATCTGAAGACCCAGAACACAAGATCTTCCATTTGATCCTAAGCGCTAATAAAAATCCCAAATACAATCTTAGGAAAAATAGGAAGTACTCACTTCCATTGGTAAGAACAAATACAGTAGGTTCTCGGACTCATTTATTATGAGTAACGCTACCGACACATTGTATGAATGACTAATTTGACCTTTAGTTTAAAGCTTTAGATTTTTGATTTTTAACTTTCGAACGTTTTATTAGTAAATAGTTAATATTATTGATGTTTGTAAAAGTTGCGCAATTCAGTGTAAATTGCAAGGTAACTTATTAAATAATCTAATTTATATCTAAAGAAAGAAAGAAAGAGGTTTGACCAATAAGAGTGTGCGTAGGACGAGTGTTATTTTATAAACAGTTTTAAAAAGTTATCGGGCATAATGTAAATACTGTGGACATGGAAAGGTCAGAGTATATTCCGTGTTGAAGAGATTTGTACCTGCAACGGCTCTCCCCTCCTTCTCCACTTCGCCAATGTGCTCAAGAACACAAATTATCGCTGTGATTGTAATATGTGCCACTAAATGTTTTGCATTAATCCAGCAATAATATTCAAACGCTCTCGTGAATGTATGTTGAATACAATCGAAGGCTCAAAATGCCCCGAAAACCTATCTTATATGAAAGGCACCACTTTCAAGAGCGGAGTGAAACAACATTTTCCCGTTTCAAAAATCGCTCAGAAATAGTGTTCCTAGTGTAAACGTAAGGCCTATCCGGCATGGTTTTCGAGTCGCTATGGAAAGCTATCAAGTATAGTGTACATGTAAATACAGCCTCAAATAAATGGTTTTCTTACAAAGCAACAGTTTTTATTCTATAACTCAGAGATGAATCAAGAAATGATCGGGAGTGCAAAATTGGAGAGGGATTGGGCAGGTTGATTGCGCAGCCAGGGTAAATCTGTCCAGTAAGAATTTCATTAGTGCAAATGCACTTGTTTAACCAATTTGAATCCATCACCCACAGCCACATGTACGGTACAGCACATGTATTTACATGTGGACTTCCTAAACTGAACAAGATATAAGTTTCTTTACTATAACTTTCTCTCACATGATTGTCATTGCCATTGTCATTGTCAGCGATCATGTGGAAACCATGAATTCTACGATCGTAGCAATCCTAGTGATCACAGCGATCACGATCATTGAGATAGAAAATTTTCTACCTGGACGATCGGGATCGCCGTGCTCGTTCAGATCGCTACGATCGCTGATTTCAGGGTTTCCATATGATTTTCTGCTATCACTGGCTTATTACATTTAGCGATCACAACGATTGCAGCAATCGTACGGATGGTAGCGATTATATGGAAACCAGACTTAACGCTCCTCCATTGTTATCCAAATATAATTTGATTACTTGAAGTATAGCCCTTCAGCCAAAGAGGTCACATTATAGCGTTCGATTCACTTCTTTTGTTCTAATAAATTAAGATCTCTCTGTCTGCTATGAATTTTATTCTAAGTATGAATTTTATTCTGGTGTTTATTTACAATGGCTTTCCTATCCAGCAGTACTTTGTACTTCATTGTCAAATTAAATGCCAGTTTTTATGGATATAAGTCCAAGAGTCATAACCATTTAATTAGAGAATCAGGCAGCCTGATCAGACCCAGTCATGAGTAACAGAGCAAAGAATTGTTAATTGGTCACAATTATTCCGCAAGTTTGACTTTCGCTCCGTGTGACTTGGGCAATCGGCATCATTTAAACGTGAATCAACATCTAGTTCCAAGCATTACCTGAACTGTAATTAAAATGCATATTATACTGAATTACTTTTTTCGGCTCTCATGAAAAACAGAGTAAACTGATCATATTCTAAAGTGAAATTAATTTTTCTCACTCTCTGTCTCACTGTCTATCTGTGTGTTCGTTTCTATTTCAATGTCAGTCTGTTTTTCTGTCATTCTATCTCTCTATCCATCCATCTATCCAATCATCTATCTTTCTGTCAACCTACCAATCAATTTACCTATACGCTTACCTACCTATATTTCTGTGAACTAATGTCCTTGTCTACATGTCCACCTATATTTCAATTTTTTCTGTCCGTTCATTTATTTATCTACCTGTCTTTTTGTTTGTCTACTATTTATTAGGGTTAGACACAAGTTGGTCGGTACTTTTTGGCAACTTTTGACATTTCGGGCAACTTTTGACATTTTGGGCAAGTTGTGATATTTTTGGCAGCTTTTCTTAGTTCTAGCAACTTTAGTTTAACATACAGAAAATATTTATAAATATATGATATAAGGGCTTACTTTTAATTAATATGAGATATTTTATTTCCTTAATAACCGCATAAATGATTTATAGAGTGCGTGAAAAAGGCTTCCTCTGCTTTTTAAGGTCACCAGTATCATCAATAAGACACAATAAGAGCGCGTTTTTCAAAATGGCGGCTAATGTTGATTCCAACTCTGACCTTTCCGACCTCACTTTGGATGAAAATGATCCTATTGGAGATGCCCAAAGGCTCGGAGCAAACTTGAGTGTTCCAGATAAGTCTGTCATTTCACGAAAGCGGAAAATTCAGACGAATCCAGCTGGAAAAAGTTGTTCTACTCGTGGCAAAAATGACCCAAAAGTGAGCGCGTGGCAAGGAGTCCAACAACACAAAAATGAACATCTTACTGTCACAGAAGGTAACTGGCTAAGATGTAATGCTTGTAAGGAAACTATAAGCAAGAAGAAGAGCACTGTTAAAAAGTACATTGCATCTGGAAAACACGTTCAAGCAAAGAAAGCTATAGAAATAAGCAAGAAGAAAGACCAGTCACTTCTGCAATTTCTTGCGAGGAATGATAAAGCAAACAACTCAAAAGGTGAGACATTGCCTCACAATATGAGAGTTTATCGCTTCGACTTGGTTGAAAGTTTTCTGGCTGCCGGAATCCCTCTGACAAAAATTGTTTGCGTTCGTTCCTAGAGAAGTACAGACATAGACTGGCTTCACAGACTCACCTAAGACAGTTGATCCCCTCTGTCCACGAGAAAGAAAAGGAAATACTGAAGACGGAACTTTCTGTGGCACAGGCATGCTCCGTTATTTTTGATGGAAGCATACGTCTGGGTGAGGCTCGGGCTATAAAAGTGCGATTCGTGGACAGTGAGTGGAATGTTCAACAAAGATTAGTAAGGCTTCAAACATTGGCAAAGAGCTTAAAAGCAAATGAGCTCGCCCAGTGTCTGATTAAGGCCTTAGCCGCGGATTTCGCTATTCGTCCCGATGATTTACTTGTTGCCATGAAAGATGGGGCAGCTGTCAACCAGGCAGCATTGCAGCAAGTGAGATTCTATTTTCCACAGCTGCTCGATGTAACCTGCTTTTCGCACACTATCGATAATGTTGGGAAGCACTTCGAGTTCCGTGTCCTTGATACATTTGCACGTTACTGGGTGAGCATGTTTTCACATAGCTCTGCTGTAAGCCTTGCCTGGAAGGCTAGAACTGGGACAGCAATACGGTCCTATAGCCCAACCCGATGGTGGAACAAGTGGGAAGTGTTGAAGCAAGTGATGGAGTACTTTGCAGATGTAGAGCCCTTTTTGAAGAAGAATGAGCATCTTGCTCCGGCTACTAGGAGGCACCTTGTGGAGATCTTTGACAATCCAAATAACGCTGCAGATCTTGAACTAGAACTGGCAGCTTTGGTAGATGGAGGAGCCCACTCTGTTTCGGCTGCTTACTATTTGGAAGGGGATGGGTCCCTAATATTTAGCTGCTATGAACGCATAGCTATTGTGTCCTATTGTGTAGCAATAGATACATACCCAAATGTTGAGGGAGTGGCTCGCAGTCAGGTAGATGACAACGTGCCTGTTTACAATCGACTCGTAGCTAAGGCAAAGGTCTGCATAACTCCGGGGTTACAGTTTTATCAAAGGAAGTTTAGTCAAAAGCTTCATGATCTTGTCCATGCCTTTAGAAGTGCCAGATTGTGCTGCCCCGTCCAGGTGCAACAGCTTCGCCCCACAGCCGCTTCTTTGCACGAGCTGAGGAATTTTAGCTTCCTTGACAATGATGCAGTCATTACTGGACGTTCCGATGAACTTCCCCGTTATCTAGCAAGTGCAGATGGTACACAAACAGAAACTGAAGACGAAAAGGTCCAATGGTGGGCAAGGTATGAAGCTAGCCTGCTTAACTGGTCATCGGTTGTGAAGAAAATCCTTTCGGTGCAACCAAGTTCTGCTTCCGCTGAACGAGTTTTCAGCATTATTAAAAACTTTTTCACTGACCAACAGGAGAATGCCTTAGAGGAAACCGTAAAGGCGTCAGTGATGCTATGCTACAATGATAACCAGAGGAAAAAGTTCTTGGTACCATAAAAGACTGTCTATATGCATAATCAGTTATTGATACTAGTCCTCTAAGATGGAAAAACGAGGATTCTTGTACATCCAACTGGCTATTTGTGACTGAAATCTGGTCAGTTTTTGTTTCTAATCTAGTTTTGTTATAAGAAAGAAATAGGATTGTTGATTTTTTGTTAAGAGAAATGCTGTTTAAAGAAATCGCAAAAAAAAGGAATTCTGCATAATTTAAGCTGCGCCAGTACCTAAACTGTGAGGAAAAAAAGAGCAAAATACGAACTACTTTTGGGCAACTTTTTTGAAAATTGGCAACTTTTGAGCAACTTTTGGAAAAATTGGCAACTGTTAGGCAACTTTTTTACAATTTTCGAGCAACTTTTAAGGAACTTCCGAGCAACTTGCGTCTAAGCCAACTATTTATTATGTAAGAACATAACAAGATTTTTAAAATATTAACTTGATTTATGGGGAATCATTTTCGAAGTAATATGATCGAGTTCCAGTTGCGTACCAAGAGGGCGACCGGAAGGTCGTGTACCCCAAGCCATGATCATTCCAAGTCCCTCGGTAGATTTTAGTAAACCGTCGGTACATCATGGCAACATAGCAAAGGGATATTTTTCCTTATTTATTCCGAAAACAAATCACATGTAAAATTCATAGGACTATAAAGAACCAAAACTTTCAAATAACCTCATAACAGTCATGAAGTCACAGGCATACATAAACTAAATCAAAACTCAAACAAAATAAAACACTTTTATTATTACCACAGTAACACTGCAAAACTCTGTGTTTATTAGAATAGGTTAAGATAGAGTGGCAACTTTTTTAGGTTTTGTCAATAGTTTACTGGTGAAATAGTGTGTAAATAACGCCAATATAATGTTGTTCAGTAACAGACATTGAATACGAAATTTGCTCTAATTACTTAAAAAAAGTTCCGACGATTTCTAATTGAGTTTTTCGAGCTACATACCGATTTCCTTCAACGACACAGATTATTAAAGTTGTTATTTTGGACTTATCCTAATATTTTCTCGCTTTTGTTGTAATATTTTTGTATGAACTGTAGACTTAGCAATTTGAAAAAAAGCGAGTCAAGTATTGTGACCATGAAGTAGACGTATACGGTAGTGACGTAGAATACAAGTGGGATGATGGTGGCACAGTGGTAGGACACGTGTCTTTCACCACTGAGGCTAGGGTTCGATTCCGGTTCAGTGCAGTTATCCAATTAAAGTTAACTTAGTCATTTCCGAGAAGAGAGTTGTCCAGTTTGACTCTACCAAGCACTGCAGGTTTTCTCCGGGTTACTCCGGTCTCCACCTGTTCTAACACTGGACCCATGAGGGCTAGCACTTACTGGACCCCTATAGAGAAAAGCTTAGCTAACTGATAAGGTTATCCAGTATAAATAGACACTTTACAAGAGTATGTTTTATATAGTTTGTCGATTCATCTTGAATTACATCCCCTTGGCCCCCATTCCAACAATACCGCGGACTTGGTTGAGTTGTGTGGTAATCATGACTTACATCAAATATTAAAGTAAAAACAGAGCATCCAGTGTCCTTGAAACTTAAATCTTCTTCAAATTTATATGGATTTTAAATTAAATTTTCAAGCATACATAATACAGCTGATTGTTAGAACTCAATATCCCCTGACAAAAAACCCCGATGCAATTGTTATAATTATTCTTATTCAAAGTTCGTGCTTAATTTTTACCGAAAAATTAAATCCTCTTATTTCCTGATAATCATCCTCACAGAAATTTTACCGTTTACGTTCTAGTTCAATTATTTAGTACCCTTTGGAAGTTTTGAAGACGCATTATGCTCACAACTGAGTTTTAAGAAGCTGCCCACGTCCATCGACAAACCCTGATAAGGCGTCCAGAATTCCTTTGTGCTTTTCGTCATTCACAGCTTTCAAGAACTTTTCGATAACACTCCGTCCATAATGATTTTTTTCACAAAACCAAGTATGCAACTCACTTTCTTCCACTTCCACCAGATGAACTTTGAGAGGTGATTCGGCATATCTTGGAACAACAGCTGTATGAGCAAAAATCCAACCAACGGTTGTGTAAACTGTTGTTTCTAACAAAGCTTCAAGCTCTGGGCAGCCTGGATGACTTTGTCGGATCCGCTCCACTCTTTCATGCATATACTGCATGACAGCATCGAGGATTTCACAACATCTTGAGGAGGCCTCGGACAAATTAGACACAGTCTTTCCAAGTAACCATGTTTTGATAATATTGTCCGACGAAACCAGCTTGTCTCGATGGTATGAGTACAAATCATTAATCACGATGCAATATAAACAGCCTAGCAAACGTAGCTCGGTAATGACTGTCATATATTTTTCAGTGTTTTTCGTTAAACCTAATACCAATTCTCCGAATTGGTAAAATAGAATAACAAGACCATCATAAACTCGTCTCCATAACATTTCGTCGCCAGTGACATTGCTCCCCAGTTTTGCTTTAATCAGGACGGCCTGGAAGCTGATTGATATCGCATTAGACGTTCTCCGTCTAAAGTTGTACACTACATTCTGAGGAGTACTTCCTTCATTTACAAGGACTGATGCTATCTTGTTGACGTAGTGCATACAAAAAGTGATAGAGGCTATATCAAACGGGTTATTCAAATGCTTCAGTGACTGCTTCATTTCGTTGATGGATGGGAAGCATGGGAATTTTTCACATACTTGTTTCTCCAGCATGTCGTAAGCATCGCTCATCTCCTTCATCTGCTTTTCACTGTAACTTTCAACTGCATCATCGACGAGAAACAGAGCACAGAGAAAGTGCAGGCTAGTTTTAAAAATTTCAAACTGCCATTGATCAGATGGAACGGTGGGAATAAGAGTCCACATGAATTGATATGTGTTCGTCCGCTCGTACATCTTATGAACGCTCGCTTCATCGCACAAACCGCACTCAACAACTAATTCAATCAGCTCGTCCATGGATATAAGGTTATCATCGACTTTTACCTTTTGCATTTCCCTTTGGCGTTGTACCCACTTGCGTGGAGCTCGGACCTCCTTAGAGCACGACATAGTGGGACTGTATCTATATTTTCAATCAAAACGAGAGTTTAGCTAAAGAGTCAGTGCCAATCAATCCAATACATTGCGTGCGCTTGTCTATTTATTTTCGTATGGCAATTTTATGAATTTCCAAAGCTTTGATTTGCTATTTCGCAACGAGTCAGTTGTACGCGGTTAGATTATTTATGGTTATCTTCCATAAATAATTCGTTAATATTGGACATGATGGAATCAAATTCAGAGTTAATAGTGGAACGTTATGATCCCGAGGACAATAGGGAGATTAAGCAAGTTCGTTCGGCGACGGCATTTAAGAAAGTAATTTTACGCAACTTTACTTGAATAGTCTGGAATGACATTCCAGCGACTTTGTAATGAATTACGAATGTTGTTTACGCCTCTGAAACTCTTCTCTATTGTGTGTCAACGTAATCGTGGAACCCTGGAAATGTTCTCGACGACACACTGAGTAGAAGTAAGGACTTGGTGGAGTTGAAAATAATCTCGCGACTGCAAATTCATCGTTCCTTTCGTATTGAATGACCATTAAAGTTGTGAGAATAATTTGCTGGAGACGTCGCCGCAATATTTGCTTAAACTCTCTTATTTGAATGTTTATGGGACTCTTATTCACGTGTTTCGCTATGACAAATTATGAGTTTCACTGCAGCAGTTTATCACAAAACACTACAATGAAAAACGTACAATAAAGTCCCGATTCAGCGTCCCAGATGGGCCATCTGAAGAGCTATTTCCGAGCTGGAAAAACGACAAAATGTTTTTAAAATAAAATATCACTATAAACACTACTCAACTACTCCAAATACCTCCTTGTTAATATATCTACATCCTTTTTGCTTGCCTACAACGTGAACAAAAAGAGTAGCACCAAAAGTAAATTGTATTATTATTATCCTTCGCTCGTTATCCGGGCGCTGAGCAAAAATGTCGCGCGCTGATTAGCTGTTTGGAAGTGCAATAAGCGCAGTTTTTCACTTAACGTATATTATTGCGCGAGGCGACTTTTTCTTTGGCCTCATTGGCTTTTGACTGTTACTAATGAGTAACCTAGTGAATTTGCACAAAAGAAATGTCGATTCAGGGGATAAAATTCGTTTGGTGGAAAATAGCCTTAAGTCTTTCGTACAGACTGGCGAGTTTTGCCTGGAAAATTTCGTTGCTGATTTGAAGAGAAACAAACCAGATTCAGAGGTTGATTACAAGGAGATTTTAAGTTCCGGCTGAAAAATTCCAAGTCATCGCACTAAAAAAATTTCATCCCGGGGTTAAAAGATGATTGACAGGCGTGGGAAAATACAGATTGCCAGAACAACACAGGCTACCGACAAGTTCCTGTCTGGAAGTGGAAGTATAAAATAAAACATATTCCAAAGAATAAAGTCATCTTGAGAATTCAAGATATGAGTCAATTCAAGATAAAACTATTGTCGAAACTGTGATATTTCGACTTTATTTCAAAGTCATCTTCAGACAGAATGATAATTACAATAACATGCCAGAGTCTATATACAGGAGGTGTGATGACATCATCGAAACGGCATTCGGAAACACTACCGCTAATCCCTAATTTACATGCTGAGATGTTGAGACGCTAGGTGCTAATTATAAATTCTCACCACCATTAATAAAGCGGTTGAGCGTGAATAGAACTATCGGGCTAACTGATAACAAGTGTGCATAATATCCAATTAAAAAGGTTGAGTTCTTTGCTAGCTTTGAGATTAATTAGATATTATGCACACTTGTTATCATTTAGCCCGATAGTTCTATTCACGCTCAACCGCTTTATTAATGGTGGTGAGAATTTATAATTAGCACCTAGCGTCTCAACATCTCAGCATGTAAATTAGGGATTAGCGGTAGTGTTTCCGAAAGCCGTTTCGATGATGTCATCACACCTCCTGTATATAGACTCTGGCATGTTATTGTAATTATCATTCTGTCTGAAGATGACTTTCAAATAAAGTCGAAATATCACAGTTTCAACAATAGTTTTATCTTGAATTGACTCATATCTTGAATTCTCAAGATGACTTTATTCTTTGGAATATGTTTTATTTTATACTTTTTGAAGTTGTCGGCTGGTCATAGTTTTTGGAAGTGGAAGCGGAAGCCACTTTTCTGCAACCTTTGCATTGACCGAAAACATGCGCAGATTCACCAAATACCACAAACGAGTTATTTAATATTTCCGTGTATTGTATTCTTTTTCATCTGTTGAATTGAACAAAGTAAGTAGTAACGAACCTCTGATATATGCTATATTATGAACTATGAAGTCAGGAGCTCAAAAAAGGAAGGAAAAGGAGAAAACTCTCCTGCCTTTAGATGGAAGGAAGTCAAAGAAAATAACTTCATTCACGAATACGATTGCTTCTACTTCCGCATCAGTAAAACTACCGACAAGCACAACTCTGGCAGTGGCTTCGTCAACTAATGTCCAACCTTCTATAACTTCAGTGAGTTCAGTACCACCAACTTTTACAAATTCAGGAACAGTCACAGTCTCAGTCTCTTCTTGTATTCCACAACAGGCACAGACTTAAACTTTAACTTCGAGTAGTATCAGCGCTTAACGCACATAGGCATATACTATGGAGGGGACAAGCGATTGTCACAGCCTGTAGGTTATCATACACCCCTACTACTTTCCATGGGCATAGTGCCAGTCATTAGCCATTATAGTGCAGATTGAAGATTATATTTTGGAAAACTGGAATAGCCATTCCGTATGATTCAAACTTGTAATAAAAATCTCAATGTTAGGTGAAGTGTTTATTTCTCGCCAAGTCAAATTTGATCAAATATTGCTTCTCCCCAAGACACATCTTGCATTCGTGAATCTGCCCCTGGACTCCTTCACATGTTCCTTATTCGTAGTTTTATTTGAAGACTCATCACGCCCCTGAGTCCTCGCTAGCCGGCGCCAACCAACCACAAGAATTGGCTTGTACAGTGTGTAAAGGCCTTTCGAAGGTCATGCTATGAACAAAGACCAGAAGAAACCAAAGAATAAAATTTATAGCGAAAAAATATTAATGCCTGCAGGAAATGTTTCATGTGGTTACTCCAATCAACAAAGTACTTCAGGGAGACATATTTTAACCTGGCGAACTTCACTTTCATGCGACGTGTCAGTCTTCGAGTGATGCATTCCTTCAACCACTCATTTGGGCTACTTTCGTTGCTGGATATTGTAAAAATGTCGTTGACAACGCAGTGGAGACAATCGGGTAGACATAGCAAATATTCAACATATATCCTCACTATACTAGACTGGACGATATTTTGAAACTTCATGGTACTTCAAGGTTAATTCTCCATAGGAATGCTACCAGGTTCTTAAAATTTTTTATTCGTAATACATAGTTTGAAAATAACATCGAGCAATCCCTAATTAGGGAGTTGTTGAACAGATATATATTAAATATCATGCGTAACTCCGAAACAAAATCAATGACTAGTGACTTCAATTTCAATACAAGTGAATAACTTGAAAATACTTACTGCTTTAGCGAAATTTGGCTTTAGTGAAAGGTCACCGATAGAATTGTTTACGGGATTCACTGTTTCTACCTGCAACCATCTCCCTTAATTGTTCAAAGTAACCACTCCTCACGAAAGGTATTTGTCATTGCTACGGTATGATTGCCTGCTGCAGGTGTATGATCGACTGGGATTTTGAAAACCAAATTTTTTTAGCCTTCGGATGCTAAAACAACCAGAAATTGGTCCTTGTGAGGCAAGCGGAACCTCAAATTACGTTTTGAAGATACAGTAATATCAAAAGAAAAGTTTCAAAAAGTGTTTGAAATTAAAACTTCGCCACGATGATTTTAAAGGTGTCATATAGCAACTCTCCGACTCTATATATTCTCCGTATCCCCTCTTCTGGTGGCACAGTGGTAGTGCACTTGTCGCTCGCCACTATGACCGGGGTTCAATTTCGACTTCGTGCTCTTATCTGGTTAAAGCTACCTTGATCACATGTGAGAATAGTGTTGTCCTGTTTCACTGTGCCAAGAAACGCAGGTTTTTTCGGGATTCTCCTGTTTCCTCCTGCAGTAACACTGCACCCATGAGGGGTCGCCCTTACTTGACATATGGAGAGATTAGGTCTTGTAGCTGATGCGTTTATGCAGTATAAATAAAGACACCAATAAAGTGAAATAAGATGTCTTGTCACGTAAAATAACCATTCATAGCTTTTACAAACCGTACCAGGACACGATAATCACATTTTACAGATTTTATTGCTTTTAAACAAATTTATTATGCGTTAGTCCTTGCTTGTCTAAAGGGGTGTTTACATGAATCTGCATCAAGTTTCATTCCGGATTGACAGTTAATTCAGACCTCCTTCGTATAAGAATGGTGTTCTAAGAACGAACAGCGTAGGAAATCTGAAATTTCAAGAAGGTAAATACTTTCGGGTTTGTTTTATTTTGCAATTTGCACTTGATTCCCATATGTTATAGCATAGAAATTTATTTTGAATCCCATTCAATTCCTTGTCCCAGCTTTGGTCTTTCAAAAATTTTGTGGTCTGCTGAAAACCTTTTGGGTTTTTTTGTCGTCAAATTTCCATTGCTTAATGTCTCGTCCACAGAAGGGTTTTGTGGACTTTGCCGCCATATTGTCATCTGTAAATAGGGATCTTGAGATCAATGACACAGAATAAAGAATTAACCGGAAGTCTCGCTCGCGAGGAAACTTGTCACACTTTTTTAACTGCGCATGTCCGCATCCGCCATGTTCTTGGAGGGTATACTCAGCACATTTCAACTAGAAACAATATGGCGAAAACCAAAGTTGGCTCACCAAAACTGCTGTATTTGGAAAAGTAGGAGGACGATTTTCATTACATTTCTGAATCTATTAAAGAGGAGGTAAGCGATTACTTTTTTATAAGTTTGGTAATGTATAAACGATTTTTTCGAGTACAATTTAGCTGGTGTTCACCGGCACCTCAGTCGCTCTCAACCCTTAATAAGGTTCTTTCCAGGGCCCTGGAAAACTCCTGGAAGAACAGCTGTTTTCTGGGTACTCCTGGAATTCTCCTGGAATTTTGTAAAGAATTTGAACCTAAATAATCCAGACCTGCCAATTCGTACATTCACAAAAGTTCCTTTTTTCATACACAAAATAGATTTGTTTGCTTTTGTCCTTGCTTTTCTATCAAATCCAAATTTAATCGAGTCGTGACTTCATTATTGCTTAATTCTTATATTGAAACCAATAAAATAATGTTGTACTGTTGTCATAAGGAAGATTACGTTCTTGTTCTTTTTGCCAAAGAAGAAAACTAGGGGTTGGATCCTGGAAAAGTACCGTTGCTACCCTGGAAAACTCCTGGAATTTTGTGATCTTTCATCAGTATGAACCCTGTTTAATATTGATTTCAGGAAAATTCAGAATATGAAGTTTTTTATGGACTGGTTTTTTATAACTTTTCCTTTCTATAGTGACATGGTCACAGATGGTGATGAAGGTCCTGTTTCAGTGTGTCTGTTTCAAACTTACAATGTACTAGTCAATGTGCAGGCAAAGGCTGAAATTTCATCTGGACAAGTGTAGTGTTGGCCAGATTATTCTTTGGTGTCTTATAGTTTATTTACATTCCTATCTCAACTACAAGGTCATTCAGATTAACCCAGTATGATGCAAGCACACAGAGGATTACTTTCTGATGAGAATTCAAACTGTAGAAAGAAACATTTAAAACATGGAAGTGCCTTTCAGGGACACTTTATAAAGACAAAAATGATTTTTTATGAGCTTTATGGTTGTTATATTTATAACATAAATTATTTCTAAAATTTAAATTGTATTATAATGCAATGGCAAAGACTGGGAAACCTGAATAAGTAGTTTTCTGAATTCTAATAATGAACAGCATTTCTAAAGGATCATTGCCACCCACTGTTAAACATACATTGACATTACTGGTAGAGATTGTAAATTTAACAAAATGTTGTACACTTCCCAAAAACCAAGTCCTGTTATTATTTTTTTTAATTTCTTATTTTTCATACTGTAAGTTGTAAGACAGAAAGCCATCATTTTTAAAATCAATTTTGTTATAGAGTAAGATGTCAAAAGTAGTTGCTGGCATTGCTTGCATGGTCTTACCTGCACTTGGAAATCAACCATAGCATGTTTAACCCATTGAGGGACAAGGGCACACTTTACTGTTTTATTCTGGCTAACAGCAAAGGATTTTATTCACCTAAGTGATTAGCCCCAATGCACCCTTGCACCTGAATGGGTTAATAGACAATCTTAGTCAATGTTTACACTTGGTGCCCAATTGTATTTTGGATGGGTACTTTAATGAACACACCTATTATGCTAGAATAAAATATATAAATTACAACTGCCACTATAGTTTGTTATTTACATACTACACATGTAGACTTTCACCTCATTTAACCAAATTATTTAACTTAAAATTGTGCACTGTATGCTGTTGATGATTAAAGTTTAGGCCTTTCCAAGCATTACAAACAAATGCATACGCATAAATTCTGAGTAGAAACTGTAAGCCTAAGTCTACGTACCATATGTACATTATCAAACTTCACTGGGGTCGGTTACTTCTCCTGAAACTCTTTTAAGATATTGAAACATGATTCAATCTTTACTGAAAGGCATAAATAGTTTTATAGGTAGATGTTCTTTAACTGATTTACTGTAGCTTCAAAGATTTCTTAGCTCCTAATAATGCAACGCAGTGTACGCACACATTCAGCGAGTTTTAATCGTTTCAAGTCAAACATTTAACACATATAACAACGGCTGTTAGGTAACTTTTAAAAACTGTACTAGTCAATAGAAATTGTAGTGTGATTGTATAAACTGTAGTGCAAATTTAGTTCAAAATTATTTGAATAAATTTCCGATTACCAGACTATTAATGTTGTTAATCACCGAGAGACAAGGATTATTAAACTGCCTAAATGTGATCAGTTTTAGCGTAGTATTTGGAAATTTTTTAACAAAAACATTCATTTCGCCTTCGCTTTAACCGGCCTCGGTGGTAGAATCACCATCCGACATCCAAAATTTAGCCAGATCTCTTCAAACTGAACTACTCTATATCGTTTCCTTCTGAAAATGACTCAGTTATACCCTCCAAGAAGATGGCGGCCGTTCAACTTCCTGTGTACGCGAGGCAACATGCGCGAAGACATGTACATCAGAGGTGCCGACACTGATTGGGACTTCTGGTTAATTCTTTATTCTGTGTCAATGACGTAAACTAGAACGACAACTTCCTATAAAATTTCAGCATTTAAAGAACCGCGGTTTATAATCCACCGTACGTGATACTTGTGACTTGTTTTATGACTCCTGAAACGTTCCAGTCCTCTGTTAGCCTCGGGTTCAATTCAATCTTAAGTAACAGTTTAGAAAATAAAACTCCAGTTCACATTCGGCAATCTGGAATGAAAATTCCTACAGCCTTTACATGACACCAGAATGAAATTTTAGATCAAAATAAAATTTAATTCCGAGATAAGAACAGGAATGAACTCAGTTCGAAATGAGGTTAATCACATTCATGACTCATGTAAACAACTAAAGGAATTTTAGCAGATTCGGGATGACTTCAATCCTGAATGAAGCTCTCTAGGGGATCATGTAGACAGCTCATATTATTATACCAATATGCAGGGATGGATACAATTTGCTCGAAAGTTGTTGGAGTCGTAAGTGCTTTTCTATTAATATCCAAGAACATGAGGTGGCATGGTGATAAATGCCTCATGTCCCAACGACTTTTGAGCAGGATATTGATAGCAAAGACAGGTCAAAAAATTCTACATAACGATAACCAATTAGGATCTGTGCTCATAGCGGTTTTGTAGAGTAGTTATTGGTGAGATGTGATGATCGGAAGAATGGTCATGAGGATTTGCAATGAGTTACGTAATTATCTAATCAATAAACGAAATACACTTTAGTTCCGTAAAACGATATCCCCATTATTCCCGTCTTTAAGCTCTGCAACGTTGGCGCAAAAATGCTTTTTTAGAGAATTACATACAATATGATAACACAGATTTCTTTGGAAAAACAACAATTGACGAAACGTTGTGTTCTCTTAAAAACAGAACCTGTGCCATTTATTTAGTGGCTACAAGTAAGCTTTCGTAACACGTCACCTCTGTAATGCTGAGAAAGGGGGTAATGAGGTCAAATTGACCCCGGGTTGGACGAAATAAGGGGACCCAGACGAAATAAGGTGCTCCGAAAAGGGTAGAAATACGATATTGAATTCATATTTCTTTATCAGTGGAATAAAGAACTATTGCTCATGTCCCATCACTGTTTCTTTGTAAAATAAGACAATGTGATCATTTTTGCACTCCAATTTAATGACTTCCGTGTTCCAGACTTGAAAAGATCAATGACTCTACATTATATGGCGTTTTTCGCTAATATGGCATACATCAGTGTACGTGTCTTGACTTACTTCAAGTAGTACTTTAGAGTATAGATTGATTAGATTCATCATGCATCGAATCCTGAATGAACACCTCGCTCCCACCCGATTGAAGACGCTTGCATATTTATCTCTTCAAATTTGTTTATGTATTTCTTTCACGTAATGAGCAGCTCAAACTCACATTTACACCAACAATGGTGCTCCCTTTCCCAGAAAGACTTATTATGTAATACTTAGACATCGTTGTCCGGTACCAGGTGCTCAAGCTGGACTATGGACGAATGGCCTCCGATGATAAATCTAAATGGCTTACTTGTTTTTTTGTCTTCTCTTCCTTCAATTTTACGTCTTAATTGATATTCGGTGCCAAATATTACGTTGAAAGTTTTATGGAACACCAATGCGGAACTATTCTATAAGCCAACTTTCTTTTTGTTGCTATTTGCCATAAACATCTGGTTCTTGTAGCAGCAGATTTAAACATTTCTTAAGCCGTATCACGACATCATTACCTGAACTCACCAAGTTCTCCACACCACATGCGGCAACTGCTCACGAATTAGTGAAATTTCGATTGACCGCAAAGTTTTGCCTCATTCCTCATTTTCCTGCCGAAAATCAAACGTAACCGGTCTGAGCAAACTCTGTAGTTCTGTCAGCTAATCCTCAAAAGACACATTTTACTAATGCATTAAGGCTCCATATTATATCTTTTGGAAACGAACTCGTCATATATTTTACTATGAATTATGAGCATGGCCGAAGGTGTTGTGCATTTGATGCAATTATTTCCACCGCGTTTTTCTGTGTGCTAAGAGAATACCACAGTTAAAAGTGGATTCATTCCTATTTTTAAAATAGCAACAAAATGACAAAGAACACATACCTTTTCAAGGGAATTTCTGGTAGTTCCTTGCAGTTATATATATGTTCTTGGTCAGAACACTAAATGAAGTCTGTCAATACCGGAGGGCGGCTTTGCATAAATATATGTTTTACCGGATTCACATGCTGAGGGTAGCCTTGTCCTGATCGACCAATCATAGCCTTTCCATTAAGTGGATGCAACATTTCTTGTCATACAAAATGTCCCCTGCTGCAGTATTGTACCTCATTCAGCATCCAAATCAAGGACAACAAATAATTGTTTGGTCCTTCGAGAAATCCATTAAAGGTATTCAATCTTTTTTATTATTCAAAAAATTATCATTTTAGCGTTTCTCTTAAAATACCAATGAATCAGCTCGGAGTTTCAATACATCGTAAAAGTAATTTCATCCAATGCACAACCCCTACCGACCATGTTCGTGAATCACGGTTAGATATTTTATTAGTTTATTTCCAAAAGGGGTACACTATACAGCCGGAAGATCTTAGCCAAACGAGCGTTTTTAGGATTAGCTCACTAAACACAAAAATTTGCTACACCACTTTCATTTGATTTCCAGCAGAAAATTCGGCGAGTAGTTAAATTTGTCTTAAACAGATCAGGCGCACAGAGCTACCCAATCAATCCAGTGCCCAATAATTCTAGTACAATTTCTATGTCTTCTCGACAGCGAGATGAGTGTCTGTGATGATGACCTGTTAATGGTTAAAATCGTTCTTCTAAATCTGCTGCAGACATAACAGGATGTCATGGCGAACAACAATAAAAGCAAAGAAACATTTCAGTAGCGGTGTTCCACTCACTTTTTTTAACGCAATATATACTACGAAATACCAACTAAAATGTAAATATGAGGGGTCAAAATCTAGATTTATCATCTCGGTTCATTGGTTCATAGTCCAGGCTTTGTACCAGGTGCTGCTCAGCATCATTCAGCGATCACGTTGCAATTGTTTGAACATGAGGGCTAACCAGTAAAGTGGGACTGGACTTAAGGATCACGTTGTCATTATATAACAAAAGAAACTTTAGGATTTTTTCTGATGTTTGAACGTAACGCTGTCGTCGAGAGAAGAAATATCACGACAGTATCAAATCAAACAATTTTCATAAAAGTATAGGGATCAAAATCGCGGACAAGTGATCAAAACATCAAAGTCTGATGAAGCACGCTGCGAACTGAAGGTACACTTTTTCAATATTCAATACCCCTGGAGAACCATAATAATCATGGTGTAATTATACTTAGTATCCTCACAAAAATAGTATATCGGGATGTAGTTGAAGTTGGCTTGGGGTAACACTAACTGTCATTTGTTGAATTATTGTCACATGGCCTTATATAAATGTAAATGTATCATGCTTGGACAACAATTTAAAAATTGTTGCCTGAGTTGTCTACAACAGCACATGAACATAGTATGTCCTTAGCACGTAATTAAAGCATGTCGCATTAAGTCCAACGATAAATAATACAAAGTCCAGCATCAGATAAATGTTTTCATTTCAAAATCATCCTCAGGGTATTATGAAACGAAAACTTCACAATCAACCTACACTGCCGACGTCAACTGAACAGTTGACTCGAGCGCGATTTGAACTCGCACCTCCCATCCCTGTGGACTCGATAGCTCAACAGGTAGAGCGGCGGACCGGTATCCGAAGGTGGAAGTTCAAATTCCGCTCGAGTGACCTTTTCAGTTGCCTTCGGCAGTGTAGGTTAATTGTGAAGTTTTCGTTTCATAATACCCTGAGGATGATAATGAAATAGAATTGAAACACTGTACATCTATCCTCATGGACAGCGTTAAGTTCTCGCGAGAATATCTCGTGCACTCAAATTGGATAAAACTCGCCTCCAGTCTCTCAGGACTCGATAGCTCAACAGATAGAGCAGCCCACCGGTATCCTCAAGGTACGAGTTCATATTCCCCTCGAGTCAACTTTTCCAATGACTTCCGCAACGTAGGTTCATTGTGAAGATGAATGTTTGTTTCATACGAAGAAGTGAATGAAGGCTGAAGTTAAGAAACTACGTTTATCCAATCTTTCACAACGTCAAATACGATATCTTATAGAAGGAAAAGACTGAATGTAGTTAAAACTGTCTATCAAAACACCTTCGACTGTTCAAAACACTCCAACATAGTAAACATAATCATACATTGTCTACATATCCCAGAATGGTTAAAATATTTCAATATAGTCAATTGAAAAATCCAAATAATATCAAAACATACCACTATAATCAAAATTCTCCGACATAAATTCTCAAGGAAAATGGCAAGGTCAACCACAAAAACGGACACCGGGCACGAATGGACGAATGAATGACAGGGGGGAATAGAATCTGCAAAAAACTTCAAATTTTCCTTAAGTGTATCAATAATACTTTGAACACCGTCAATGTGATACCTCTAAAGTTGTACGTTTTGAAAATAAATTTTCATTCCGTTCTTCTAGGCCATGCTCGTTGAAGTCCTTCTATTGTCAGTGATCACTTCGATCATCTGGACAGCGGTCACCTACATAAAACGTAGAAAAATGCCACCAGGTCCTTTTCGTCTTCCTTTCGTTGGCAACGTTTACCACTTAGGATCAGATCCACCTTTTTCAATGGAGAAGCTTCGCAAACAGTACGGGGAAACACATACAGTGGTTACTCCAGTAGGAGATGTCGTGATTGTGAACAACGGGAAGTTAGCGCAAGAGGCACTGGTGACCAAAAAAGACGATTTCGCAGGTCGTCCTCAGTTCTTCCCTGCGTACGACCTGCTCAAAAGTAAAGACCTCCTGGTCGGAGATTATGGATCTTTTCTTCCATTTCGTCGTAAACTGGTCATTTCAGCTTTACACATTTTCGATGAAGGAAAACGCTCAGCTGAAGATAGAGTAAACAGGGAAGTGCGTTGGTTATTAGAAGAAATAGAAGGGATAAATCAACCCTTTTTTCCGAAAAAATATGTGATGATGACGATGATCAGCATAATCCTTGACTGGCTTTTCTCTGAAAGATACGAGCTCGGGGATCCAGTTTTAGAAAAACTCTACACTTTCAATGAAGATATGCTCTACCTTAACCGTCAGGGCAGTTATTATCAAATTCTCCCATTTCTCAAATATTTACCGACCGAATACATGAAACGTTTTGCACTGGCCAGATCCACCATTAAGGACGATTTCTGGTCCAAGCTCAATGATCACCTTGAGACGTACACTGAAGGCACAGTTCGAGACATCATTGACGCCCTCATTCAGTCGTACGAGAATGAGAAGGATAAAAACCGAAACAAAGGATTGGGCACCATTGACGACTTAAGGTTTATACTGGTAGACATGTTCATTGGCTCTAGTGATACAAGTTCTTCCATCATTACATGGTTACTACTCTACATGATACGGTACGAAGAAGTCCAACATAAGATATACCAGGAGTTCGATCTAGTCGTCGGAAGAGATCGGTTTCCATGTTTCCACGATTCTGAAAAGCTACCTTTCCTTCAAGCAACCATCTGCGAGGTGATGCGCCACTCGACTTTTGCACCATTTTCCGGGCCACACAAGTCAATCAGGGATTAAGTCATTGCTGGTTATCACATTCCTGAGAATACCATGGTGCTTTTCAACTACTGGAGGATCCATTACGATCCTGATGAATGGAAAGAGCCGAGCTTGTTCAAGCCTGAACGATTTATCAATTCAGATGGAAAGTTCTTTGGATGGAACGCCTTTCTGAGTTTTCTTCCATTTGGTGCATGTCGTCGGGCTTGTGTTGGTCAAGCCTTGACAAAAATATAAGTAATCGACATTGTGGAGAGGCTTTTACACCAGTTTTGTTTCAAAACAACAGATGAAGAGCCAAAACCGACCTATGATGGCGAGACAAGTGCGGTAGGCTTTCCTTTACCTTACAAACTGATCGCAACGAAGCGAGTACAATAACGTAAAACGCTTCAACCTAATTGAAAACTTAAGAATAAAGGAAATTCTGTGGAAATTACTCCCTTGAACAGTAGGATTATTGACATAATTTCTTTAGATATAGATCTTGTGGGTTATTCGATTCTATTAAAGGACTGCAATGAAACCTGCTAGAAAGTAAACAAGAGAGTCAAGGCAGGAATCAGGCAGGAACCGTAATCGAAGGACTGAAGCTTTCAAACAACGGAAAGTTAGATCTATTAAATATCTTAAAACCTTTATCGTGTTTATAGCTTTAAATTCGAGTATTCCTCTGGGCTTTGGTATTTCTTCTTCGACTAGAGTCAAGCTAAAACTTTTAAATGAAAAATTACATTGACAGGAAACAATCAGAACAAGAACAAAAAGTTGCTAACGTGTCGTAGATTGCGAGCAAGGTTTTGACTGGGAGTATTCGACTGGAATGATAAAACTCTTTACCTATCTATACATATGAGGAAAAAATTATACCCAAAGCTCAAAACCAGAATAAGAAAATATTAGAATGTAAAGATACGAAAAGACAAAAAAAGGGGGCAAGAAAAAACAAATAAGCACTTAAACTATCGAGTGCAAGAGCAAACCTGCGACACGTATTGGTTAAGTTAGATTTCTTCGCAACATATACCATTAGCATTTGAATTATACTGGTTTCAGTGTCTTGCCAAAGGTTTGATCATGTTTGGTGGAGGGGGGATGTGAAATATTAACGTCTTGAACCCCTACCTAGGTGCGTTTCTTCAGAAAGCTAAATGTACGTGGACTGGCCCAGTTGCCCACAACAAATCTACTAAAACAGTCCTTACAATTTTTAATTTCAAACTTCGGAATTTTAATATAGAATATTGCAATTCTACATTGTTGCACCACCATCTCACCCAGTCGGCGCGGCCTTGTCTTTAGAACTGATGTACGTGAACTTTGATCATTGAAGTAGAGACCCTTCTTAAGAGATATGGGGATTTTGGTATCTGAAATAGAGGCCTTTTTTAATTTGTGAAGGCATTTTGATCTCACAAAAAGAGTTCTTCCTAACTGATATAGTGTACTATAGTCACTGAAACAAGGGCTCTTCATACTGGAAATGCACAGCACGCAGGCAATCAAATGGTAGTCCTCCACCCACAACTGATATTAGGGAGTCGAAGAAGAGTTAGGTCACTGGTGCAAGGCCCCTACATAACTGATATGGGGAGTTTAGTGATTGAAATAGGAGCCTTTCATAACCGATATTAGGACTTTCTCATTGAAAGTCCGAAATAGGGTCACTTCATCATTTCATTGGTTGGAACAACGCGAAACACCCAACACATTTACACACATATACACACACACACACACAGAGTTTGCTCCGCACGAGCTCGCTTTCTCTCGTTATTAGCGCATGTGTCTTCTTGTTTCTTACGATGTTTTAGATCATGGACTGCAAACACTAACAAACATTTTTTACGCTTGGACCACCTGGCATTCTACAATATGTAAACTTCAGTCTATCATACTACTCTCCACACCTCTTACTCATCAATGTCGCCTTGAAGTTCTAAATACGAAAAAACTTTGGGCCCAGTTAAGCCATTTTGATTAAGATATATCCAGCGTAATTTGGTAGATTATTGTATCCTTTCAAAAACTGCACGAAATTAATTGGACACGCAAGCGCGTGTTTCCCAAACCCTACAGACAATACGTAAATTAAATACATACCAGTAATCAAAAGGGATTTTTAGCTGTCTGACCGTATTACTATCTAAACGTTTTCATTTCATTCAGTTTAATACAAATATTACCATTCAATTTAACTTCTAAATTACTTCATTAATATCAGACGTACTGGCAATTGCATAGTTCAGTTTCCATGCAGGCACACATATTGAGTCAGAGCAGTCTGTTGCATTCTAATATACTCCAACAAGAAGTTTAGTAAGGACCACTCCTCATGGACCTAGTATTACTACAGGGAGAAACCGACGTACCAGGAGAAAACCAACGATGATTGATAGAGTCAAACTCGACAACACTCTTCTCACATGTGACCAAAGTAACTTTAATCAGACAAATTCGCGGAGCCGGAATCAAACCCCAATTACTTGAATAAGACACATAAACTACTCCTGTGCCACCATCTCTCCACTGAGAAATTCCGTGTATCTTTGGAATTATTTAACTAAGCCTCTTGAAACTTTTTCTTGGAAATGCATTTAACAAGCATAAAAATTGCGGTATTATAGGACCATCTTATCTTTAAAGCAAAAAACGTTTCCTTCCTGCTCATTCGTGTTAATTTTTCCTTTAAGATGGGTCAAACATATTTTCATTCAAATTTTATATACCATAAAAATGTAAGTAGAAAATGCCATATTTTAATGCGACAGAAACTATCCTGCTCTTTGGATGAGAGTTTGGACACATTCGCGTCCAAAGAGTAATGATATGTTGTGTCTCGTAATCTATAGCATCACGAGCTGCATTTACAAGCAGAATTTTATGAAATCTTTATAAGATTTATAAAATTTTTTAGTTGCACTGTAATGTTCATGAATTATCCCAACAGATTACCTGTTCAATATACCAAAATATCTAAATATCTCTAGGTGGAGGAGTAAAGCTAAAAGTAAAGTACCTTTATTTATGCCGGATAACTCTATCAACTACCTAAGCTGTTCTCCCAAGAGGTACAGTATGGGTCAAGCCTCATGGGTCCAGTGTCAAGGAAGGAGAAAACCGGAGTACCCGGAGAAAATTTGTGATGCTTGGTGGAGTCAAACTGGACAACACTCTTCTCACATGTGACCAAGATAATTGTAATCAGATAGCTGCAAAGAGCCGGAATCGAACTCTTGTCACAGTGGCAAGAGAATCGAACTCTTCTCCCTATGGTGGTGGCGGTACCACTGTGTCACCAGCACTCCATGATAAAGAACGGCAAAATCCATTTCTTTATCACTAGAAGCTAAATTTTCGTTTCTTTTCCTCTTAAGATTTTTTCCCTTTCGTTCTGAAAACTGCTCTCTTTACTTTTACTTCAATGTTTTCATTAATTTAATTACTTTGTCACTTGAAAATACAAAAGTTCAACGACTGGTGGTCAAACAAGGTGAAACCCCCATTCAGCACGACTACCAATAAAAATTAAAAACACTAAGGTTACAATAATAAAATAAAATTTCTAAATGAATACGACTGTTTATGTGGAAGTTCGTATTCCATAAGTCTTACTCAGAACATTTGTTTGAGTTTCGACTTAAAAGAAAAAATGTTATCACAAGCTTTAAGTTCTTTATCAAATGAATTCCTCCTTGTACTAACTCGTGGAAAGTAAGACTTTTAAAATTATTGATTCTTACATTTAAATTCAGTAAAATTATTTATATCATAGCATCTAATTCTATATTTGGAGCAGACAAAGTTTCCACATAATTTGATAACTCAATATCATAAAAATCTAATTAACGTCTAAAAAGGAAAAGTAAATCTTTCATATCCCGGCGATATTCCAAAGGTAGAATATTAAGTTTCGTCAGCTTTTCTTTATAGCTGATATTTAGAACATAATTTAAAATAAACTTTGTAGCTCTTCGTTGGACACCTTCCAACATAAACTTATACATTATTTCTCTGGGAGACCACAGTTCAGAAAAATATTGTATATTGTGACCTGACCAGCGTAATATAAAAATGCTTCCCAATGGATTCGTCTTCTAGATCTTTGCACATTCGCTTCAAAAGACCAAGTGTTCAATTCGCACTCGCTGTCTGTTCAATGATATGTGTTCCCCAACTAACGTTGTTATTCATAGTTATTCCTAGATCCCAAGTAGATCCAATGCATTCAAGTTTTTCACTATCCACATTATGATCAATGGCATTACCAATTTTTTTCTTGTTTAACTCGTTGCCTTAAATTTTCCAGTGTTAAAATGCATACACCACTTTTGAACCCA
The DNA here is from genome assembly GCA_030142905.1 of Heliopora coerulea. Lineage (NCBI taxonomy): Eukaryota > Metazoa > Cnidaria > Anthozoa > Scleralcyonacea > Helioporidae > Heliopora > Heliopora coerulea. Next base: position 2,106,943 of record JASJOG010000029.1, on the reverse strand, counting down.
ATGATTCCAGGCAATTAAGTCAGTCTGCAACATATTCGTTTCATCAGAGGATTTAATTACTCTATATAACTTAGAGTTGTCTGCATAAAAGGCCATTTCTTTTGGTACATTAACTTGGGCTGGGAGATCGTTGATATATAAAATAAAAAGAAATCGATCAAAAATAGACCGTTGTGGTATTCCGGAGCCTGCACCAAGCCATTCAGAGTAGTAACCATCGAGAACAACTCGTCAGATTCGACCTGCTAAATAACTATTAAACCAATTATGAAGGAAATCACGCAAAACAAAGCTCCTCAATTTCTATAATAATAAATGATGGTTAACTTTGTCGAAGGCTTTTTAGAAATCCAGATAAATGGTATCAACAAAGTCTTTATTGTCTAATGTTGAAAAAATCTTGTGATAAACCTGTAACAACTGAGAAATACAGTTTAAGCATTGTAAAAAGCTATGTTATGAACATGTCCCAAGCTTCATCCGTGACGACCTAGATTTTCTAAATCACATACCCGACGTAATCCACGAAAACTCACTTCTTGTGTCTTTTGACCTTGTTAGTCTATATAGGAACATCAGACACGACCTTGGCCTCACGGCAATCAAATCCTGGATCGATAATTTTTCGCAATCTATGGCCCAATCATTTTTAAAGGAATTCATTCTGGAATCAATAAGTACTGTGTGAAAAGAAAATACATTTCACTTTGACAACAAATTTTACAGACAAACTCAAGGAACGGCTATGGAAACTAAGATGGTCCCACATACGCAACTCTTGTACAAGGCTATCTCGAGAAAAAACTATATTCCGAATATCAAAAGACTTTGGCGAAGAACAAAAAGAGGACTTTATAAAAGCCTTTAAAAGGTTTTTGGACGACTGTTTTTTAATTTGGAAAAAATCTGAAGATCTACGAAAACTATACTTTATGCTGAACAACCTTCATTAAACCATTAAATTTGCAATTGAAATTAACCACGAAAAACTACCATTCTTAGACGTCCTACTTTAAAAACAGGGAAATACTTTATATACGGATATTTTCTACAAAGAAACGGACACGAACTATACTTAAACTTCAATTCAAGTCACCCTAAACATACTAAGACAAACGTTCCGTACTGTCTAGCGCGCCGAACATGTTCTATTGTATCCGACGAGGAAAGAAGGAAGAAACGATTACTGGAACTATAAGGATTTTTAGAACGACAAAACTATCCTGGGAACGTCATTCTCAAAGGCATAGGAAAAGCAACATCGCTATCAACGGCAGAACTTAGATCACCAAAGGAGAAAATAGAAAACGAAAAACTTCTTCCACTTGTCATCGCTCATAACCCCAATAATGCACAAGTCATTAACAAAATTAAACGCGATATTCAATTTCTTTCCAACCCAGAGAAAATGAAAAGTATACTTGAAAAGTATACACGAAACTCATCGTCAGCTGCCGACAGCCAAAAAACTTGAAGAAACGATTGACTCAAGCACGATTTATCTCTGAAAAAATTCCAAACACAAAGACAAAATGCGGTGAAACAAGATGCGGCACTTGCAACCTATTAATTACGGGAAACTCCATCAAACTAAGGAATAACAAAGTCTGGCAAATAAAGTCTCCCATGAATTGCAAATCTAGAGAGGTAATTTACATTGTTGTGTGCTCAAAATATGAAAACTTTTACGTGGGTCAGACTGAGCATCTACGAAAACGGATTACACTACACAAAGAACAAATAAACCACGCGTACGAGGAATATCGATCTCTATCAGTCAGCAAACACATAGAAATATGTAGCGGCGACGATTTCAAGATAATGCCAATAAATCAATGCGACAATTCAAGCCGATTAACCAGAGAATGCGAACGAGATTTTATAACTTTATTCAACATGATTTAAATTCGAACTAAATAATTACAACGGAAAGATACTTTTTTTGAACTTTCAGTCTTTAGCCATAATCATGTATGAAAATCCGAAATATAAATATACTTAGATTAGATAATGCATCAAATGACATCGTAGCAATGGAATTTATAAAATTAGCATAATTTACATAACAGTAACATGATAACGCATGTTGTGACGTAAAACCAAATACACCGAGCCTATAAATGTAAATAGCATAACCGCTCAATATTTAGTTAGCACCTGAAGAACTTTAATAAAAGCGAAAAAGTTTGTGCGAAATGAGTGGTTAACATATTTATAGTCTCCGTCGTTACCACAATTTATACTTTTTTCTATAATTCTACTTATGTTAGAGAATCAAAACCTTATATCTATATCTATATCTATCGATCGATTGATCTATCTATCTATCTATCTATCTATCTATCTATCTATCTATCGATCAATCTATCGATCTATCGATCTATCTATCGATCTATCTATCTATCTATCTATCTATCTATCTATCTATCTATCTATCTATCCATCATGGCGTCGACCTATCCATGGCGTCGTGTCAGGAAGGCTATGAGTCGCTATCAACAATGTCACTAACTGGGAAAGATAATTCGATTGATAACAACGAAAAAAGTTTTGAGAAACTTTTCTTAGTTGAAAAGGTTAACCACAGATTAAAGATTAAGTAGTTGGGCGACCTACACAGCTTAAAACACTTCGTGGATGAGAAGCTGAGCTTGACCGGGTGGTGGAGTTTTACCACGAGTAACGGAGGAATTCATGTTTTCAAAGCTGACTCTGTCACTCTTCTGTTCTATCCTGGCACAAAAACAATTGATCTTAAAGGAGCCAAGGAAGAGACCACCAGGAAGATGTTCCTGTCTCTGTTAAACGAAAATTCTAGCGAAATCCCTGACGACCACGTGACAGGAGAAAATGGCGAGCGCCATGATTCCGACGGGAAAGACGACGAGGACGTCATAATTTTGAATGACCGAGTTGATGCTCATGGTAATGTCGAAACTATAGACGACAAACGTGATACTCCTTGCTCCGGGTGTGCAAGAAATTCGCAAGAAATCCATAAAATTTGGGCGAAATTGGAAATACTTGAACGCAGCTGCCAAAGTTCAAAGTCCCACCAAGCCTGCACTTCATGCAAAGCGCTATCATCCAGAGTAAAAGAACTCGAGGAAGAACGTACCAGCTTGTTGACGGCCATAAAATTGCTAAGTGAAGACCAGGAAGTGACAACCCCAGTCAATTGCACCCCTAACAACAATGAAGAAACATGGGTTAAAGTGACCAGAAAAGGAAGAAAATCAAGACCGACCAAACAACATGGCACTAGCAGTAAGGACAACAGGACGGAAAGAAGGACATCGAGCCCAACAAGATCTAACCAGCCAAGTCGTAAGACATTAGACAGCAAGTCTAATGGAAATAGCCAAGAGGATAAAAGGAAAGTTGTGATCGTAGGAGACTCCATGACGAAACACATCGACCCAAGGAAGCTCTCAAAGTCAGTGCTTGTGAAGTCTCTCCCTTTCTTTGGTGCTACCATTGAAGACCTAGAAGACCATGTGAAACCCGTTCTACGAAGAAAGCCAGACAGCATTCTCCTTCACGCTGGGACGAACGACTTGTAGAATGATAGCCCGAGAAAAATTAAGAGCAAGGTGGGAAAATTAACAGAAAATATCAAGAAGGACCATCCTGCAATAAGTATTGCAATTTCGAGCATTATCCGAAGAAAGGACAAACCCCTCAATGATAAATTTTACCAGTAAACCAACAGTTGAAAGATTATTGTGAGCAGAACAACTTAGACTTTATTGACAATAGCAATATTCGTAATGATGGTCTAAATGCAATTGGCTTGCACCTTAATCGTAAAGGTGTAGTCACCTTGCCTGCCAATCTCAGGCAGCATATCAATTACTGATATAATGTTGTCGATGCAAATAATTTCCCGGATGAAAACAAACCACAAAAATCAACAAATTATCCTACAAAAAACATCTCGAAAATTCGAGGCTTTAAGATGAGCTCCTTAAATGTAAATAATCTTTCAAAACACATTGATGAGCTTCAGATTCTAATGAAAGATGCCAATTTTGATGTTTTAGCCATCAATGAAACCAAACTTGACAAATTTGACCCTGATTCAATAATTAACATTGATGGTTATACTTGTGTGAGAAAAGATAGAAATAAAGATGGAGGTGATGCTTGTATTTACTTACGTAACACCATAAATTTCACAAGAAAACCATGTTTTGAACAGGATGGTTTAGAAATGATATCATTAGAAATATCCAAACCAAACAGTAGTCCATTCCTGTTCACTGAATGGTAAACACCACCCAAAACCTCACTAGAACTATTCCATCAATTTAAAAGTTTTCTTAAAAAAGGTGATCTGAAATATAAAGACTATTATATTCTTGGTGATGTAAATTGTGATCTGATGGCATCAAATCTTGAAGCTTACACATTAAAACTGATTGATATTTTGGATATTTATCAACTTTCGCAACTAATTGATGAGCCAACTGATGTAACTGAATCCACTGAGACATTAATTGATCATGTCATTACAAATTCTACTCAAAATTTAACTCATCATGGAGTATTTGCTACAACAATTAGTGACCACTACTTAGTTTATGCTGTACGTAAATTTGATTGTCGTAGAGGTCCTCCAAGACTTATTGAAAGAAGAAGTTTTAAAAATTTTAATGAAAATGAATTCATACAAGATATCAAAAATACCAATTGGCCAAACCCAGATATTTCTGATGAAATCAATGATGTATGGGAAGAGTGGAAATTGCAAGTGCAATCCATTCTTGACAAACATGCCCCATGTCAAGTGAAAAGGATTCGAAATATTCCATCACCCTGGATGAACCTAAAACTAAAAAATGAAATACGTACCAGAGATTTTTTAAAGAAAAAAGCTGCTAAGTCTAACTCCCATTCTGATTGGCTGCTTTTCAGAAATAAACAAAATGAGGTCAATCAGTTGGTGAGGAAGACTAAAAAGGCCTACTATCAAAATGAGATTGCAAACAATTCTGGAAATTCTAAGGGTACATAGAAAGTCCTGAATAACATGATTGGTAAAAGAAATAAAAGCACTCAGATAACCAAACTAAACAAAAGCCCATCAGAAACTATTACAGATTCCAAAGGTATAGCAAATTCTTTCAACACACATTTTACTAATGTTGGACCAAAACATGCTGCTCAAATATCACCAATATCCCAGAGGAAGACTTTTGAGGAATATGTCAACAAAACTGACTACACCTTCAGCTTTACTAAAGTCCTTCCTACCCAAGTCCTAAAACTGATTAAGACAGTTAAAACTGAGAAAGCCGTGGGTATCGATAAAATTCCAAACAAAATTTTGAAACTAGCAGCACCATACATATATGAATCACTTAGTACCATATTTAATTTATCACTTAAAACTAACTCATTTCCCAATGACTGGAAAACTGGTAGTTGCCCCAGTTTTCAAAACAGGTGATCGCTGTGATCCCAATAACTATAGGCCCATATCAGTGATTTCAGCTATTGCTCGTATCTTTGAAAAACTTGTGTTTGAACAATTAGAAAATTATATAACAAAGAACAACCTGTTAAATTACAGGCAATCCGGATTCCGATCAACATTTTCCACAGAAACAGCCTTATTAGATTTAACAAACGAATGGTGCTTCAATATTGATCGCAAACTTGTAAATGGAGTCCTATTCTTAGAAATGAAAAAAGCATTTGATACTGTAAGCCCACAATCCTTCTAAAGAAATTGCAATACCTTGGTCTAGACCAATTAGCAATTAGCTAGCTTGAATCATACCTAACCAACAGCACTCAAATGTGCCTAGTAAATGGCACACTGTCAGACCCAGATCAGCTTACTTGTGGCATCCCACAAGGAACTATTCTAGGACCATTACTATTTTTAATTTATATCAATGATTTACCCAATTGCGTTGATTTCAGCTCTACTAGGATGTATGCAGATGACACAAATCTAACCTCATCTGGATCTAGTATACCTGAAATCAAGACAATATTAGAGAAGGATATAAACAGGGTTGTAGAAATGCTTAGTGCAAACAAGCTTTCACTAAATTTGGTTAAAACCGAATATATGCTAATTGGATCACGACAAAGATTGGCAACTCTTAATGATACCCTAAATTTATCTACTAATGGAACAACACTAAAACAAGCTGACAAAGTAAAATGTCTAGGTCTCACAATTGATGAAAATTTCACATGGAAATACCATGTAGGAAACGTAATAAAGAAAGTTAAAACTGGTTTACGATTTTTAAAGAAAGCCAAGCCATTTGTTGACCAACAATTACTGACCAACATTTACTATGCCGTTGTAGAGCCTCGCGTCAAGTATTGCTCTGCTGTGTGGGATAGTGTAGATCAAACACTTTCAGATAAACTCCAAAAGTTGCAAAACCGTGCCGATCGTATAATTACAAGCGGGCCATATACACTCCATACTAGTGAAATTTTCTCTGATCTAGGATGGTCTACACTAGCTCACAACTGGAAATACCAAATAGCTGTCATGATACACAAAATTGTAAATGGACATGCTCCATCATGTTTAAATGATATGTTTGAAAAACAGTATGGATCAAGTGTCTACAACCTCAGAGCATCCAACTGTGATTTCCAAATACCAAAAGTTCGAACTAAAACCTAGCATGACAGCTTTGCAGTATCAGGAACCATGCTATGGAACTCTATAAGTAACTCATTAAAAGCAGAGGAGAACCTCACAAAATTTAAAAAGAAAGTTCGAGAACTTTTGCATTGACAACAATTCTTAAGACTAATATTGTAAATACTCTGTAAATATTGTGCACATATCTTTATACATCATGATTAAAAAACAATTGTAAATATAGTTAGCTTTTACACACGGCTTCTAGGTAGAACAAATTTAGAAATTGATGTAATTTTTACTTCTGATAGAACTACCGAGTCAAAATAAAATCTATCTAATCTAATCTAATCTATCTAAATAGATAGACAGATAAATAGATAGATAGATAGATAGATAGAAACAGACAGACAGACACAACTTTATTTGAAAACGGTAGTTCCTTCAATTTTACAGAATTGCTTTCCAAGGAAGCCGTTTTAGAAAAAAAAATTGAAAAAGTCAAAAACTTAAACTTATATGTCTATTTACATGTATAACTGCTTACTAACTACTTAGAAACTATTTACAAACAATCTGCATATCAAAATCATAAGATTTTATAGAGTTTTTGAAAATGTTTAAAGAGGATGCAGATTTTATCGATGAAGGTAAATTATTCCATAATACTGAACCACTGTATGCTAAACTGCGTTTTGAGTATTCGGTTCGAGGTAATGGAATTTAAAGAATTACATCCGAATTTCTCAAATTGTAACCAAGAGTCTCATTGACAAACAAAAACAATTCTTTTAAGTGATCAAGAGCATAACCATTTACAATTTTATACATCATATTGGCTTTTGTTTGGTTTCTCCTGGATTGTAGGTTACACCAGTTTAATGAGTTAAGAATGGTGGTTGACCTAATATCATAGCTTGATCGAGTTATAATACGAGCAGCTCTAATTTGGAGTTTTTGAAGCTTGCTCTTTAAGACAGTACCACAATTTCCCCCATATAAGACAACAGTAATCAAAATTGGGGGATATGAGTGCATTGTACACTTCGATCAAATTAGCTAATGGAAGGCGATTCTGTAATTGACGAAGCATTCTCAAACCCTTTAGAACTTTTGGAATAATTATTTCATTCACATGGGTATCCCAAAGAACTTTGTCGTCTACCATAACACCTAGCAACTTAGATTTTGTTACTCTTTTAATAGCTTCATTATCAAGTTTAATTTTAGGATCCGTTGTGGACTGATTAAGTCGATAATTAGAAGCTATTGCAATAAACTCCGTTTTTGTAGAATTAGCAAATAATTTATTTGCACAGACCCATGTATGCAGATTTTTAAGATCACAGTTTAAAATATTTTGAAGATCATCTACATTTTCAGCAGAAGCTGTAATTTGTGTATCATCTGCGTACATACCAGGAGTAGTAGATGTCAAACAGTTTGGAAGGTCATTGATGCATAATAAAAATAATAGTGGACCTAAGATGGATCCCTGAGGAACTCCTGTAGTAATAGGTTTGAGTTCGGACTGAACACCACTGACAACAAAACACTGATGCCTGTCATCTAGGTATGAAGTGAACCATTCTAACGAAGTGTTATTGATTCCATACAGACTCAAATTTTTCAACAGAATTGTATCGTCAACAGTGTCAAAAGCTTTACTTAAGTCAATGAGAACTACTCCATTAACGTAGCCACAATCAATATTTTTATACCAATTTTCAGTAGTTTGTAAGAGAGCAGTGACAGTGGAGTTCCCAGACCTAAACCCGAATTGAAACTTACTTAGAATGTTATTTTCATTCAAGTAATGATATACTTGATTGAAAATAAGTTTTTCAAAAACTTTAGCCACAACTGGCAGCACAGAGATAGGTCGATAGTTATTTGGATCTTCCTTGGCATTACCCTTATGAGTCGGAAAGACCTTTGCATTTTTCCACCTATTAGGGAAGATTCCTGTTAGGATTGATTAATTAGATATAATACTTAGAGGACCACTTATAACTGGAGCAGCAAGTCGCAGAATCTTGGCCGAAATCTTATCGAGACCAGAAGCTTTGCCAACAGACAGTGTAGAAAGCATATGCTGAATAACTGGAGAGGCAATTGTAGAAAATTCAAACATGAATTGCTGTCTTTAACAAAAGTCTCAGGCGAGATGGAAGTGTGTGGGATATTTTCACTGATCTTACTACCTACTTTTGAAAAATGATCATTAAATATTTTCAATATTGAATGTGGATCAGTGACAACATTTTCACCAACATTTAGTTCCATCACCCCAGTTACCTTTGACTTGCTACCTAAAAGAGTATTAATTGCTCTCCAGGTATGCCAGCTGCTTTGGCTGTCATAATTTATTTCTTTTGTAAGATAATTTATTTTAGCTTTTTTAATTGCAGCATTAATCTGATTTCTTGCACGGGTTGGTAGATAGGTAGATAGGTAGATAGGTAGATAAGTAGATTGGTAGATAGGTAGATAGGTAGATAAGTAGATTGGTAGATAGGTAGATAGGTAGATAGGTAGATAGGTAGATAGGTAGATAGGTAGATAGGTAGATAGGTAGATAGGTAGATAGGTAGATAGGTAGATAGGTAGATAGGTAGATATGTAGATAGGTAGATAGATAGATAGATAGATAGATAGATAGATAGATATAGATATAGATATGTAGATATAGATATATAGATATATATATAGACGTATACATTTATATATATCCATCCTCGAATCCGATAGAGAAAGCGAGTAAATTAAGATTCACGCATTACAACGATCATCAAGCAACTAAACAGTTCCGTTTAGACTAGTCTTTATAAGTGTTCCCGATAATACGTCATTAAGTAATAGCTTTGTGAGGAAGGTCCCTTAAATAGAATCTATTTGTGTGGCGGCATTTAGAAACCAGTTCGGTTCTTTTGTTTAGGAGGGACTCTTTGTTGGCTTTAATGATGCATAGGTTTTCTTCAAGACAAAGAAGGCATCACTTTGATCCGATACGGAATGCTGATGTTTTTTTGGGAATTGACCAGTTGATGGTAAAACCCTTCTTTCGTCTTTTCAAGTTCCAAATATAATTCGAAAGCCAAATTATGAAATAAAAATAGAGTACTGCGTAGCCACTGTTGAAATCGAAGTGAAATAATCGGAAAGGTTTGAGTAATGCCGAAATGTAAAGAGTAGTTTTCTAACGTTTCGAGCGAAGGCCCTTCGTCAGAGAGAAAACTAAACGTTAGAAAACTACTCTTTACATTTCGGCATTACTCAGACCTTTCCGATTATTTCACTATAATTCGAAAACTCCGTTTCGTTAGCGTACTTTTGTGAAAAAATTTTTAAAAGGAAAAACAGTTATTCGGATCCAAGCTTTGTCATGGTCCGTCACCTTTAAATTAGGTTGGATTTATTTTAAATCCATCCCTTTTGGTTTTGTGGACTTTGCCGCCATATTGTCATCTGTAAATAGGGATCTTGAGATCAATGACGTCAACTAGAACGACAACGTCCTATAAAATTTCAGTATTTAAAGAAACCACGGTTTATAATCCACCGTACTTGATACTTGTAGCTTGTTTTACGACTCCTGAAACGTTCCAGTCCTCTGGTAGCCTCGGGTTCAATTCAATCTTAAGAAACAGCTTGGAAAATAAAACTCCAGTTCACATTCGGCAATCTGGAATATAAAACTCTGACAGCCTTTATATGACACCAGATTAAAATTTTCGATCCAAATAAAATTTAATTCCGGGATAAGAACAGGAATGAACTCAGTTCGAAATCACGTTAATCTCATTCATGACTCATGTAAACAACTAAAAGAATTTTAGCAGATTCGGTATGACTTCAATCCTGAATGAAGCTCTCTCGGGAATCATGCAAACAGCTCCTATTATTACACTAATATGCAGGGAAGGATACAATATGCTCGAAAGTTGTTGGAGTCGTAAGTGCTTTTCTATTAATGTCCAAGAACATGACATGGCATGGTGATAAACGCCTCATGTCCCAACGACTTTTGACCAGGATGTTGATAGCAAAGACAAACCCAAAAAATTCTATATTCGGATAACCAATTAGGATCTATGCTCATAGCGGTTTTGTAGAGTAGTTATTAGTGACATGTGCAGATCGGAAGAATCGTCGTAAACATTTGCAATGGGTTACGTAATTTTACACGGTTACATATTTAACAAATTAAAAACAGCTTATTTTCGTAAAGCGGTATCCCTATCATTCCCTTCTTCAAGCTATGCAACGTGAGCGTAAAAATGTTCTTCACAGAGTTGTATATAATGTGATAACACAGATTTCTTTGGAGAAACAACGATAATGGACGAAACGTTGTGTTCTCTAAAAATTAGATTCTGTGCCATTTTATTCAGTGCTCTACATGTAACCTTTTGTAATACGTCACCATTGTAATGCCAAGAGGGGGGAAGTGGGGTCATATTGACCTCGGGCTTGAAAAAATAAGGGGATCCAGACGAAATAAGGGCCAGGAAAAGGGAGAAAATACTATATTGAATTCATAATTTTTTATCAGTGGAATAAAGAACTATTGCTCATGTGCCATCAGTGTTTCTTAATAAAATAAAACAATGTGACTTTTTACGCATTCCAATTTGACGACGTCCGTGTTTCAGACATGAAAAGATGAATGACTATATTATATGACGTTTTTCGCTTATGTGATATACATCAATATACGTGGTTTGACTTAATTAAAGTAGTACTTTAGAGTATAAACAGTTTAGCTTCATCATGCATGGAATACTGAATTAATTAGATATGAAGGAACGTTTGAAAACCTGCAATAAAATTTTGAACTTGGTATTACTTGTATTTACTGATTAAATTTTTATGAATTGGTTTACTCTTTTGTTCAATTCTGAAGTTCATGCGGTGAGACGTTAGTGCGTTACCGTGAATTCGTTGTCATGAAAATTTCTGAAATGTGCCCAATAGTTAAAAGATTAACGAAATTAATTTTTGACTGCAGGGGTCTACCAACTTCTCTACCCTGCTGCCCGGGGTCCGCAGCGCTTCTCGGCGCAACTGCGTTACCGTTTCAATTTGCCAGGCACAATATGCAGGTTTATTTTGTTTTTCTCAGCTGTGTATTGATACAGCCTTGACTCACCAAGAAGGACTGACAATGTATTCCGTTAACCTGTTATATCCAGAGAATCTGCATTCTTTTCAATGTGACGCACCCGAAGTGAGCAAAAAAAGCTGGTGTAGGTATAAAATTATCGAAACAGGTTTTAAAACGAAATAGATTATAGTCAACATGCCATCACTTACAGAAGGCCACAAGCGAATTTTATGGCTGAACTTCACAAGTGTTTTAATAACCATGGTAGCTGATCGTGCACAGTTAAAACTGAGTAAAATTCAAATCAAACCTGTGTACCATTTATAAAGAAAATATCCTGTCTTTAAAGAAAAACTGCAAGGTAGAATTTAATAGATTTGCCTGGATTAACTTCCCGTTCCCTGGTAGACAATCACTCCTTGTTTACCGACAAACGGCCATAGACATTTTATTGTGTACATTGATGGAAATTCCATAGAAGGGAAGTATAACATTGTTAAGAAAATTTCTCTTAGTTAGCTTATTAGCTGTAACCCAACGAAATTGAAAAGGGAGTATTCTTTAATTTCATAGATAAAAAAAATCTCCGTATAAGTAAACACATTTAGGGCAATATTCAAAGTTCAAGCAAATTGATAATGTCTATTTCAAAATCGTATTGCAGCTCAAAGTATTTAAAATTGAACACCGAAAACAAAAGTGATAAACACAATACTAGTCTTCAACTCGATCAACAACGCCAACGGTTCACATTGTTTCACCGAAAGTATGACTTTATGTATAGCTCCAAATTTTAAAGAATCATTATAACAGATTACAGAACGTCGATTTTTTTACGACGTTCTTCAGAGGGCAATATCGATTCTTATGAATATACTGACCTTGAAATATCAAGACAATTAGAAAACATTTGTTTCGTTGTGCAACTTGACCTACGTTTTGTGATGAAGTCACCTAGGTGAATGTTGAGTTGGAATTTGAAGCAATTTATTCAGGTGATAAATCGAGTTTCGTTATTTTGCTCGGCATTTTCATCAACATATTAAAGTTGAGTATTTGGTGGAACACAATGAAACATGATGTGACAGCCGATTTCGAAAAACGATGTCAGCATTTAAGAGTTCGTCATCACTGAAACTAATCACATTCTCAACAGGACATGGAAATTGTTCACGAATTAGTGAGCACTGGATTAATCTCGTATTCCAATCCGCCTGATTGACTCAATTCAAACTTTATGCGCACCCACTTTCCTGACAAAAATCAAATGAAACTAGTCAAGCAAACTCTTTAATTCTTTGCGCTAATTCTCAAGAGGCAAATTTCGCTAATGTTTTAAGTCTCTATAATACGCCGTTTGGAAAGTGAATTCGTAATATATTTTACCACGAACCACGAGCGTGGTCGAAGGCGTTGTGTATTTGATGCAATATATTTCCACCGCAGTTTTTTGGTGTGCCAAGAGCATGCTAAAGTTCCGAGTTGATTCATGGCTATGTATAAGAAGATTACACCAAGGACAAAGAATGCGTACCTTTGAAGGGAATTTCTCGTACTTCTTAATCAATGTTTCTTTCCCTTGGTCAGAACACTAAATAAAATTCGTCATTATCGCAGGGGCTCGTATGGATAACGACGAAACATTATATTTGATTTAACCTTTTAATGCAAGAATATCGTTTCTTTAGCTCTTTGTTTCCTTTTTGTTCTTCCTTAGTTCTCTCACTGGTTCTTTTATTCTACAGGTGTCCTATATATAGCACACTGAGCGTTAACCCTTTAAAGTTTGAATTTTTTTTCTTTTGTTCTTTATTCTGTCTTCTTTGTTCTCTCACTAGTCCTTTTGTTCTAGAGGTGTCCTATATATATATAGGACACAGGTCGTTAGACCTTTAACGTTTGAATATTTTTCTTTTGTTCTTTATTCTGTTTTCCCTTGTTCTCTCACTGGTTCTTTTGTTCTAGAGGTTCTCATTTATAGGGCATTGGTCTTTAAAGGATTAATGGACTAGCAATGATTGGTCCATCGATGTCCTAATGTCATGATAAACGTGATCAACGAAGAAAAACGCAAAGACACTGACGCAGTGAGCTTTCTTCTTCGCCATTTCAAACTTTATTTCATTTTTCCAATATTGCCCTCGCCCACCGTGCGAAGCGCGGGGCGAGCCTACTAATTTCGACGTGCGTGGAGTCCTGTTACACGCGCGGTGACTAGGGAGAAAAATTTTCGCTTTGTGTATGTATCTTCATATATATATATATTTATATATATATATTTATATATCCATGGATTCCGGTCACTCAAAAATGCCGTGTGCAAGCTCGGAGACTGGTATGTTGTTGAACAAACTATACTTTGGTACCGTATTGAAGCAAATCTATTTGGTCTCGTTCTTTTTTCCCTTGTATGGATCTCTCGCAAGTTGTTTACATTATTTGAACACTGAAGCCAGTAAGTGATTTAAGGCTGGCAAAGGAAATGGCTTTCTGGGTGCCTGCGGCTGGTTTCGCTTTTGAGGGCCACCTCAGTAACTGGACAATTTATGACTTGAAAGAGCAGTTCTCAAACTTAGCTCCTTGGAATGTGAATTTTCCAACTGTTCTGTTTTTGCAACAACGCTTTGTATTGGTTGTTTCTGATTGATATGAACCAAAGATGTAAGGGAACTCGCTTGCTGTCAGGACATTTGCTAAGCGACTAAGTGTATTTAAATGACATTCTTCGCTGAAGTTGAATAGATGCCGATTTGTATAAATCGTGGGACTTTTTACGTCCTGGTAACCATTTACCTGAGCTGCACAATCAAAGGTATGTCTGAATCGAGTAGCTTTGAAATACAAGTTCTGCTAACGGAACTGTTTTGAGCAGCTTTCAAAAGTAGCTTCCCGACTTCATTCTTCCCTAAGGGAGACTTCTTGTACGAAATATTACCACCTGGATTTTAATGGTGTTTATTGGTAAACTAGAATGAAGATTCTGGTTCATTCATCTCTGTAGGACGATTACTTCTGAACATTTTGCAATATTTAGCCGGACAGCGTCCATGGTCATTCGTTTGAGAAGTGCAGAGGCAGATCCAGCCAAAAATCTGACATCTGCTCAGCATGTAAATGGCGTAGCGTGAACCGCATGCGCATACATTGTAGGAGGGTCTGGGGCATGCCCCTGGGAAAATTTTGAAAATTGAGGTGCCTAAAATGCTATTTTATGCATTTTCAGGGCACTCTGGATTCATCCTGAACGGTCATCTTTTCAGACATTTTTCATGATTTTCTTCAGTCATTAGGTTCTGAGAATTCACGATTTACAAATTTCAATTAAATTTGCAAAAATATCAATTTCCAATAATTAGCCATACAGTAACCAGAACATATATACACACGTTTATATATGCACAGTATTCTTAATATGTCATTCTACAGAATATTTCTAAAACTCATTAATAATTCATGAGGAAAATTCAAAAAAAATTAATGTTTAATGAATGCCTGTATACTATGATACAGAACTAATTAAAAAAACATTCAATTGGAAGCTTCACAACACTCAATAGGGCAAGCATACAAAGAAAAGATAAATATTAGTGATCATGAGCATTATGAACAGCTTCAGCCAGGATTGATGAACATGGGTCTTCCTTTCTGGAAATCTCAAGAGCTGCATCAGATAAACACATTGCAAAGCCATTTGCTTTGCTTTAAAAAAGGCCCATTGCTGTACTGCTGTTCAAATAAAAGATGTGATAAATAATAGAGAGCATACATATGTAACTCAATGCTGGTTAGACTACAGAGGTATATAGTCATGCTCTCACCACCTGTAATGGCCAGAGAACTAGCACTGTATAAGCCGTTCCTATCACCAGAGGTTCTAAACGAGGTATTAGATTAAATGAATGAGTTAAATGAAAATACTTTTTCTTGGTAAAATCTTTGTTGATAAACAAAGTTTTTAAATATGTAATAGATAACAAATAATAAAATAATAATCATTATTTTAATTTACAAATATTATTTAAAGGCAATATCTAAATGTATTTTTGGGGTAGCGCACAGAAATGGAAGAATGTATGACAACAATTGCCACCATGGCACCAAAGCAAGCTATTTACTATCTTCCTTCAAGATTTATCTTAACTGCTTCAAGAAATTCTGCTTTTACAGGTAAAATTGTCTGTCGTTAGAATTAGAACAATAAGAAAAGGGTTTTATTTAGCACAATCTAGAAGTAAATGAATATCAACGAAGGTACCGGTCAGTGGCGGATTTAGGGGTATTCACATGAAGCACGCGAATAACGTAGATTTCACCAAATTTACACCGAGTATTTTATTGTGCCTTGCGTGATTCGGTCATTGCTTCATGCAATTTCCATCGAGATTTCTCGGGAATGGATCCCGTTTTATTCCAGATTCCAGAACCCTTTTCCAGTTTTTATGACGGCTAAATGAGCCTTCTGTTTTGATTTGCACAACAGCGGGTACCACCAGTAAGGCCATGAGCTATGCACCGCTTGAAGCACAATCTGGGCATTTGATTGGTGCAGAGAATCTGTGATCTTTACGATCGCTTATTGGCTGAAAAAATCGAATTTACACATTCCCATTGGTTTAAATTTGTGCATGTAGTGCACGGCAGCTTGTGCTACATGTGAAATATGATTGGTCCATTGGTTGAAGCAGCGAAGCACTTGCGATCAGCCACGAAATTCTGCTCTCGTATGATACAAAAAGCTCCTATTTTGCAAATCTTCTGTATTGAAATCTGGAATTAATAGGATTCAGAATGTATTCCTATGAATCTGTTCAGTCTTTGCTGAAGTCTAACAACTTATCAATGATTAAACGCGCGTGTAGCGATTTATTTGAACGAATAGACGTTTCAAAGTCTAAGTCAACCGACTAACTCCTCGCAGCCATGTTCAGTGAGGATCATGGTCTGGCTAGAAATGTTGGGGCTGAATTCTTTGTTCCAGTGGCATCTCGTCAACAAAAGAAATGTTTTGCAATTAGGTAAGTTGTGCTTCAATTTTCAATGACTGTCTTAGGTCACTTGGTAAAATATCTTGCTTTCTAAATTTCATCAGCACGTTGCGAAGCATTACAGCATGCCGCTGGTGGAATTAGCATAAATGTGCATTACACAATCGCATTGGAATTTCCCATTAAAAATCAAAAGGGTGGCAATATGATGGGCATTAAGAACCAAAATTAAACTCTGTTAATATTATATCAGTATCATGACTAGATTTATGTTGACACTCTGTTTTTCCTTTTGTTGAATTGTATATTTGTTGTGCTTTTAATAGATCTGAAGCATCGGGCAACTGTTTGTACAGTTCTGCATCTTTGGTAATGGCAGGTGACGACAGCATAATCCAACTTTTAAGGATTTTAACCTCTCTCGAGCTTTTCTTGAATGCTGGTTATTATTGTGAACATCCTTGTTTTGTCTCTGCAGCTCCTGAGCACTGTGAGTACTCTCTTGCTAATATTTTGCCTTTGTCAGTGTCATTTAAAGCTTTTGATTCTGGCTTTACTAAGGAATCTTTAGTAAAATATGAAGCTATTTTGAATTGTGCTGATAAACAGTGGTCATCATTTTTGTGTATTCTTGGTCTGTCTTCTATTTTATGCAGATGCATAATTACTTATTTTCCTGACTTTGGAGAAGAGAAGTATAAATCTTTATTCAATAGATGTGTTCAGCCATGCCAATTAAACAAGTTTAATGATCCACTTCATATTTTATTTTGTCATGAAGGTCTTGTAAAAGCTGGAGAGATTTTTTAGCCAAATCACTTTGTTGCAATTCTATTTTGTTCTCATCAGCCAATTAAGAGAAAGTCAACTGCAACTAATGAACCATTCTCTACTTCAAAGAAACCTAAACAACTGGCTATTATGCCAAAAAGTAGCAATCAACCTAAACCAAATATATTGAATTTTTTCCATCCAACTGGAAAACCCCTTGTAACTTTAGATACTGCTGTTAAAGCCCCTAATAAAATTTTTTTATCTTCCCAGCAACTAACCACTCTTTCTTTATCTTCTAATAATGCTGAGCCTAAATTGCAACAAGCAACTGATGCAGTCAAGCTACCCATGACCTCAAGTACAACATTGCCATTGTTAAAGACTGCAACTGCTGAAGAGGTAAAACTGGTAAATTCAACAATGACTTTTGATGTTGCCTTCTTTCGGGAAAAGGCCAAAGGTATGACCAATTCAGAAATATGTAATTTAGTCAAGAATGTGTTTAAACCAGATGAAAATTTTACTTTCCCTAAAACTGCAGATTCTCAAGGCAGATTTAGGAGTTTTCGTTACGAATGGCTAAAAATGTATCCATGGCTTTGTTACTCTCCAGCTAAAAGATGCTGGTTACTGTTTGTCTTGTGTTTTGTTTGGAGTCTCCCATTTTCCAAAGAGTCTCCCATTTCTAACCAAACTCCTACTGCTCTTGCATAGGTGTGAAGGCAAGTTGCTGGCGCCTGAAAACCAGTTTGCTCATAACAGGCTAATTTCATTGGCCGTCCATCTCCGGTCTTACGCCATGAATTGCGCAAATGTTATGGTTACGTCCTAGGCATGCTGACGAGCCCTGACATCGGGCGAAACGGTCTGCTAATACGTCACAAAAACATGCAACGTGTTAGTCCTTCTCGAAAACCACTGCAGCAATGTACTTTACTGGAAAAATTGCTCGGAAAGTTTGTGAATAATGTTTGAAAAATCCTAGATCCGCCACTGGTACCGGTATTCACAATAAAAGTCCCTGTCATACATGTGTATACTGTACTCTTGCGAATTGGCAAACTATAGAACATGACTTTGAGCGTCTGAAAAGCAGTCCCAGAGTCCTGACTGCTCATCATCCTACCGATATTCGATATTTTATATAAACTGATAAAGATGTTCTCTTACTAGATCTTTTACTTTAAGTAGACAAGTAAAGATATAATTATATAATCTCGAAATTGCAATTTATAACGAAAGAATTAGACGTTAAACAAAAATATTGTATAAACAAGGCCTAGCAGTCGGGCAAAGCAGCTATACTGCCCATACAGAAGCATATATTATATTATTCATGGGCTAGCTCAGCTACGGCATATTCAATGAATCATTACTAATTTAAAAAATTCACGATTCCTTACCTTACTAGGTAGTGCTTTCAGCAAGCGGGATTCCTCGCTTTTCGGGAACTGGAGCTTTGCAAATTGACAATAAGGACTAGGAAGAAATCCCACCAGCGACAGCTTTCTTCGCCTCCAAAATAACAATTTGCGAGCATTCTCTTTTTTCCGCAGGAGAAAATTTCCATCAAATATATTAAGAAATTGCTGTAAAACATTGTTGGAAGCCATCGCAAAACGAGGAAAAACAAGTATGATGGTGCGACGAGCCGACAAGACACAATGCGCGAAAGCCTCAGAGCACGTTGTTGCTATCAGTATGGTTAAATTATAACATTGTCCATAGACTTGAAGCATTGGGGTATGCGGCAAGGGTATACGAGATGTTCACCGGTACTGACCAGTGCAGGAATGTGCTAAATGCGCTATTCTGATTGGTCTGAACCCCTTCTGTACCGCTCTGGATGCTAAAAATAGTTCCCCGCCGAGTTCCACCGGTGCTCCCACCATTTCTACTCAAGTGCCTCGAGTGATGCCAGAGAAACAAATTCAGGACCGGCTACAATACTTCAAGTAATTAAATTATGAGGCAACGCAATGCGACGCACTTCATGATACAGTAAACTGACCACAAAGTATCGCAGGCGCACTAGCAATACCCTCAGCAACGGCTTGACACAGACAATGGAACCGAAGATCTGACCGAAGATGTCGTCATGAACTTTTCGCATAAATTAAATTTGGCAAATTCTGACCAGTGCTTTAGCAACTCTTGCACCCCTCTAGATCCGCCGCTGAAGTGGGATAGCACACTCATCGTCCAGAAGAGTTGTCCAGGCCATGACAGTCTTTGGATGTTTTCTCCGCTCTCCACACAATTATTTTATTGCCTCAATCAGGACTTTTTTCCTGTGAAATGTCGCCCCACTGAAGACGTTAGGATGTATTTTTCGCTCGAAACAAAAATGCAAGGTAAACAGCCACCAGGCAACTTGCTGCAAAGCTCCTTGTTTTTGGTCAACAAATTGTCCTTCGGTAAAACAGTTGTCCGCTTCAGTCTTTCTCACTTCGAGAGTGATTTGTGCATGATGACCTTTACCGTATTCGACCAGCAATGCTTTCATCGGGATTTTAAAACCTCTCAAGAAAGTTTAAAGTCGTCTTTGAGTAAATTTGCCGTTGAACCCTTTCTTTTGAGGTGCCACTGAATGATTAGTTGGAAATACGCAACAGTTGCAGGTTTGTACGCCATTTTTCTTTTTTATTGTTGATTTACCGTCGAAAAAATACGTCTTTTACTTGCCTCTTCTCGTTCTTCTTTCTACAAAACTTGCACAAGGTTTGCTTGTCGTATTTTGTTTTATATTTTGTATTTTTCGATTTTCGGTCAGCGTTAAAAATGCAAACTCTTTCATGTTTTCTTTGTTTATTTCGTCGGTTTCGTAATTCTTTTCATCTTCGTCAACAAAATGTTGTACCTACGGATGAATACTTAGCATAAATCGTTATCATAGCACATCTTAAAGACCTTTGTAACCAACTTTGAGATACTATAGAATTTATCAGGTTTTAAGACAAAAAATTTCAAAAAAATTTTCACTCATGCGGTGTCCGTGATGCTGATATCCGACCGGTAACCTTTGAGAATGATCCGATTTTAAGACGGAAAGCCTGGCTATCTAATAAAAAATATCTCTTTAAAGGAAAACGAGTGAAAAGTTTGATTGCAAAGCGACTCGAAATATTTCAAGATCGCAATTAATGTAGGGTCTTGCTATGAACATTCATTGATAAGCAGTACAATTGTCAGAATGGATCTCTTATCATTTATCAAACCGTTAAAGGTTATTCTCACCAAACGGTTTGTTTTAATAAAACAGAATAGAAATTTTAAACGTAAATATGACGAGAAGCAGTTTAAATGTAAAATAATTTCCCGTTTGGGTTGTTAATATTTGTGGCCAAATATTGTGTTTTCTTTATTGCATTACCACTTCCAGTTATAGTAAAGCCGATTTGTCTTTTTGACAACTTTGAAAAATTATCAATGTTACTTGGATTTTCGAGAGATGTATTGGAAGGGTGGGCGAGGGTTTGTTGCGTACACGTATTTCTAGTACAAAACGTGATGTATCGGAAACACTAGGTCACATAAATACTAAAAAGTCAACAGGCATTGAGGTAATAAATAGAGTACTGTTAAAAGATGCCGGCGAAACTGTTATGGAGTTACTGGTTATCGTTTTCAATCGATCATTTCTGACAGGGATAAGAAGATGCAGAATCTGATTGGGGCAATTACTGCACAAACTTTGTAATCACTGCCGTTGCAAACCCCTTTGAAAAAGATGTACATTTACCTCATCCACGGTTCCACTATTTATTTATTTATTTATTTATTTTAATGAAAGCGTCACTGCCACCTGATTCAATATACTTGAACATTTCTCCCTTCAAATTTGTTTATGTACTTCTTTTATGTAACGAGCAGCTAAAACTCACATTTACACCAACAATGATACTCCCCTTCCCATAAAGACTTGTTACGAAATACTTAGACAGTGTTGGGCAGTACCTGATGCTCAAGCTGGACTATAAACCAATGGCCTCCGTTCATAAACCTAAATTACTTATTTGTTTTTTCGTCTTCTCTTTCTTCATTTTTACGTTTTAATTGGTATTCCGTGCCAAATATTACTTTGAAAGTTGTATGGAACACCAATGTGAATCTGCTCTATAAGTCAACTTTTTTTGTTGGTATCCGGCATAAACGTCTGGTTCTTGCAGCAGCAGATTTAAACCTTTGTTAAGCCTTATGACAACATCATGACCTAATCTCACTATGTTCTCGACACGACATGCTGAACCTGTTCACGAATTAGTGAAATCTGGATTGACCCCAAAGTTTTGCCTCATTCCCCATTATCCTGCCGAAAATCAAATCAAATCGGTCTTAGCAAACTCTGTAGTTCTGTCAGCTAATCCTACTCAAAGTCATCATGAGCAAGACTGACTTCCACAATAGGGACATAGCGGCCCGCAATACTATCAATACGTCGATGACACCTTTTTCTTTTTAAAAACTGAACAAGACGCGAATAACATTTTTGAATATCTTAACGCTTAACATCCATGCATTACGTTCACCATGGAAAAGGGAGTTGATGGAAAATTGTCTTTTTTAGATGTTTTAGTTGCTAAACAAACTGGTACCACTTTTGAAATCTCCATTTACTACAAGATGACATACACGGACTACTCACGAATTTTTTCAGTTTCACTGCATTCTCGTAGAAAACAGGATTAATTAAAATTCTAATCGACAGATCATCTGGACGACAACTGGCAAAGCTTTCAAAATGGTCTTACAAAACTCACTTCAGCGCTAACAGAAAACCAATTTCAACAATATCTAATAAACAGAACCAAAAAGTTCTATTTAAGCAAAACTATTGAACCATCTGGTGCATCCTCTAATCTGGATGAAACTACGGCAAACAGAACGTATATTAAGTTACCGTACATTGGAACACACTCGTCAATAACTCAAAAGAAACAACGAAACATAATTCACAGTTACTGCAACAATACCGATATAAAACTTGTCTTTTCGGCTTTTAAAATAAGCAAATTGTTCAGCAACAAGGTCAAAGTTCCAAATTCCTTGAAGTCTCGTGTTGTCTATTTATTTGAATGCGCGGACTGCAAGGCATGTTACATAGGAGAAACCAACAGGCACCTCCGAACAAGAATTAATGAGCACCTTCAAGCAGATAGGAAATCTCAAATTTTCAAACATTTTAAAACCTCGAATAATTGTAGAAATTTCTGCACCTCTACTTGTTTCGAAATTCTGCACACTGCCTCAAACTCATACCAACTTAAATTAAAACAAGGATACTACATTCTACATAACAAGCCGGAACTCAACAGACAACAGGATCATGTCATCTTAAACTTAACTTTATAATCTCTGTTAATAAATTACGTTTATATCACACAAATTTTGATTTACGTGTAACATTCAACTGATGTAATTTTAATCCTTATTAATTCGAAATACATTACGCTGTAGCTGACGCAAACCAATTTAGCTCCATCAAATATCATTCAACTGCAATTACAATGACCTTAATGTAAATTGCCTGATGAAGGAATAAGCACATTCCGAAACATGTTGCAAATAAAGTTTCAATCGAAACTGCGGTGTTAATAATCAAAATAACGAAGAACCTATACGTTTTGTACGGAATTTCTTTTACTTCCTTGCAATTAAATCTTTCCTCTTGGTCAGAACACTAAATAGAGTCTGTCAATATTCCAGGGCACCTTTTGGCTAAGTAGGAGATATTTTACCGGATTGACAGTACGCGTGTCCTGATCAACCAATCATAGCTTTTCCATTAAATGGATGCAACATTTCTTTTCATACAAAATGTCCCCTGCTGCAGAATTGTACTTCATTCAGCATCCTAATCAAGGGCAACAAATAATTGTTCGGACCTTCGAGAAATCCATTAAAGGTATGCAATCTTTTTCAATAATAAAAAATTTTTATTTTAGCGTTTCTCTTAAAATACCAATGAATCAACTCGGAACTTTAACATTCTTCTAGGAAACAAAAAACCCATCGTGAAAGTAATTTCATCCAATGCACAATCCCTATCGACCATGTTCTTGAATCACAGTTAAATATTTTGTTAGTTCATTTCCAAAAGGGCACACTATAGAGCCGGAAGATCTTAGCCAAACGAGCCTTTTTAGGATTACCTCACTAAACTCAAAAATTTGCTAGACCACTTTCAATTGATTTCCAGCAGAAAATTCGGCGCCTAGTTAAGTTTGTCTTAAACATATCAGGCGGACAGAGCTACCCGATCAATCGAATTTCTGTCTTCTCGGCAGCGAGATGAGTGTCTGTGGTGATGACCTTTTAATGGTTAAAATCGTTCTACTAAATCTGCTACAACAATAACAGGATATAATGGCAAACAACAATAAAAGAAAAGAAACATTTCAGTAGCGGTGTTTCGCTCACTTTTTCAACGCAATATATACTACGAAATACCAACTAAAATGTAAATATGAGGGGTCAAAATCTAGATTTATCATCTCGGTTCATTGGTTCATAGTCCAGGCTTTGTACCATATACTGCTCAGCATCATTCAGCGATCAAGTTGCAATTGTTTGAAGGGGAGGGCTAACCACTAAAGTGGGATTTGATTTAACGATGACGTTGTCATTACATAACAAGAAGTAACTTTAGGATTTTTTTTTGATGTTTTAACGAAACGCTGTCGTCCAGAGAAGAAATATCATGATGATATCAAATCAAACAATCTTAATAAATGTGCAAGGATCTAACATCGTGGACAAGTGATGAATACATCAAAATCGGATGAAGCACGCTGCGAACCAAAAATAGACTTTTTCAATATTCAATACCCCCTGGTAACCATATATAATCATGGTGTAATGATGTTTAGTATCCTCACAAAAATAGTATATCGTTATGTAGTTGGAGTTCGCTTGAGGTAACACTAACTGTCATTTGTTGAATTACTGTCACATGGCCTTATATAAATGTAGATGTATCATGCTCGGATAACATTTTCAAAATTGTTGCCCGAGCGGCCTACAAAAGCACATGAACAAAGTATGTTCTTAGCACTGGATTAAAGCATGTCGCATTAACTCCAGCGATAAATATTACAAAGTCCAGTAGCAGATGAATGTTTCTTTCATATGAAGACGTGAATTAAGCCTGAAGTTAAGAAACTACGTCTATCCAATCTTTATCTCGGTGAAATGCGATATCTTATAGAGGGAAAAGACTCGGCAAATACACAAAAAGTTACCAAAAATAATATTGCATCACCTTTTGTATTTCGTATGGAGGTTTCAGCTCAAGAATAGCCACCGAAAAACTTACAGAAACTATCGAGGTCGGAGTTAACTCGTTTTCTTTTTTTGGTTGTCTCTATCGCTATATAACAAAACAATGAATGTCTTTTCCCTCGGGAAACAGTTTTGTTTTCCCTCGAGTTTCCATGTTTCCCTCAAATGCGTCTCAGGGAAACATCGAACCTCCAGGGAAAACAAAATTGTTTCCCTCGGCAGCAGACATGAACTGTATAATATTCAACACTAGACAATACAACTTCACGAAACTGGTAAAAACATGTACTTGAAATCCGCTTACTGCGCAAATGCTAACCTGTACTAAAACAAACAAATGGCAAATTTGCACTAAAACATTCAGAAAACTCGCCGTGAAATCCTATTAGTAGTAGTCAATTTGTACTTCACTCACGGTTCGTTTTCTAATTGTTCATTGTCAAATAAGTTTTGTCTTACAAACGGGATAATCAATTTTCCCTCTTATATGATTTTATGCAAACACGGCTATCTAAAGGCCCTGGTAAACGTCCGCAACATTTGCTTCAACATTCATTCGACTTTGTTGAAATTCGATGTCGAATGTGTATGTCATGGGTTTTCAACAATGTCGAACAATATCGAAACTTGTTGAATGGAATTTGAGCGTGTTCAAAACATTTCTTCGACATTTCGGGGTGTTTTCGGTATATGGAACGAGTTTACCGTATCATTCGACAGACTGTTTGACAAAATTGAACATACTCATGCGTTGCAATGACCGTTATCATAAACAATATGGCATGCTTTTTTCAACATTTGTTGAAGAGATACTGAATATATCCCAGCCCGATCATTCAACATACTTCAACAAAATCGAACGAATGTTGAAGCAAATGTTGAATATGACTGTCAGGACCTTAATATATGTTTATTCTATAGATGGCACCATATATGTTAGACCCTTAAGGGCTGTTTACAAGGTGATTTTTTCTGCGATTTTTAGCCTACCGACACGTGCGATTGAGTGGACTGATTAGCAGATCATTTGTGCAAAGCTATACGGTACAATACTTTGGTGAGTTCTTTACCCAGTCGCATGCTTCAGGATGAGAAAAATCGCAAGAAGAATCACCCGTGTAATAAGCTATTTACAAGGAGAATTTAGTCTGAAATTGAAAACACAGTTAACACTTTGCCGACTGAAGACGAGCGCACTAGCATTCTACCGTGACAAACGCCACACGTTTTTACTGGTCAAGGATAGACCTCTACTCATGGAAGTGTTAATCACTAATTCCATAATAGAAATCAAAACTGACGGTGTTTGAACAAACTGATAAAAACACTTGGCAATTCTGGGACCACTATCAAGCAGTTGTGACCCCAGAGAGTTCCCAGTGTCATCACAGTCATTTTTTCAATGATTCTTTTAAGTTCCCCCAAATTCTTCCTAGAGTTTGAATTCGGCTCTACAAACAAGCCCAAACAGTTTCTATTTCTTAATTTTTTTTTCCGTTTGAGTCCGAATTTTTACTTTTCCCGCGCTAACGCCAGACGATTTTAGTTGTCAATGGGAGATATCTTAGAACGATTAGAGTTACTACAGTATTGCGGTACCGTATAGACAAGACATCACAGAATTACACCTTTCGCTGTTTATTGCCAGAAGATATACTATCATTAACGCCAGCCTCAAACCCATTAACGCAAAAATACATTCATTTTATTCAATTGATATTGATTAGTGCTGGTACCCAACCATTTCCATTAAAGGACATTCTACAGTACGAACTAACGACCGTTAACATCATTCTACTATACATTAGCGATCATAAAATTTCAATGACGCAAGGGAAATTTCTTGTCAAACTGAAATTTTATTATCCCTAATGTATAGTAGAATGGTGCTAATAGTTGGCTGTTCTCACTATGGAATGATCTTCGAAGCAAATGATTGCGTATCTACGCTAGTGAATTTTGGTTAAATAAAATGAATTTATTTTTGCGTTAATGAGTTTGACGTTGGTGTTAATGACAGTATATTTTATGGTAATTAACGGCAAAAGGTGTACAACAACACATAAGATTGAAAGTTAACCAGAATTAGAGATTCAATAAAGATCGGTCAACGTCGCAAGACGCTTGTGGGGAACGAGTGGATTCCGTTCCGAAGATCCCGCATTATCGCAAGTCATTGCTCACAAGTACAGTTCTAAACTCTTTTGTTGCAAACGAGTTAAATTTATTTTATTATTCTTAACATCAAATTACATGTCAGCCATCAGTAGATTAAAATTTAAATTACATATTTTTCATACTTACATTGGTGATAATAGAGCAGTAATCAATGAAAATAAAGGGAAAGGGGAGTGTGGTATAATACACCTTTTACTGTTCGTTACCAGAAAATACAATATTATTAACGCTAACCTCAAACTCATTAACGAAAAAATAAATTCATTTTATTCAATAGACATTCACTGCCGTACATACGTTACCATTTGCATCAAAGGGCATTCCATACCGCCAACAGACGACCATTAACACCATTTTACTACCCATTTAGGGATAATAAAATTCCAATTGGGCAAGATGTTTCTTTTGCGTTATTGAAATTGTATTATTCCTAACGTATAGGAGAAAGGTGTAAGTGGTCGTCTGTTGGCGCTAAGGAATGCCCTTTGATGCAAATGGTTGCGTATCTACTTTAGTGAATGACGATTGAATAAAATGAGTGTATTTTTGCAATAATAAGTTTCAGGTAGGCGTTAATGATAGTATATCTTCTGGTAATGAATAGTAAAAGGTTAAGATAGCGTGCGAGTTAGGTGATTGCATGACTTGGGAACTTCTTCTTGTACTGTGAACTGTGGACGAACGTGAATAAATCTCGAACAAAACTAATTGTGATTTCGTGATTTGAAATTTATGAACTGTTGGGCGATTCGTGGAGGCAATCCCCGACACTTTTATCACATTCCCAATTAACGTTTTTGAGTCTGAGTCAGGCAACAATTAATATACTCATTCTTCCACTTAAACGTCATCGTTCTTAACCTATTAATGTTTAACAATTTACGACACGTCCATGTATTTCAAACACACCATTCTAAACATACTTTATGACGATACAAAATAGTTCCCTTAGCCTCGTTGACGCGCAACAAGTTCAAAAGAATTTTTGCGCTCAGACGAGGCTAAGATAGATAGATAGATACTTTATTAAAAACACACATCGCAGCTCAAAAAGCTGAATTGCGTGGATTATGCAATTACAATACAAGAATGATAATAGTAAAGCGGAAAAAAAATATTATTTACAACTTTGATTAAAAATTTTAACTGACGAAGGAATAAAAGCGTTTAAAAATCTGTTTGTTTTGGTTTTGACATCCTCCAACATGCATGGGGATCTAAAATCATATTGAATATAACGCCTTGGTGGTAACAAACTAGCAAGCTTGTGATTCGGATCATTTATTATTTTATTAAAAAGTTTTTGACATGCTATCTCGCGTCTGTGACTAAGTTTTTCAATTCCACAGGTTAATAAACTGTCCTCGTAGCTTGAGTCTGGGATGATTAGGGACAAAATTCGTTTTTGAAAACGCTCTATATATAATGATAGGTAGTTCGGTAGACCATAATGGTAAACCTGGCAACCGTATTCGAGAAGTTGTCTGATACAGGTACAATAAAACGTTACGATTTCTTTAATAGGGACATTGGCACATTTAAGCTGTACAATGAAATGGATTCGCTTGTTTCCTTTCTTCATAATGTTAGTCTCATGTACGTTCCACTTAAGGTCACAACTGATTGTAAGCCCAGGATTCTAGCATGAGTTACAAGCTCCAAAGAACAACCGTCCAAAGATACATTAGCTAGGCACGAGTTACGTGGATTAGTAGCAAAACATAACCAAAGCTCTTTACACTTTGCATTATTAAGTTGGAATCTGTTGGTAACCGAACAATTCTCCACATCATTGACCGAACTTTGAACGGAACTTGCATGATTTTTCATTACAACTTCCGAGACTGTAGTATCATCCGCAAACTTCCAGATGCCCGAATGAGAAACTTTAAGATCGTTAATCATCAGGATAGAAAGCCAGGGTCCCAGTTTAGTTCCCTGGGGAACACCTGAAGAAACACCTGCCCACTCTGAAAAACAATCATTAGACAATTTAACTCGTTGCATTCTATTCATTAAAAAGTCCAGGATCCATCTCTTAATAAATGTGGGCACAGAGAGCAAGATTATCTTCTTCGATAAAATGATGGTCAATTAGATCAAACGCCTTACGATAATCGAAGAGTATTACTCGAACTGTATTTCCAGTTGTATCAGTTGCCTTGGACCAATCATGGACCATTGAAATAAGTGCGTGAATTGCCGAAGAACGAGAAATTCCACCATATTGTGCAGGATCGATAATATTGAGGATGGCTGGAGCAACATATGTTTCTGCACGAACTCCTCAGCAAGTTTTGAAATAATTGGTGTAAGTGATATAGGTCTAAGGTGTTTATTGATATCATGCACTGGAATTACTTTGGGTATAGGTACAATGTTGGCTTTTTTCCACGCACCAGGAAGCTTTTGTTCTTGGAACTATGCATTCAGGACACTGGAAATTGGATGTGCGATAAGGGCTAACTAAAGAGTTTCAAAAAAATATCAAATAAAGTGTCATTTATCAATAAGGTCTATTGTCAAAACACCTGAATGTAGTTAAAACTATCTATCAAAACACCATCAACGGTGCAAAACACCCCAGTACAGTAAAAATAATCATACATTGTCTACACATCTCAGATAAATCAAAATAATGCAATACAGTCAAAATATTCCAATATAGTCAAAATACTGCAATACAGTCAAATAAAAAATCCTAATGTTATCAAAACATCCCACTATAATCAAAACACTCTTACATAAATTCTCAAAGAAAATGGCAAGGTCAAGCTCAAGAACACACGCCGGGCACGAATGAACAAGAAAATAGCAGGGGGGGAATGGGATCTACAAACAAATTCAATTTTCCCTTAAGTGTGTTAATGATACTTTGAAGACCGTTACTGTGCTACTTCTCAAGTGGTACGTTTTGAAAATAAATTTTCATTCCTTTGTTCTAGGCCATGCTCGTCGAAGTCCTTCTATTGTCAGTGATCATTTCGTTACTCTGGTCAGAAGTCACCTACATAAAACGTAGAAAAATGCGACCAGGTCCTTTTCCTATTCTCTTCGTTGGCAACTTTTACAAGTTAGGATCAGATCCACCTTTTTCAATGGAGAAGCTTCGCAAACAGTACGGGGAAACATATAGAGTGGTTACTCCAGTAGGAGATATCGTGATTGTGAACAATGGGAAGTTAGCGCAAGAGGCACTGGTGACCAAAAACGATGATTTCGCAGGTCGTCCTCAGTTCTCCCCTGCGTACGACCTCCTCGAAAGTAAAAACATCGTTAACACAGACTATGGACCTTTCCTTCCATTTCGTCGTAAAATGGTCATTTCAGCTTTACACATTTTCGGTGAAGGAAAACGCACGGCCGAAGACAGAGTAAACATGGAAGTGCGTTGGTTATTAGAAGAAATAGAAGGGATAAATCAACCCTTTTTTCCGAAAAAGTATGTCATGATGATGATAATCAGCATAATCCTTGACTGGCTTTTCTCGGAAAGATACGAGCTCGGGGATCCAGTTTTAGAAAAACTTTACACTTTCAATGAAAATATGCTCTACCTCATCCATCAGGGCAGTTATTATCAAATTCTCCCATTTCTCAAATATTTACCGACCAAATACATGAAGCGTTTTGAGCTGTCCAAATCCACCATTAAGGACTTTTTCTGGTCCAAGCTCAATGATCACCTTGCAAGGACGTAAATCCTGGGGGGGATTGGGGGACATATCCCCCCCACTTTTTGGGGATACATATATAATTATATATGTATCCCAGAGGGGGATACATATATACTTATCCCCCCCCCCCCACTTTTTGCGAAGTTCATGACAACTGAAACCTAATTTCTGTTCCCTCCGCGCTTATGGTCCAATGTTTACCTTTACGATTTTCCGATATAACCTTTTTCAGCCCTAGTTCTTGCCTAGGTATTGTTGGTTCGAATATATGAAAAAATTATGAAAATTTGCCAAGTTATTTTACAGTCCGATCGTTCTTCATTGGACGCCATTTCTAAACAATCAGAAATACTTTGTTTAGTCATACTATAACGTCTTCATTGCTGTTTGGAGGAAATGCATGGCTTTGTTTCGATTGAAAAACGAGGTATGAATGTTGTTTTAAAGAAACAATCTCAAAATGCCGGAAAAGGCATTTCATAAACATTAGATTTAAAAAAAAAACCTTTCACAGGGAATGCCTCCACATCACTTGGCTGGCTCCGTCCCCCCCATTCTTAGGAAGCGATTGTCACCCCTGTCACCTTAAGACGTACACTGAGGGCACAGTTCGAGACACCCTTATTCAGTCGTACGAGAATGAGGAGGATAAAAACCAAAACAAAGGATTGGGCACCACTGACGACTTAAAGTTTATACTGGTAGACATGTTCGTGGCCACCAGTGATACAGGTTCTTCCATCGTTACATTGTTACAACTGTACATGATCCGGTACGAAGAAGTCCAACATAAGATATACCAGGAGTTCGATCTAGTCGTCGGAAGAGATCGGTTTCCATGTTTCCACGATTCTGAAAAGCTACCTTTCCTTCAAGCGACCACCTGCGAGGTGATGCGCCACTCGACATTTCCGCCATTTTCCATCCCACACAAGTCAATCAGGGATTCATTCATTGCTAGTTATCACATACCTAAGAACACCATGGTCCTTTTTAACTACCGGAGAATCCATTACGATTCTGATGAATGGAAAGAGCTGAGCTTGTTCAAGGCCGAACGATTTATCAATTTAGATGGAAAGTTCGTTGGATGGAACGCCTTTCAGAGTTTTCTTCCATTTGGTGTAGGTCGTCGGGCTTGTGTTGGTCAAGCCTTGGCAAAAATACAAGTATTCGTCATTGTGGCGAGGCTTTTACACCAGTTTCGTTTCAAAACAACAGATGAAGAGCCAAAACCGACCTTCGATGGCGAGCCAAGTTTTGTGCGCTTTCCTTTACCTTACAAACTGATCGCAACGAAGCGAGTACAATAACGTAAAACGCTTCAACCTAATTCAAGACTTAACAATGAAGGAAATTCTGTGGAAATACCTCCCTTGAACAGTAAGATTATAGACATAATTGCACTAGATATAGATCTTGTGGGTTATTCGATTGAATTAGGGGACTGCAATGAAAGCTGCTATAAAGTAAACAAGAGAGTCAAGTTAGGAATCACGGAGGAACCGTAGTCGAAGGATTGAAGGTTTCAAACAACGGAAAGTTAGATCTATTAAATATTTTAAAACCTTTATCGTGTTTATAGCTTTTAATTCGAGTACTCCTCTGGGCTTTGGTATTTATCTTTCGATTAGAGTCAAGCTAAAATTTTTAAAAAGAAAATCATATTGATAGGAAACAATCAGAACAAGAACAAAAGTTGTTGAAAATATCTTTATGTTGTATGTTGTGATAAAAAAATACCAAAAATATATATATATATATATATATAATCTGTAAACGTGGGAGGACAGAAAAATTTGCCTTGTAATGAGAACACCTACTCCCAACACCGGCGTTACGGTTATACGTGAGAAAGGTGTGGTAGATTATGGACCACGAAGAGGGAAAAATGTGTTCCATTTCCGTATTAAATAACCTTAGTCATGTTCCTGTTTGTCAATATAAATATAGGCTGAAGTAAGTGTAAAACAGACGGAAAAAAAAGGGAAACTCGAATGTTGTAACGACGTGCGCAAACTTGTGTAAATACTTGTACTTTGTTAATAAATATATAGTCAAAAAATACAGTCCCAAGTTGAAGTTTCTTGGATCGTGAACCAGCAACCAGCGTGACTTGAAACGCATTAAGTTACGCGAAAAAAGTTTCTAATTTGTCGTAGATTGGGAACAAGGTCTTGACTGGGAGTATTCAACAGAAATGATAAATTTCTTTACCTATCTACATATAAGAGGAAAAAAATTATACCCAAAGCCCAAAAACAGAATAACAAAATATAAAAAATAAAAAGATCCGAAAAGAAAAAAACGAGGGAAAAAGCAAGAACAAATAAGCATCAAAACTACCGAGCCGAAGAGCAAACCTAGCGACACGTATTGGTCAAGTTAGATTTCTTCGCAACATGTATCATTAGCATTTGAAACATACTCGTTTAAGTGTCTTGCCAAAGGTTTGACCATTGTGGTGGAGGGGAGGGTGGGTGGGTGGAATATTAAGGTCTTGGACCCCTACGTAAATGTGTTTGTTCAGAAAGCCACATGTAGGTGGACTGGCCTGGTTGCCCCCCACAAATCTGGCAAAACAGTCCTTACAATTTTTAATTTAAAACTTCGGAATTTTAATATAGAATATTGCAATTCTACAATGTCGCACTAACATCTCACCCAGTCGGCACGGCCTTGTCTTTAAGACTGATATACGTCAACTTTGATCACTGACGTAGAGGCCCTTCTTAAGAGTTATGGGGATTTTGGTCCATGAAATAGGGACCTTTTTTAACTGGTAAAAAGGGATTTTGATCTCAGAAAAAGAGTTCTTTGTAACTGATATAGTGTACTTTAGTCACTGAAACAAGGGCTCTTCGTACTGGAACTGGACAGCACGCAGGGTATCAAATGGGAGCCCTCCATCCACAACTGAAATTAGGGATTCGAAGAAGTGTTTGATCACTGGTGTAGGGTTGGTGTAGGTTACCTTTTTACACTCTACGCTTACACCACCTGCCATTCTACAGTGTATATAAACGTCACTTTATGTTACTACTCTCCAAACCTCCTTCTCATCACTGTCCCATTGAAGCTCAAAATAAGAAAAAACTTGGGGCTCAGTTAAGCCATTTTGACTGGGGGATATCCAGCGTAGTTTGCTACAATATTGTATCCTTTCAAAAACTACACGAAATTAATTGGACACGCATTCAGGTGCTTCCCCAACCCTACAGGCAATACGTAAATTAAATACAAACAATTAATCAAAGGGGATTTTGAGCTGTCTTACCGTATTACTATCTGAACATTTTATTACATTCAGTTTAATACAAATATTACCATTCAATTTAACTTCTACACTATTTTGTTAATATCAGACGTACTGCAAATTGCATAGTTCATTTTCCATGCAGGCATACATGTTGAATCAGAGCTGTCTGTTGCATTCTAATCTATCCGAACTATAGGTTTAGTAAGGGCCACCCCTCATGGGCCCAGTATTACTAAAGAAGGAAACCGACGTACCAGGAGAAAACCAACGTTGCTTGGCAGAGGCAAACTGGACAACACTCTTCTCACATGTGACCAATCTCGACGTGCGTGGAGTCCTTTTACACGTGTGGTAACTAGGTAGAAAAATTTTCGGATTGTGTATGTTTTAGTATGACTATATATCCATGGATTCCGGCCACTCAAGAATGCCGTGTGCAAGCTCGGGGACTGGTATGCTGTTGAACAAACCATACTTAGGTACCGTATTGAAGCAAATCGATTTGGTCTCATTCTTTTTCCCTTATATGGATCTCTCGCAAGTTGTTTACATTTATTGAACACTGAAGCCAGTAAATGATTTAAGACCGGCTAAGGAAATGGCTTTCTTGGTGCCTGCGGCTGGTTTCGCTTTTGAGGGTCACTTCAGCAACTGGACAATTTATGACTTGAAAGAGAAGTTCTCAAAGTTAGTTCCTTGGAATATGCATTTGCCAACTGTTCACTTTTTGCAGCAATGCTTTGTCTTGGTTCTTTCTGATTTATATGAACAAAAGACTTAAGGGAACTCGCTTGTTGTCAGGACATTTGCTAAGTGACTAACTGTATTAAAAGGACATTCTTCGCTGAAGTTGAATAGATGACGATTTGTATAAATCTTGGGACTTTCCACGTTCTGGTAACCACTTACCTGAGCTGCACAATCACTGGTACGTCTTAATCGAGTAGCTTTGAAGTACAAGTTCTGCCAACGGAATTATTTTGAGCAGCTTTCAAAAGTAGCTTCCCGACTTCATTCTTCCCTAACGAAGACTTCTTGTACGAAATATTACCACCTGGATTTTGCTGGTGTTTATTGGTAAAGTAGACTAAAGATTCTGGTTCATTCGTCTCTTTAGGATGATTATTTTTGAAAATTTTGCAGTATTTAACCGGACAGCGTTCATGGTCAATTGTTTGAGAAGTGCGATAGAAAACTCGTCGTCCAGAAGAGCTGTCCAGGCCATGACAGTCTTTGGATACTTTCTCCGATTTCCACAAAAAGATTTCATTGCCTCAATCTGGATTTTTTTCGCTATGAAATGTCGCCCCATTGAAGACGTCAGGATGTAATTTCGGCTCGAATAAAAAAAAATGCAAGGTAAACAGCCACCAGGTAACTCGTTGCAAAGCTACTTGTTTTTGGTCACCAAGTTATCCTTCAGCAACGCAATTGTTCGCTTCACTCTTTCTCACTTCGAGAGTGATTTGTGCATGATGACCTTTACTGTATTCGACCGGTAATGCTTTCGTCAGGATTTTGAAACTTCTCAAGAAAGTTTAAAGTTGTCTTTGTGTAAATTTACCGTTGAACCCTTTGTGTTGAGGTGCCACAGAATACTTAGTAGAAAATACGCAAGAGTTGCAAGTATATACGCCATTTTTTTTTTTTGGATTGATGATTTTCCTAAAAAAAAACTACGTCTTTTACTTCCCTTTTCTCGTTCTTCTTTCGGGCAAAACTTGCACAAGGTTTGCTTGTCGTAATTTGTTTTATATTTTGTATTTTTTCGATTTTTGGTCAGCGATATAAATGCAGAATTCGTTCATGTTTTCTGTTTACTTCGTCGACTTCGTAATTTGTTTCATCTTCGTCACCAAAGTCTTGTACCTCCGGACGAATACTTAGTATAAATCCTTATCATAGCACATCTTAAAGACATTTGTAACCAACTTTGAGATAACGTATAATTTATTAATTTTTTAAATCAAAAAAATGTCAGAAAAATATTCAATCACGAACTGTCCGTAATGCTGGTATCCGTTTGATAACCTATGAGAATGCTCCTCTTTTAAGACGGAAAGTCTAGTCATCTAATAAAACAATCTTTCTTTAAGGCAAAATGAGTGAAAAGTCTAATTAGAAAACAACACAAATTACCATAAACCCGCAAATAATTCAGGGTATTGATCCTATCGTTCGTTGTTTAATAATTTAATTGTAAGGATGGAAATCTTACCATTTGTTAAGCCCTTAAATGTTATTCTCACCGAACTTTTTGTTTTAATAAAGCACAATTGAAATTTTAAACGTAAATATGACTGTAAACAGTTTCAATATAAAATAATTTCCAGTTTTGATTGTTGTTTATTTGCGGCCAAATTCTGTGTGGATTTTTTTTTTATTGCATGTCCTCTTCCAGTTATAGTCAGGAGGATTTGTCTTTTTGAGAAGTTTGAAAAATTATCATTATTACTTGGATTCTCGAGAGACATATTGGAAGAGTGGGCGAGGGGTTGTTTCGTGCACGTATTTCTAGTCAGATATTGTATCCTTGGGTACATGCTTATCCATAATCGTTAACAGGAAGTCATTCCATTTATACAACGTAAGTGTATTTATAATCTGTGCATACACTTGGCCATTTCCAATGGAAAAAGGAATTCAGCCATCAAGAAAAAAGTTTCAAAACTCTCCCAATTTTGTTTTCCTCTTACCATGCAGAGACTGAATTTTCCTTTTCAAGTTAGTTTTGTGAAAAAAATGGATTTTTAAAATTAAGAGCCATATGCAGAAGCTTGGCCTTAACTTCTGTGTTTTTGGATAAATTTTACCTTTCCATTTTCTGTAGTGTCACTCACACTAAACATATTGAAAATATTCAAAGTTTGGAGGACATATTTATAAAATAAGATGAAATTTAAGTTTGCTCACTATCCATAAAAACATTGATGGAGCCATTAGTTTGGATCATGTGCAGTTGAGCACAAATTCTTAATTAAGTAAGGTTGCCCAGAAATGTAGTTTTAAAATTTGTCGTGTCACTCACGAAACTATTTTTGACCATAATTTGGGGAATAAATATAGCAACTTCATCAAATTTTCAGTGTTGTTGCTGTTACATATGAGATTTTTACTGAGCATAAGACATCTTAATAAAATGTCTTTTTTCAAAAGTTACAGGTCTAAAATGGTGTAAAAATGTGTCACTCACGTTTAGAAATGGCCACTTGTACATATACGTGTGTATGTACACGTCAAGTGTGTATACGTGTCAGTACAATATTTTTTGAATGCAATATCCCAAGGAGTATGCATAACGGTATCCTTTAAATCATTTAAATCTACCTTCTTACAGTTATAAACTTGTCTTTTGACAGGACCTTTCTTCTCAATAATAAAAGAGAGATGAAAGTGAATTAGTCTATGATAGGATTCCAAAAGATCCTCAAAAGTACAGATGTCCTTCAATATGCGAAGAATATTAGTTAGCAATAAATCAATAATGTTAGATCCACGCGTAGGAAAATGAACCAACTCCCACAAAAAATTATCTCCAACCATCTCAGCAAATTCAGTGTAAACAGTCACCGAACGCAGGCGTTCCAGTTGACCGATCTATACCAGGGAGATTAAAATCTCCAAGAATAACAAGTTGAGACAAATAATGAGAGGCAGATACTTTTAGAAGATATCTCTTAAAACATTTCATATGAGCCAATTTAGTTGATGGGGCCCGATAAAAAACTGCACATAAGAACTTCTTCTGCACTGCTTGCGAACGTCAGATACCCAGCACAAACTAGGAAAGCTTATTGTCAGTAGCTTCCAGAACTCAATTTTGAATTTTATACTAAGGGTTCTCTTGACCGCCATGTCGCTGCTACGTACAGTTTATACCCTTCTCTACACTGCTCGTTATTGTTAATCATATAACCATGGGTTTAAGAAGTATTATTATATGGCTGGCACTACTTCCGGTGAAATAGAGCGTTCTGATTGGCTGAGACGCTCTGACCGGCAGTCATTACTTTTCCGTAACAAACCGGTCCTTTACGGGTTCTGGCTTGCATCAGCATATGTTTAGAGCTTCTTTTTCCCAAAGGCTACGTCTTTTTTTATTTATTCGTCCACTTTTCTGATTAAAGTCATCGAGAAAAAGGTTTGACAAAGTCGTATACAGTTCGTTTTTGATTAATCCTTTGTAAAACTTAGCTGAATGTCGTTTGTTTTCGAAGCAACTGGGAAATTTTCCCGCCAAAACTTGCCGGTCTGCAGTAAAAACCTGCTGCATCAAAAAAACCCCTCACTTTAGTGGCATTGTTTTCATTTAGATGTCTAATTTATTGGCTTTTACTCCGGAATTCACAGCAAATTGATCTTTTTTTGTGTTCTGTGCCTGCAAAAGCGTTCAACGACTAAATCTTTGTCATGTTGTAGGAATTTAATATGTTTTTACCAGACTGATATATTTAGCTTGTTTAAAACAAGCCATATTATAAACTTCTTATTAAGCTCGTGCGCTTGGTCATTACTGGAAAATATCAGACAGGATTCTTTTACGTACGGATCTCGCCCTCCGGGCTTAGTCCGTACTGTCAAGACTCCGGTCTGCAATGACCAAGTTCCCGATTAAAAAGAAGTTATTAGCTTCAAAGTACAAGCAGATAGTAAACGAGTTTTCCATTCATTACTTTGCCCAAGAACTTAATGAAATACGACGTTTGGTTTTGAAAACCAAAGGGGTTATTCCAACATCGTTTCTTAAAACGGACTGTTCCTGATGATAGTATGCGATATTTGATTAGCTGTTGACAATAATCGAGCCAGCAATATCGGTCACTGTTCCGTACGTTGTACACAAGGACCCACATATGATGACATAGCCGGTCTACCGTCCACTTTCTTGGCTATGACGGCGTCAAGGACCGATTATGATTACTGTATGCCTGAACTTGTGAATTCGTTTATGCAAGTTCTTAGATTTATTTGCGTTAGTATTGTTTTTAAATAGCTAGCCATGTTCTTTATACACAAAAACACAACGACTAGGAATACAGTTTTTATTCCGAAGTTCCCGAAAATACATTATTGCTGCGAACCATTAGGCGAGCAAGTACACTAATCTTGCAACTGAGGTTGGGCTATATGTGTTTGAACACTAGCAAAATTCTCGATTTGAAGATTTCGATATGTTGGAATAACTTTCAGCGCCTGTAAGCGTATGGTCAGCAGCAGGCAGTACGCCCCCATTGAACTCTAAAAGGACTGGAACGATACCCGTAAACTGTATTTTGAACCTAACATGGAGGCTGACATGTAGGTCAATTTGCAAGTCATCCCAGTCCCCTACGCGATAAAACATGCAACCGATTTTGAAAATCTTTACCCAAATTTCGGATTTTCGGACAGTTTTCTATTATGTCCTTAGTAAAGTGTCAGACAATGTCGTTAGGACAGCATATTTGTTATAACTAACTGTCCATCAAAAATTAATGTTCCGTACAATTTTTTCCCACGCGTGTTTTGGACCCGCATGGCTGCCCCCATGTCGGCTTCACTCAGTTGCAAAGCCAAACATAACAAGGTATCGTCCAGTCTTTTTACAGTTCAATGTACGCCCCTCAATGCATGCAGAAGCTCCGTTTGTTCGTCAGTTTTGGGTAAGTGTCTTATAATGTCCAACTCAACTTTATTCGTAAATGGAAGTATACATCAAAGTCACGAATAATTCAATGATATTTCAAGACGAAGACAGTGTTCTTTTATGAGTTTTGCGGCCAAGTTGTTTGTAGTTCATCCGTACACGAACCACAAAGTCAACTAGACCCTCACACATTGAGACCTCATGTGCCTAAAGGCTCTTGAAAATGAACTCATCCCAGGCGTAGAGACGTTGTTTATTAACTTGGACTTGCCTACCTCGCAGCATTTCACTTTCTTAAGGAATAGCTAGTTTTAAGATCAATTTTTTCCGAAGTCCTTCAAGCAGTGTATTGGCGTCTAATGGCACTACATCTGCTTTCAGAAATCTAAGCAACATCCCGGTTCACCTACATGTAAGTCGCTCTACTTTTATTCTGCTCTTGCCCTTTCAACAATACACCACATGTTTTCTTCCTTTCCATTCAAAGTAAAACCTATTGGTATATTTCTTCGGGACATGCTCATGTTTAGATGGTTTCTTTTGCGGACTCAATTTCTTCCTAATGTACTCAATTGATTTGCCTTTTTCCTTCATTTCAATAACAGCTTGCATTCGTTTCTTTAAGTCAATAGCAGCTTTTGAAACCAGTCGCCTGTCGGAAATCTTTAAGATGTAATTATCAAAGCCACTAGCACGATCTATAGACCTCATTGCCGATGTCGTCATCTCATATTTCAGTTTCTCTTCCAGTATTTCACTGTAATAGGTCTTCCTCTGAACGTTTGGCTTCCAAACGTTTTTCGTCCTGTTACAAGAAAACCACAGTCACTTGCCAAAATTTAAACGCTAAAATCTAAATTTAATGTAAAGTTGTAAAATGAAAGTGAAACTCAAATGGTTCCAAAAACAAATTTTAATGGAAGCAATTTTATGAATTTAAAATCAGTCATATACCGTTTAGATCATCTAAACATCTTCAACAGACTCCATAACAAAAATGGAATCACTCGTAGCAATAAAGTGTGATAGACCTCTTAATCGAGGACACAACATCATATCCAGTGCTATTTATGGAGCAAACTTAGATCAGAAAATTTTTATTTTTTCTTTCACCCCTTCCTCCTTTCAGAAATCAGGGCTGTCTTCCTGCATAGTGAAGAATGTTAAAACGTGCAACCATTATGGGTGGTAAATCCGTATAAATTTATCATTCAAAAATTACGTATTTGTCAGGATAATCAGTCATGCTGGTAGGTCGATAAGCCAAAACAGTGTGGACATCCACCTGTTTCTTTCATATTTTTCAATAACACGTCTTAACCACTTAAACTCTAAAAAGACTGAAACAATACCTGCAAACTGTATTTTGAAGCCAACATGGAGGCTCACTGAAGGTCAATTTGCAGGTCATCCCAGTCCCCCACGCGATAAAACACGTAACCTATTGCGAAAAACTTTACCTAAATTTCGGGTATTTTTGATGGTTTTCCTTTTTATCCTTACTAAGTAGAGAACAATGTCGATAGCACTCCATATTTGTCAGAATTAACCGTCAATGAAAAGAAAAGGTTCAATGCGAATTTTTCACACGCGTGTTTTTGACCTACGTGGCTGACCCTATGTCGGATTCATTCAATCGCAACGCCTGGTACGAGAGTCTTTCTAGAGTTCAATGGTACAAAATATTGTGACGCCCTTCTGATAATCCACACTGAAAATCGCA
Source organism: Heliopora coerulea (assembly GCA_030142905.1). NCBI lineage: Eukaryota > Metazoa > Cnidaria > Anthozoa > Scleralcyonacea > Helioporidae > Heliopora > Heliopora coerulea. The sequence continues at coordinate 2,065,714 of JASJOG010000029.1, read as the reverse complement.
GTTGTTGTCTTGCAGCGTCAAAGGTCTCTAAAAGCTTCAAGTCCTCTGATCTTGACACTCCCTAAAAGTTGAGGAACATCTATTTATCCAGCCTCAAGAGATTTAAAAGCTCCTGGCTTTGACAGACACGGTATCTGTAGCAGGCTTCTGCCCAGGCCCTGTGAAATGCTTTTCTATCGCCCTGATGATGCATGCAATCCTTATGCAACAGTATGGTCTTCCCTTTCGAAGTTCTGTAATGCTTGCTAATTTGGACGGATATTTAAGTTGAAAATAATGAGGAAAGTGAAGTCTCACAAGTTGGGTTGAAGATTTGTTTGACCAACTAAATAGCTCAGCCCCAAAGATATGGGAGTGGTCAGATAATTTACCTTCAGAATGGAAATGCTAAATTTTATCAGCAATTGTTTCTCTTTCATTTTAGTGTATCGACCAGACAAAGTACACGCACCAGATATTCCTCCTTTGGAATTTTTGTGGATCAGTTTTGTTCCAGTCTTGCTGCATTGTATTAAGACATGTCTGGTGCACATCACTAATATTCCACAATTAACTGCTTCCAAACTTTATCTTATTTATGGTAAAGACCAGTAGTTCTCAACCAAATTTTCTTGCAAAGCCAAAGCGCTGTATAATTTCTACTTGACAACCCTGAGTCCCAATAAATGAAGGTCTAAAAGGCAGTAGTAGCACCAGACATTTGTTGAAATGGGGAAGTCAGGCAAGACAAAAATAGATGGGGGCAGGGCTTGACCTTAGTGGCAGTCCACTAGTCCAGGACAAGTAAACATTGGGTTTGGGCTACTAAAATTTCAGAGCTACTAGCCACTGGACTAGTCCTAATGGAAGAGGTTTTGGAAGGTAAGTAAAGAAATAAATGTTAAGATCCCATTGATCATTTGTTGAGATATGTATTACTATATCCATATTGATCAATAAACTGTTATCCCACCAATCATGATTATTTCTTTATTTGGTCATTAATATTTTATTTTATTTTATTTTACCGCTATCAGTCAACATATAGTTTTACTTTAAACTCCTAACTGAATATCTTCCTTCTCCATAATCGCTCTTGGACAATCAACAGGTTAAAGACAAGCTACATACGACTGTTTAAATCTCATGATTAAATCAAACATATAAATGCAAAACACTATAACAACATTGTAATGTTTTATGTTTATTTGCAAACACAGTTAACTTAACTAAAAATAAAAATTGAAAAAAATCACTTCACAGCTTGGCTACCAAGTGATGCTCTTTTCAATACCACCACTAAGGGAACAGGGTAGTGGTAATCTTTGAAAGTTAAAATCAGCAAAACTCTAAAATAAACAGACAATACAGGCATTTTTACAGCATAAGAATAACTGGATGCATAACCATAAATAGTACTAGGAAGCAGGAGGAATTGTTCCCCCACAAATGCTAAATAAGTGTTTTTATATTATTGTAATTACTTTACTGCTGATATCCATGAATTCATTTAGTACGTATACCAGTTATAACATGAATATTTTGCATTAAAATGCTCATTTGGGTTGCAATCTATTCTTGTGTAATTTTTTATGAGCAAACAGGCTGGTTTATTATATCTTTTTGTGAAGCAGCACAAATGTTTTCATTATGAATTCATTTCTGTGTACGTGTTCTACTGTCCTACCAGTAAAAGTATCCAGTGTATGGCGATAATTAGAAGACCAGTACAATATATTCACATAGTGTAATGTTTGAGAACAGCTAAGTACTACCTGGAAGACTGGAAGTGAACTCTATACACACCAAAATCTACATTTGCTTTCCTTCCATGTTTATAATACATGTAGTACTGTATGACATTGTGTATGTCTGTTACACTGAAACAAGCTGGATGCACCATAATGACTGATTCAGTTTGGCTATGATGATCATGTATGCCTTGAATCCACTTTCAAGTATAGTCCTCCCCAAGGGAATGTGGGGACTATACTTGAATTGATCCGGAATATCAATGAAGGCATGCGGGTGTGACAGCCTTTTAGGCCACAATCAATACCTGTCCGAATCTTTAGTAGAAGGAATTCACTAGTTACATAATGTCCAGAGAGCGAATGAGTTACTAATACTTCGTTGGCCCCGACTAGCCGCTTCACCAACCTGATAGTGAAACGGTTGGACACGCCTTGAGTCCTTGCGAGCTAGATCACCTAAACTCGTAAAAGAAATATCGCAAAGCTCTTCTTACACACTGTTCACTCACTTTGTAAAGGGATACATGTGAGAGGCATATTAATCCACTGATGATGAGTACACTTACTTTTTGTCTGAGAACGTGGGTTTGTAACCATACATTAATCCTTTTCCATCGTATATCCCTTTATGCGCTCGGGGAGGAATAACTTTGCCAAAGACAATGTATCGAAAACTTAGTAAAACCATGACTTCGAACAACGTTTGAGACACTCACACAGCTTAAGTAGTGACTAGAAGGGCCATCCGCGTCAGAGTCTGAAGTTTTTGTCCACACTTTTTCGAAACCGTCCCCACACCCTTTGCTCGGCCAAAATCCTCACAGCCAGTAAATCGCAGCCAGCTCAACAAGGATTTAATCTACGAAATTCGGTGCTGGCTCAGTAAAATGGCCGATTTTCATTCTACGAAGACTGGTTGAAGAGTAAAGGTAGTCATAATATTTCTGGTAACTATAAGTTACAAAAAGATTCCCAACTGTTATATTTAGACGTACATCTCCTATATGAGTAGGCCATTCGCGCGGCCCACACAATCAATTGTTTCTTTTCTTTCTCTGATGAATTATTTTTCTGTCAGCTTAATCTAAGGCTTGGATATTGAATTCTGTGCGCTAGTAAAAGGTTCAGTAATCAACAATAAAGTTCGTGAAGTAATATTAAGCGTTTTTGAGACAAATTAATGTCACAACGAATTATAACGATCATACAGAGTCAAACGTTACCCTGGTACAGTCACAGCTTTGCAACAACAGGCATTTCTTATGTAATGTATGAAATAACTTCGATTTGTGTTAGACTTAAAACTATGGGTTGATTTGTTTAACGTTCATTAATGTTCCTTGCTGTGGAAACTAATACGTCTAAATACGTATAAATGATATTATACTTACATACATACATACATACACTTTATTGAGCATTCCTAAAAAGGACTTCTCAGCATCAATATTACAATTAAATTAAATAAATTAAATGAGTGAATAAATCAATTATTTATAAATAACTTAAAAAAAAACAACTATATTCAACAATAACTAAATAGTAACTTTAAACAAAATTCAACATCTAATCCAATACAATACAAATCAGTTCATTAATTAGACGTCTCTTAAAAACTTTCGTATTTATGATTTCCCTTACGTCTTTACTTAAATTATTCCATATTTTCACACCACTGTAACAAAAAGCGCGTTGGCCAGCATTCATTCTACAAGATGGAATATTGAGGCTATCTCTATATCTTGTCTGTCTATTATGGACAATAGCTCGAATTGAAAATTTATCTGACAAGTAGTTAGGTGACAGACCTTTGAGACATTTATGCATCATAACTGCATCATTGACCATGAGTCTTTGTTTGACATTTAGCCATCGAAGTGATCTTAGACTTGCAGAGATATGGTCATATTTGCGAAGTCCCAAGATAATCCTGGCTGCAAAATTTTGAACAAGCTGAAGCTTATGGATGTTAGTCGCCGAGGTATTGCTCCAAACTGAGGAGCAATAAAACAGCCTGCTAAAAACAAAGCTATTAATAATTAACAAAAGTGTTTCCTTATCAAGTAAATGCTCAATTCTATTAATCTGGATCAGTTTGTTTATACAACTAACAACAGTTTTACGTATGTGTTCCTCATAGGAGAGACACTGATCCAAAAACACTACAAGGTCCTTTGCTACAGGTGTCGATGGTATTGGTTTGCCACAAAGTGTTATTGTAAAGTCAGGTAACTATCGTAGCAATTGCGGCACACCTATCACAAGAACTTTAGTTTCATCTGGATTCGTAAGCAGTGAATTATAACAGCACCACTTACAGATTTCGTTTAGATCAGAGTTAACTGCAGAGACTGCCTTACATAGCTTGTTAGTTTTAAATTTCAAGTAAAGTTTAGAATCATCAACGTAACAAGCAGTTTGACAAAGTTTAGGTACAGTTAATAAATCATTTATATAAACAGTAAACAAAACCGGGCCAAGAATAGACCCTTGTGGACCTCCATAAACAACTGGGAGAGACTGCGAAAGCACATCCCCAATACGAACATACTGGTACCTTCCTGTTAGGTAACTTTTGAACCATTCCAGCGCTGATGCAGACACACCAAGGCTACGAAGTTTAAATAACATGTCGTGGTTTATACTGTCAAAGGCTTTTGACATATCCATCAACACCAATATTGAGATTTTCTTTTCATCCATAGCTTTTAATAGGTCATCAGTGACAGACAAAAGAGCCTTTTCAGTGGAATGGTATTTACGATTGCCACTTTGGAATTGTGATAGCTTGTTGTCATCATCTAAGAACGTGACAAATTGTCTGTGAGCCAACCTTTCATTTACTTTGGATAGTACCGGTAACAGTGATATGGGCCGATTGTTACATGGATTTCCGGCATCGCCATCTTTAGGAACACAAGTTACTTCTGCAATTTTCCACACACGTGCGAACGTATTAGATTTAAAGGAATTGTTCATCAGGGATGTGATTACATGCAAAGTAGCTGGTAAACTATCCTTAAGTATTCTTACTGGAAAATTGCAGTTAAGATCACCGATGACAAAGATATCCAGACCACTTAAAAGTAAATCGATAAGAATCCCCGTAAGATTGTCAATGAACTTCACAGGAGCGCTAGGTGGTCGATAGACAGTATTTAATAAAAACGATTTAAAAGATCGCGTTTGTACTTTAAGCCACAATTGCTGAAAGCCATCGCTGGCCACTGAAGACAGGTTTTCGATGTACTCAACTTTTAAAGTGTCTCTCGTATAAACACAAAGTCCACCACCCGCTTTCTGAGGACCGAGATCTTGTCTGAACAGTGAATATCCTGGTACATAAACAAAGGCGTCAGTAACCAAAGAATCCAGCCACGTTTCTGATATGGTCAATATATCAAATCCATTCGATTGAATAGTATCTTTGACCAAAATGAAATTTTCTCTGGACTTCAAGGAGCGAACATTGAGATGGGCAATTTTGATGTTTAGGTGAGCATTCTTCGGAAGGACGTTCAACTCAGAAGCGACAGTCCTCGCGGTCGAAAAGCTTCAAAGCGCAGTCAAGCTTGGTCCAGGCTGCGGATGTATGTCACCACCCAAAACTATTTTAATAACAGAAGGATTGAAAGAAGAAGTCCCATTACAACAGTAAATTCTTATTCTGTGATACTAATATAAAAGGGACGAGAGGTTCGGCGAGAAACATGCTCAACACATTCATAATATTTTTCGAACATACAGCAAAGAGTCTGGGTACGAGATTGCATCATGGACTAGCTGAATCCAGTGATTGTATCCACGGTCATAGCTAGAGGGTCCACCTGACAAGCATGATTAGGATTAGTATCAGGGTAAGGATTGGGGTTAGGATTAGGGTTCGTTCTTATCCTAGCCCTTATCCTAATTCTAATTCTCATTCTCATATATGTCATTTAGCCAATCACATGCCCTGAACATCCTCTGAAGATGAACGTTCCATAAACATTTCAAACAGATCGTTGTATAAAATTTTTTTACGCAGAGGTTATCCTTAACCCTCGGCTTTCACTCAGCAAATACAGTCGTACTGTACGGGTGAAAAAAAAATACGATTTTAAACGTATTTTTCGACCAACGACTTCACCTGTGACACACGACCCACGACAATTATTAAGATTCTTTTAGAATACATCTCACAGCATTTCAAAGGTGCCTTCTAGTTGACGACCGATACGTCATGGTTCGTTCGGGGTGTGAACTCTGATCAAGATTATTTCCTTTTGTTATTTACTTTTTAATTTTTTTTATTTTTTATTCCCTAATTTTGACTTCTTTGTAGCTTCTCTGGTAAAGAAACCGGAGGTCAGAACCTAGGAAAAATTAAACGTGGAACAAGAAACCTACAAGGAAACCTCTAGAACAAAAGAACAAATGCATGCACAATGAAAAACTAATACAGTAAGACACGCGCTTACATGTTTCACTCCAATTTGTCCTCGATTTTCTAGTCAGTTTAATACATCATTCAAAATGTAAATCACAAGGCAAAAAAATTCGCAAGGGTAAAATGTCCTTAAAAAGGTTAACAAAATTGAGCATTTCGGTAGGTCTTATGATTTTATATTACTTTCAGTACTTGCAATTTTTAAAAACGCTATCGCAGATCGGGCATGACCAATTCATCAATCATGACCTTCCTGCATTGAAAAAGTACAAAGAGAATCTTCACCTCAAGCAGTCAAAGTGTGCGGAGGATTTCTTTAGTTTGCTCAAAGGGCAACAGGAAAAACCACTTAAAGCACAAGTGTATCCGAGCAACTTGCAACCATCTTAACTGACACTTACAAACTGGCACTCCACAGATCTAAATGATTGACTGTCGAAATAACTACATACGTGCAATTATGCAGTCAAAGTGTGTACAGAGGGGATCTTTGGTTTGCTAAAAGGGCAACAGGAAAAACCACTTAAAGCACAAGTATATCTGAGGAACTTGCAACTATTTTCACTGACACTTACAAACTGGCATTTCACCGATCTAAATGCTTGACTTTTGAAGTAACTACATAGGTGAAATCATACCGTCAAAGTGTATAGAGGGGGTCTTTGGTTTGCTCAACAGGCAATAGGGAACAATCACTTGAAGTACAATCCGAGGAACTTGCAACTAATTTAACTGACAATTACAAACTGACACTTTAAAGGTTTGAATGCTTGAGTTTTGAAATGACTAAATACAGGAAATCCTGCAGTCAAAGTGTACAGAGGGGATCTTTGGTTGGCTCAAAAGGCAACTGGAGAAAAATACATTTGAAACACAAGTAAATCAGAGGAAATTTGCAACCACTTTAATGGACACTTACAAATTGGTACTCCACACACCTAAATGCTTCACTTTTGAAACAAATAAGTACGTCAGAACAATCGGATAAACGCGCTAAACTCATGAGCTGTTGCATGCACGACAATAGTTGCGAAATAACTATGACAGAATATCACTAATGTCTCCAAGTCGTTGTTCACAGTTCTCCTTAATTTGTCGTGACATAGCCCACCAGTAGTACTCGATACCAGTTTTTACCACCACCTGATAAATAGGACGATGTCACCTTGAAAATCATCTCATTGGGAAGACTGTTGTTCCATGGGATCATTTGCTCGTACAGGAACGTGTTAGCGTAGACATTAAAATGAGTATTGTATTCATAAACTTTCCCTTCTGGTTTGTCGTTTCCTTTCTGATAGGCTTCCTAGCTTAGATAAGCATGTCCTTTCACGTTCCTAAAGTTACAGTAAATGGATATCAAAATCGCTTGAGTCCCTTTGGGAAAAATGACAGGCAGCTTTTGGTTGTAGGTTGGTGTTGACTGATGAAGTTGAAGCTTTTCTAGATATTTCAATACTTCATTTGCGCGATGAAGTTTCCATTTCCCTTGATGGGATGGTAAATTCTCAATCACTTTTCTTTGTTTGTTCAATTCATTTTCAGTCTGTACTAGTTTCGCCGCTAGTTGCTTCACTTTTTTCTCAAGATTGAGAAACCTATCTTCGTTGAGATATTTTGTCTCGCACAGATCTCCCGAGTACCCTGGTGTACACTCACATTTGAATCCAGTTCTTGTCGTTTTGCAATGGCCGCCGTTTCTGCATGGACATTTCAGTCCACAACTTGGATCGTAATATCCACTGTGATCACAGCGACATGAGAAGCAACGAAAACTGTCTTGGCATATTCCGTTGTTCTTACAGGAGGACGAGGTACAGTCGTTGCCATCATTTGCAAAGAACTTGTGGATTTTGAGGCGATCTCCAAGAACTGTGACTCCGATGTTGTTGAGCTGTTGAAGGGTGAGACTGCCAAGAATTGTTTCATCGATGTTTTGTTTCTTAAGTTTGGCCACGTAAGACAGTAAGTTCCCGCCTGAAATACCTGCCAACTTCAGGAGTTCTTTCACTGTAATTCCATAAGTACAATGAGATCATTGATTGGCAGTCGTGCTCCAAAGAAGGAAGGAGGCTATATAAAGCGTGAGCAGGAGCTTCAGGAACGCCATAACTTTGGCTTGAAATGCCAGTTTATGTATATATCTTAACATTTTACACTGACCATCATATGATAATTTGAAGGAGAAGACACGAAGTTGAAGTAGGACTAAATAATAATTAATTAATAATTCATCGATAAATAATCATTATAGTGTCAAATATGTATCGAAGTCTTATTTCAAACTGAGCCTCATGATACGAGTTTCTGTTTGTTTAGGCGATACAAGTTTTTAAAAAAATTTCTCGTTGCAAGAACCAGGTGTTTCCTTCACGATGCAACGAATGTTGACGACAAATTGTAGCTCAGTCAAATGTGCCATGTATGGAACACTTTTGGATGTTAGAAGGTCAAAACCTTAAGTACTCATTCCCAATTGGCAGAAAAATAAAGTCGCAATGCCTGCGCAGGAAAAGATCACAAGGTGGTTGTATGCCTGAGCAACCTTTCGCCAAAAGTTCAACTCGTTGGCTCGAAATTTTGTTTTAGCAATTTTAGGAGCTGTTACGTCGCTTTTGCAAAGGTGGTTTCACTGGCCATTTTCATCATGCCTTGGCGAGGCGAAACCTTTTACACGGAGCAACCCTATTACAAAGCCGACTTCTCAGGGGCTGTTGGGAGGACGCAGAAAGACATTGAAAAAGCACCAGCATCAACCATTCCACAAATTTAATTTGCGCGTTAAAATGGGGCATAAAATAACAGTCGGACATCGCATAGTTTTCCGGCTAGAACAGGTAAAATAACTCAGGTACCTAGCTAGCAAAGCTTGTCGTCGCTCAGAAATGACTGGCGAGTATTCTCTTATTAATTTGTTGTGAAGTGAACCTCTAATAAACGGCCACCCGTCTTAAGCGGCCACAGCCACCTTTACGACATACCATCGAGTTATTTTTGTTTTTAAATCCTATTAAGCGGCCAGGAAACACCAAGTTTGACTTTTTTTCACTTTTAATGGCGACCTTTATTGAAGTCTAAGCAAGTGCATATGGTGTTATACGTTCACATCAAAACGCTTTTATTTTCGGCAATTATTTCAAAGCGATAATCCTCAGAAATCCTCAGTCTATGTACAAACTGGATACAGTTTGTAGCAGATTAGCTACGTTCATAGTCTTCAATCGTCAGCTTTGTTTTCAGCCATTCCATAGAAAATTGCTCGCCCATATTAATAAAGTTCTATTCACATGCGATTTCCAACCCACAGCCTTCCCTTCTCTTTACGTGAAACAGTTTAGGCAGAGCCATTAGTTTCGGGACATGTCCGATCACTTGACATTTGTCCGCATGTACTCCAGTGGTGGCACCAGGAATTTCTCGACGCAGGGCTAACGTTCCCGAGAAGGGAGCTAAACCAGAGGGACCGGGACAACGCTCTCTTTACAATTTCCTTATTTGAAGGTCGAAAACGTTATTTCTCGCAAGAATACTCGCAACAACTGACTAGAAGCAGTTTAGTTTTAGATTTGACATGAAGAAGAGTCTATTTTCTTCCTTGGTTTAATCTGTAACGAGCATTCATAGTTTGTATAAGGTATGTGATATCATATGCGAAATTCCCAAAAACAAATTGTTAATTTTTTCCGCGACTGGGGGACTAAGGTTACCCGGCAAGTGGGCTGTAGCTCCCTCTGCCCCCTCTCTGGCACCAGCCCTGATGTAGTTTGGGATGTTCGTAGCGTTTCCTTTGCCTAACTTGTTTTCTGACCGCTCCGTGAACAACAGTGCCAGACTCTCATACAGGACTATTTTTAATAATGGACGTATCTAGGTCCCTTAAAAATAGATTATTGACACACTGTTTCTGCTTCTGTTTTTCATGTACTATGTGCAGTACATTAGATCTTTAAATGTTTTCTATTTCAATTTTGAAATGCAAGTGCGTGCAATTGAAAAAATTTAGAAAATATTCTGCATAGTGATATCATATCTGTTTTTAAGGGGGGAAAGGCGAACAATATTCCAGCTTCCCGGAAATAAAATGGGTCGCACAGCCGTGTGGCCCATCGCTTTCTACATCCCTGGGTTTCATCACCCTGTTCTGTATGACTCGGTTTTTTACAGTAATCAAATGACCTAAAGGTAAGAAACGCTACCATTTCCCTCAGGCAACTTCAGAGTAGCGGCCTACCATGCCCACTCCAGAGGAAGCTGGTGTATCGTCATAGTAATTTTAAAATTATAATAAATTATAAATTAAAATAATATCAAATTGATAATAAATTATAATAATAATAAATAATGATAATATATAATAGTTATTAATATTAATAATAATAATCAATATTAATATATCTAATATGTTAATAATAATTATATTATAGTTATATAATAATTACAATAGTTATAATTACGATAAGAAATAAATAATAATAATAAATAATAATAATAAATAAGATTAATAAATAATAATAATAAATAATTATAATAAATTATAATAAATTATAACATATAATTAAAACAAAAATTCATCACGCCTACATCATGTAGCCGCTACAAGTGTCCTCGACTTGGAAAAAACGCCCTTTTGACTTGGCCAAAATCTTGTTTTGTCGAACCTGGGTACGATGCCCTTTTTAAATAATATGGAAAGTGCGGAACACCTTCCATAATACTCCAGTTCTACCTTAAATTATTTCCAATACAATTCCAATAAAAAAATCTCATTACCACAGATTGTTTTATAATGTCTTTTCAGTGGCCTACCTCAGGTTCTTCCCTTGAAATACAATCTACATGTAAGATCTAACCCCTACATACACACATCACTCTGTGACTGCGTTTACACGATACAGGATAGGTTTTTGTGCGTGGGGGGAAGTTTTCTAGTATAGTGAAAACAGGACACTTCTGTTTAACAAGTAGAAAATTGCTTAAGTGTCTCTTTGCTGTGATGGAAACTTGAGTGACGTCATTTGAACCAGAAAAATCCCTAGTGAAAACAGGAGGCGAAGCCGAGTGTTTTCTGGTAACTTTCTGGTTTGAATGTCGTCATTCATGTTTCTTCTACAATACAGAGACACGAAAGCTATTTTCTATTTGTTTTATAAAATAACCAAGGTCTTCTCGAGTTTTCGTGACGTCTTTCGTGTCTGCGTACTCTAATACGAAACGAAAATGACGTCAGTCGTGTCTCTATACTCTGAGAGAAAATGAGGCTTGCCCAATCAGAGTGTACGTAGGACGCGTGTTATTTTATAAACAGTATTAAAAAGTTATCGGGCATGATGTAAACACTGTGGACCTGGAAAGGGCAGAGTACATTCCCTGTCGAAGAGATTTGTACCTGCAACGGCTCTCCTCCTCCTCCAGTTCGCCAACGTGCTCAAGAATACAATTTATCGCTGTGATTGTAATATATGCCACTAAATTTTTTGTAATAATCCAACATCAATATACAAACGCTCTCGTGACTCCATGTTAAATACAATCGAAGGCTCAAAATGCCCCCAAAACCTATCTTATATGAAACGCACCACTTTCAAAAGCGGAGTGAAACAACACCTCATTGTTCCAAAAATCGCTCCGAAATAGTGTTCCTAGTGTAAACGCAAGGCCTATCCGACATGGTTTTCGGGTCGCTATGGAAAGCTATCAGGTATAGTGTACATGTAAATACAGCCTCAAATAAATGGTTTTCTTACTAAGCAGCAGTTTTTATTCTATAACTCAGAGATGAATCAAGAAATAATCGGGAGTGCAAAATTGTTCAGGGATTGGGCAGGTTGGCTGCGCAGCCAAGGTAAATCTCTCCATTAACAATTTCATTAGTGCAACTGCATTGGTTTAACCAATTTGAGACCATCACCCAAAGCCACATGTATGGTACAGCACATGTATTTATATGTGGACTTCCTCAGCTGAACAAGATATAAGTTTTTTTACTATAACTTTCTCTCACATGATTGTCATTGCCATTGTCATTGTCAGCGATCATGTGGTAACCAGGAATTCTACGATCGTAGCAATCCTAGCGATAACAGCGATCACGATCACTGAGATAGAAAATTTTCTACCTCGGCGATCGCGATCACTGCGCTCGTTCAGATCGCTACGATCCTGATTTCAGGGTTTCCATATGATGGCTGCTATCACTGAGTTATTATTTTTAGCGATCACAACGATTGCAGCAATTGTACGGATCGTAGCGATTATATTGAAACCAGGCTTAACGCTCCTCCATTGTCATCCAAAAATAATTTGATTACTTGAAGTATAACACTTCAGCCAAAGGGATCGCATTATAGCGTTCGATTCACTTCTTTCGTTCGAATAAATTAAGATCCCTCTGTCTGCTCAGTTTCGAAGAAGAAGCCTGAAATAGTTCTCCAAGTATGAATTTTATTCTGGTGTCTATTTACAATGGCTTTGCTATCCAGCAGTACTTTGTACTTCACTGTCAAATTAAATGGCAGTTTTTATGGATATAAGTCAAAGAGTCATAACCATTTAATTAGAGAATCAGGCAGCCTGATCAGACCCAGTCATGAATAACAGAGCTAAGAATTGTTCATATATCTCGTTCCTACCATTATCTGAACTGTAATTAAAATGTATATTATGCTGTATTACTTTTTTCGGCTCTCATGAAAAACAGTGTAAACTGATCATATTCTGAAGTGAAATAAATTTTTCTCACCCTCTGTCTCACTGTCTATCTATCTGTTCGTTTCTCTTTCAATGTCAGTCTGTTTCTCTGTCATTCTATCTCTCTATCCATCCATCTATCCAATCATCTATCTTTTTGTCAACCTGCCAATCAATCTACCCATACGCTTACCTACCTATATTTCTGTGAACTAACCTCCCTGTCTACCTGTCCATCTATATTTCAATATTTCTGTCCGTTCATTTATTTATCTACCTGTCTTTTTATTTGTCTACTATTTATTATGTAAGAACATAACAAGATTTTTTCAAATATTAACTTGATTTATGGGGATTCATTTTCCAAGTAATATGACCAAGTTCCAGTTGCCTACAAAGACGGCGACCGGGGGGCCGTGCACCCCGAGCCATGATCATTCCAAGTCCCTCGGTAGATCTTAGTAAACCGTCGCTACATCAAGGCAAAATAGCAAAGGGATATTTTACCTTATTTATTCCGAAAATAAATTACATGAAAAATTCATATGACTATGAAGAACCAAACTTTCAAATAAACTCCCAACAGTCATGAAATCACAGGCTTACATAAATTAAATCAAAACTCAAACAAATGTCCCTAAAATAAAACAGTATTTTATTATTACCACAGTAACCCTGCAAAACCCTGTGTTTATTAGAATAGCTTAAAATAGAGTGGTAACCTTTTTTGGGTTTTGTAAATAGTTTACTGGTGAAATAGTGCCCTGTGTAAATAACGTCGAATATAATGTTGTTCAGTAACTGACATTTTATACGAAATTCGCTCTAATTACTTAAAAAAAGTTTCGACGATTTCTGATTGAGTTTTTCGAGCTACATACCGATTTCTTTCAACGACATGGATTATTCTCGCTTTTGTTGTAATATTTTCGTATGAACTGTAGACTTAGCAATTTGAAAAAAAGCGAGTCAAGTACTGTGTCCATGAAGTTAATGTATACAGCAGTGACGTAGAATACGAGGGGGTGCCGGTGACACAGTGGTAGTGCACGTGTCTCTCACCACTGTGCCTAGGGTTCGATTCCGGTTCCGTTCAGTTATCTCTTTGAAGTTAACTTAGTCATTCGCGAGAATAGAGTTGTCCAGTTTGACTCTACCAAGCACTGCAGGATTTCTCCGGAGTCCTTCCGTCTCCACCTGTACTAACACTGGACCCATGAGGGCTAGCACTTACTGGACCCCTATGGAGAAAAGCTTGGCTAACTGATAGGGTTATCCAGTATAAATAAAAACACTTTACGAGAGTATGTTTTATATAGTTTGTCGATTCATCTTCAATTATATCCCTCTGGCCCCCACTCCCCCAACACTGCGGACTTGGTTGAGTTGTGGGGTAATCATGATGGCTTACATCAAATATTAAAGTAAAAACTAAGCATCCAGTGTCCTTGAAACTTAAATCTTCTTCAAATTTACAGTATATGGATTTTAAATTAAATTTTCAAGCATACATAATACAGCCGATTGTTAGAACTCAATATCCCCCGACAAAAAATCCTGATGCAATTGTTATCACTATTCTTATTCAAAGTTCGTGCTTAATTTTTACCGAAAAATTAAATCTTATTTCCTGATGGTCATCCTTACAGAAATTTTACTGTTTACGTTCTAGTTTAATTATTTAGTACCCTTCGAAAGTTTTGAAGACTCGTTATCCTCACAACTGAGTTTTAAGAAGCTGTCCACGTCCATCGACAAACCCTGATAAGGCATCGAGAATTCCTTTGTGCTTTTCGTCATTCACAGCTTTCAAGAACTTTTCGATAACACTCCGTCCATAATGATTTTTTTCACAAAACCAAGTATGCAACTCACTTTCTTCCACTTCCACCAGATGAACTTTGAGAGGTGATTCGGCATATCTTGGAACAACAGCTGTATGAGCAAAAATCCAACCAACGGTTGTGTAAACTGTTGTTTCTAACAAAGCTTCAAGCTCTGGGCAGCCTGGATGACTATGTCGGATCCGCTTCACTCTTTCATGCATATACTGCATGACAGCATCGAGGATTTCACAACATCTTGAGGAGGCCTCGGACAAATTAGACACAGCCTTTCCAAGTAACCATGTTTTGATAATATTGTCCGACGAAACAAGCTTGTCTCGATGGTATGAGTACAAATCATTAATCACGATGCAATATAAACAGCCCAGCAAACGTAGCTCGGTAATGACTGTCATATATTTTTCAGTGTTTTTCGTCAAACCTAATACCAATTCCCCGAATTGATAAAATAGAATAACAAGACCATCATAAACTCGTCTCCATAACATTTCGTCGCCAGTGACATTGCTCCCCAGTTTTGCTTTAATCAGGACTGCCTGGAAGCTGATTGATATCGCATTAGACGTTCTCCGTCTAAAGTTGTACACTACATTCTGAGGAGTACTTCCTTCATTTACAAGGACTGATGCTATCTTGTTGACGTAGTGCATGCAAAAAGTGATGGAGGCTATATCAAACGGGTTATTCAAATGCTTCAGTGACTGCTTCATTTCGTTGATGGATGGAAAGCATGGGAAATTTTCACATACTTGTTTCTCCAGCATGTCGTAAGCATCGCTTATCTCCTTCATCTGCTTTTCACTGTAACTTTCAACGGCATCATCGACGAGAAACAGAGCACAGAGAAAGTGCAGGCTAGTTTTAAAAATCTCAAACTGCAATTGATCAGATGGAACGGTGGGAATAAGAGTCCACATGAATTGATATGTGTTCGTCCGCTCGTACATCTTATGAACGCTCGCTTCATCGCACAAACCGCACTCAACAACTAATTCAATCAGCTCGTCCATGGATATAAGGTTATCATCGACTTTTACCTTCTGCATTTCCCTTTGGCGTTGTACCCACTTGCGTGGAGCTCGGACCTCCTTAGAGCACGACATAGTGGGACTGTATCTATATTTTCAATCAAAACGAAAGTTTAGCTAAAGAGTCAGTGCCAATCAATCTAATAGATTTCGTGCGCTTGTCTATTTTCGTATGGCAATTTTATGAATTTCCAAAGCTTTGATTTGCTATTTCGCAACGGGTCACTTGTACGCGGTTAAATTATTTATGGTTATCTTCCATAAATAATTCGTAAATATTGGACATGATGGAATCAAATTCTGAGTTAATAGTGGAACGTTATGATCTCGAGGACAATAGGGAGATTAAGCAAGTTCGTTCGGCGAACGGCATTTAAGAAAGTAACTTTACGCAACTTTACTTGAATAGTCTGGAATGACATTCCAGCGACTTTGTAATGAATTACGAATGTTGTTTACGCCTCTGAAACTCTTCTCTATTGTGCGTCAACGTAATCGTGGAACCCTGGAAATGTTCTCGACGATACACTGAGTAGAAGTAGGGACTTGGTGGAGTTGAAAATACTCTCGGGACTGCAAGTTATTCATTCCTTTCGTATCGAATGACCATTTCAGTTGTGAGAATAAGTTGCTGGAGACGTCGCCGCAATATTTGCTTAAACTCTCTTATTTGAATGTTTATGGACTCTTATTTACGTGTTTCGCTATGACAAATTATGAGTTTCACTGCAGCAGTTTATCACAAAACACTACAATGAAAAACTTACAATATAGTCCCGATTCAGCGCCCCATAAGGGCCATCTGAAGAGCTATTTCCGAGCTGGAAAAGCGACAAAATGTTTTTAAAATAAAATATCACTATGAACACTACTCAACTACTCCAAATACCTCCTTGTTAATATATCTATATCCTTTTTGCTTGCTCAGAACGTGAACAAAAGTGTAGCACCAAACGTAAATTGTATTATTATTACTCTTCGCTCGTTATCCGGTCGGTGCGCAAAAATGACGCGAGCTGATTAGCTGTTTGGAAGTGCAATAAGCGCAGTTTTTCACTTAACGTGTATTATTGCGTGAAGCGACTTTTTCCTTGGCCACACTTGCTTTTGACTGTTACTAATGAGTAACCTAGCGAATTTGCATAAAAGAAATGTCGATTCAGGGGATGAAATTCGTTTGGTGGAAAACAGCCTTAAGTCTTTCGTACAGACTGACGAGTTTTGGCGGGAAAACTTCATTGCCGATTTGAAGACAAACAAACCAGATTCAGAGGCTGATTACATGGAGATTTTAAGCTCTGGCAGAAAAATTCCAAGTCAACGCACGAAAAAATTTCATCCCGGGCTAAAAAGATGATTGACAGGCGATGGAAAATACAGATTGCCAGAACAACAAACGTTACCGACACGTTCCTGTCTGGAAGTGGAAGCGGAAGCCACTTTTCTGCAACCTTTGCATTGACCGAAAACATGCTCAGGCGCACCAAATACCACAGACGAGTTATTTAATATTTCCGTGTATTGTTTTCTTTTTGATCTGTTGAATTGAACGAAGTAAGTAGTAACGAACCCCTGATATATGCTATATTATGAACTATGAAGTCAGGAGCTCAAAAAAGGAAGGAAAAGGAGAAAACTATCCTGCCTTTAGATGCAAAGAAGTCAAAGAGAACAACTTCATTCACGAATAAGATTGCTTCTACTTCCGCATCAGTAAAACTACCGACAAGCACAACTCCGGCAGTGGCTACGTCAACTAATCTCCAACCTTCTACAACTTCACTTAGTTCAGTACCACCAACTTTTACAAATTCAGGAACAGTCACAGTCTCTTCTTGTATTGCACAATAGACACAGACTTCTACTTTAACTTCGAGTAGTATCAGCTCATAACGCACATAGGCATATACTATAGAGGGGACAAGCGATTGTCACGGCTTGTTGGTTAACATACAGCCCTACTGCCTTCCATGGGCATAGTGCCAGTCATTAGTCATTATAGTGCACATTGAAGATTATATTTTGGAAAACTGGATTAGCCATTCCGTATGAGTCAAACTTGTAATAATAATCTTAATGTTAGGTAAAGTGTTTATTTCTCGCCACGTCAAATTTGGTCAAATATTGCTTCTCGCCAAGACACAGCTTGCATTCGTGAATCTGCCTCTGGGCCCCATCACATGTTCCTTATTCGTTGTTTTTTTTTGAAGACCCAGCACGCCCCTGAGTCCCCGCCAGCCGGCCCCAGAGGTGGCTTGCACAGTGTTCAAACGCCTTTCGAAGGTCATGCTGTGAACAAAGACCAGAAGAAACCAAACAATAAAATTTATTAGCGAAAAAATATTAATGCATGCAGGAAATGGTTCATGTGGTTACTCCAATCAACAAAGTACTTCAGGGAGACATATTTTAACCAGGTGAACTTTACTTTTATACGAAGCGTCAGTCTTCGATTGATGCATTCCTTCAACCACTCATTTGGACTACTTTCGTTACTGGATATTGTAAAAATGTGGTTGACGACGCAGTGGAGTCAATCGGGTAGACATAGCAAATATTCAACATATATCCTCATTAGACTTGACTTGACGATTATTTGAAACTTCATGGTACTTCAAGGTTAATTCTCCATAGGAATGCCACAAGGTTCTTAAAATTTTTCATTCGGAATACAAAGTTTAAAAATAACATTGAGCAATCACTAATTAGCGAGTTGTTGGGCAGATATTTATTAAATATCATGTGTAACTCCAAACAAAATCAATGACTAGTGACTTCAATTTCAATACAAGCGAATAACTTGAAAATACTTGCTGCTTTAGTGAAATTTGGCTATAGTTAAAGGTAACCGATAGAATTGTTTACGGGATTCACTGTTTCTTACTGCAACTATCTCCCTTAATTGCTCAAAATAACCACTCTTCACGAAAGGTATTTGTTATTGCTTCGGTATAATTGTCTCCTGTAGCCGTATGATCGACTGGGATTTTGATAACCAAATTTTTCAGCCTTCGGCTGCTAAAACAACCAGAAGTTTGTCCTCGTGAGGCAAGCGGAACCTCAAATTACGTTTTGAATATACAGTAATATCACAAGAAAAGTTTCAAAAAGTGTTTGAACGTAAAAGTTTGCCACGGTGATTTTAAAGGTGTCATATAGCAACTCTCCGATTCTATGTATTCTCCGTATCCCCTCTTCTGGTGGCACAGTGGTAGTGCACGTGTCTCTCACTACAGTGACCAGGGTTCGATTTCGACTTCGTGCTCTTATTTGGTTAAAGCAACCTTGATCACATGTGAGAATAGTGTTGTCCTGTTTCACTGTACCAATCATCGCAGGTTTTTTCGAGATTCTCCTATTTCCTCCTGCAGTAACACTGCACCCATGAGGGAGGCCCTAACTTGACCTCTGGAGAGATCAGATCTTGTAGCTGATACGTTTATCCAGTATAAATAAAGGCACAAAAAAGTGAAATAAAATGTCTTGTCACGTAAAATAACCATTCATACCTTTTACAAACTGTACCAGAACACGATAATCAAATTTTACCGATTTCATTGCTCTTAAACAAATTTATTATGCGTTAGTCCTTGCTTGTCTAAAAGGGTGTTTACATGAATCTGCATCGAGTTTCATTACGGATTGACAGTTAATTCAGACCTCCTTCGCATAAGAATTGTGTCCTAAGATCGAACATCGTAGGAAATCTGAAATTTTAAGAAGGTAAATACTTTCGGGTTAGTTTGTTTCATTTTGCAATTTGCACTTGATTCCCATATGTTATAGCATAGAAATTTTATTGGAGCCCCATTCAATTCCTTCTCCCAGCTTTTGCCTTTTAAAAATTTGGCGGTCTGCTGAAAACATTTTGGGTTTTTTTGTCGTCACATTTCCATTGCTTAATGTCTCGTCCACAGAGGATATTGTGGATTTTGCCACCATATTGTCATCTGTAAATAGGGATCTTAAGATCAATGACGTCAACTAGAACGACAACGTCCTATAAAATTTCAGCATTTAAACAACCACGGTTTATAATCCACCGTACTTGATACTTGTGGCTTGTTTTGTGACTCGTGAAACGTTCCAGTCCTCTGTTAGCCTCGGGTTTAATTCAATCTTAAGTAACAGCTTGGAAAATAAAATTCCAGTTCACATTCGGCAATCTGGAACGAAAACTCTTACAGCCTTTACATGACACCAGAATGAAATTTTAGATCCAAATAAAATTTAATTCCAGGGTGAGAACAGGAATGAACTCAGTTCGAAATGACGTTAATCTCATTCAGGATTCGTGTAAACAACTAAAGGAATTTTAGCAGATTCGGGATGACTTCAATCCTGAATGAAGCTTTCTAGGGAATCATGTAAACAACTCCTATTATTACACTAATATGCAGGGAAGGATACAATTTGCTCCAAAGTTGTTGGAGTCGTAAGCGCTTTTCTATTAATATCCAAGAACATGAGGTGGCATGGTGATAAATGCTTCATTTCCCAACGACTTTTGAGGAGGATATTGATAGCAAAGACAGGTCAAAAAAATTCTGCATAACTATAACCAATTAGGATCTGTGCTCATATCGGTTTTGTAAAGTAGTTATTTGTGAGATGTGATGATAGGAAGAATGGTCATGAGCATTTGCAATGAGTTACGTAATTACCTAATCAATAAATGAAATACACTTTAGTTCGGTAAAACGATATCCGCATTATTCCCATCTTTAAGCTATGCAACATGGGCGCAAAAATGTTTTTTTACAGAATTACATATAATGTGACAACACAGACTTCTTTGGAAAAACAACAATAATTGACGAAACGTTGTGTTCTCTTAAAAACAGAGCCTGTGCCATTTTATTCAGTGGTCCACAAGTAACCTTTCGTAACACGTCACCTCTGTAACGCTGAGAAGGGGGCTAGTGCGGTCAAATTGATCCCGAGTTGGACGAAATAAGGGGACCCAGATAAAATAAGGGGCTCCGAAAAGGGTGGAAACACCATATTGAATTCATATTTCTTTATCAGTGGAATAAAGAACTATTGCTCATGTGCCGTCAGAAAATAACACAATATGATCATTTTCTCTCTCCAATTTAATGACCTCCGTGTTCCAGACTTGAAAAGATGAATGACTCTACATTATATGGCGTTTTTCGCTTATGTGGCATACATCAGTGTACGTGGCTTGACTTACTTCAAGTAGTACTTTAGAATATAGACAGATTAGATTCATAATGCATGGAATCCTGAATGAACGCGTCGCTCCCACCCGATTTAAGATTCTTGCATATTTATCTCTTCAAACTGGTTTATGTATTTCTTTTACGTAATGACCAACTCAAACTCACATTTACACCAACAATGGAGCTCCCCTTCCCAGAAAGACTTATTACGTAATACTTAGACAGTGTTGGGCAGTACCAGGTGCTAAATCTGGACTATGAACCAATGGCCTCCGATGATAAATCTAAATGGCTTATTTGTTTTTTCGTCTTCTCTTCCATCAATTTTACATTTTAATTGGTATTTCGTGCCAAATATTACGGTGAAAGTTTCATGGAACACCAATGCAGAACTGCTCTATAAGTCAACTTTGTTTTTCTTGCTATTCGCCATAAACATCTGGTTCTTGTACCACAAGACTTAAACATTTGTTAAGCCTTATCACGACAACATGACCTGAACTCACCAAGTTCTCCACACCACATGCGGCAACTGCTCACGAATTAGTGAAATTTCGATTGACCGCAAAGTTTTGCCTCATTCCTCATTTTCCTGCCGAAAATCAAACGAAACCGGTCTGAGCAAACTCTGTAGTTCTGTCAGCTAATCCTCAAAAGACACATTTTGCTAATGCCTTAACGCTCCATATTATATCTTTTGCAAACGAACTCGTCATATATTTTACTATGAATTATGAGCATGGTCGAAGGTGTTGTGCATTTGATGCAATTATTTCCACCGCGGTTTTTCTGTGTGCTAAGAGAATGCCATAGTTAAAAGTGGATTCATTCCTATTTTTAAAATAGCAACAAAATAACAAAGAACACATACCTTTTGAAGGAAATTTCTGGTACTTCTTTGCAGTTATATCTTTCTTCTTGGTCAGAACACTTAATGAAGTCTGTCAATAACGCAGGGCGCTCTTTTGGCTAAATAGGAGATATTTTACCGGATTGACAGGCTGAGAGTAGCCCTGTCCTGATCAACCAATCATTACCTTTCCATTAAATAAATGCAACATTTCTTGTCATACAAAATGTCCCCTGCTGCAGTATTGTACTTCATTCAGCATCCTAATCAAGGACAAGAAATAATTGTTTGGATCTTCGAGAAATTCATTAAAGGTATGCAATCTTTTTTATCATTAAAAGAATTATCATTTTAGCGTTTTTCTTAAAATACCAATGAATCAACTCGGAGTTTCAATACATCGTAAAAGAAATTTCATCCAATATACAACCCCTATCGACCATGTTCGTGATTCACGGTTAAATATTTTATTAGTTCATTTCCAAAAGGGGTACACTATACAGCCGGAAGATCTTAGACAAACGAGCGTTTTTAGAATTAGCTCACTAAACACAAAAATTTGCTACACCACTTTCATTTGATTTCCAGCAGAAAATTCGGCGAGTAGTTAAATTTGTCTTAAACATATCAGGCGGACAGAGGTACCCAATCAATCCAGTCCCCAATAATTCTAGTACAATTTCTATGTCTTCTCGACAGCGACATGAATGTCTGTAATGATGAACTGTTAACGGTTAAAATCGTTCTTCGAAATCTGCTGCAGCTATAACAGGATGTAATGGCGAATAACAATAAAAGAAAAGAAACATTTCCGTAGCGGTGTTCCATTCACTTTTTCAACACAATATATGCTACGAAATACCAATAAAAATGTAAATATGAGGGTTCAAAATCGAGATTTATCATCTCGGTTCATTGGTTCATAGTCCACGCTTTGTACCAGGTACTGCTCAGCATCATTCAGCGATCAAGTTGCAATTGTTTGAAGGGGAGGGATAACCAGTAAAGTGGGACTGGATTTAAGGATGATGTTGTCATTACATAACAAGAAGAAACTTTAGGACTTTTTCTGATGTTTGAACGAAACGCTGTCGTCGAGAGAAGAAATATCATGGTAATATCAAATCAAACAATTTTGATAAAAGTGCAAGGATCTAACTTCGGGGGCAACTGATCAAAACATCAAAGTCTGATGAAGCACGCTGCGAACCGGTGGTAGACATTTTCAATATTCAATACCTCCCTGTAACCATATATGATCATGGTGTAATGATGTTTAGTATCCTCACAAAAGTAGTATATCGTTATGTAGTTGGAGTTGGCTTGAAGTAGCAGTAACTGTCATTTGTTGAATTACTGTCACATGGCCTTATCCAAATGTAAATGTATCATGCTCGGACAACAATTTCAAAATTGTTGCCTGAGTGGCCTACAACAGCACATGAACAAAGTATGTCCTTAGCACGTGATTAAAGCATGTAGCATTAAGTCGAACGATAAATAGTACAAACTCCAACATCAGATAAATGTTTTCATTTCAAAATCATCCTCAGAGTATTATGAAACGAAAACTTCACAATTAACCTACACTGCCAAAGTCAACTGATAAGTTTTCTCGAGCGGGATTTGAACTTGCACCTCCCATCACTGTGGACTGGATAACTCAACAGGTAGAGCGGCGGACCAGTATCCCGAAGGTGCGAATTCAAATTCCGCTCGAGTCAACTTTTCAGTTGCCTTCGCCAGTGTAGGTTAAATGTGAGCTTTTGGTTTCATAATACCCTGAGGATGATTCTGAAATAGAATTGAATCACTGTACATCCATCCTCATCGATAGCGTTAAGTTGTCACGAGAATATCTCCTGCACTTAAATTGGATAAAACTCGCCTCCAGTCTCTGAGAACTCGATAGCTCAACAGGTAGAGCGGCGCACAGGTATCCTCAAGGTGCGAGTTCAAATCCCGCTCGAGTGAATTTTTCCGTTGACTTCCGCAACGTAGGTTCATTGTGAAGATGAAAGTTTGTTTCATATCAACACATGAATGAAGCCTGAAGTTACGAAACTACGTTTATCCAATATTTCACAACGTCAAAAACGATATCTTATTGAAGGAAAAGACTCAATGCAGTTAAAACTGTCTATCAAAACATCTTCTACCGTTCAAAACACTCCAATATAGTAAAAATAATCATACATTGTCTACACATCCCAGAATGATCAAAATATTCCAATATAGTCAAAACGCTACAATACAGTCAAATAAAAAATCCAAATGTTATCAAAACATCCCACTATAATCAAAACACTCCGACATAAATTCTCAAGGAAAATGGCAAGGTCAAGCTCCAAAAACAGACGCCGGGCACGAATGGACAAAAGAATAGAAGCGGGGGGGAATAGAATCTACAAACAAATTCAATTTTCCCTTAAGTGTGTCAATGATACTTTGAAGACCGTTACTGTGCTACTTCTCAAGTGCTACGTTTTGAAAATAAATTTTCATTCCTTTGTTCTAGGCCATGCTCGTCGAAGTCCTTCTATTGTCAGTGATCACTTCGATCCTCTGGTCAGCGGTCACCTACATAAAACGTAGAAAAATGCCACCAGGTCCTTTTCCTCTTCCTTTCGTTGGCAACGTTTACCAGTTAGGATCAGATCCACCTTTTTCAATGGAGAAGCTTCGCAAACAGTATGGGGAAACGTATACAGTGGTTACTCCAGTCGGAGATATCGTGATTGTGAACAACGGAAGAATAGCCCAAGAGGCACTGGTGACGAAAAAAGATGATTTCGCAGGTCGTCCTCAGTTC
This sequence comes from Heliopora coerulea, assembly GCA_030142905.1. Classification (NCBI taxonomy): domain Eukaryota; kingdom Metazoa; phylum Cnidaria; class Anthozoa; order Scleralcyonacea; family Helioporidae; genus Heliopora; species Heliopora coerulea. The sequence continues at coordinate 2,041,142 of JASJOG010000029.1, read as the reverse complement.
TTCCCTGCGTACGACCTGCTTGAATGTAAAAACATCGCTAACACAGACTATGCACCTTTGGTTCCATTTCGTCGTAAACTGGTCATTTCAGCTTTACACATTTTCGGTGAAGGAAAACGCACAGCCGAAAACAGAGTAAACAGGGAAGTCCGTTGGTTATTAGAAGAAATAGAAGGAATAAATCAACCCTTTTTTCCGAAAAAATATGTCATTATGACCATGATCAGCATAATGCTTGACTGGCTTTTCTCTGAAAGATACGAGCTCGGGGAACCAATTTTAGAAAAACTCTACACTTTCAATGAAAATATGCTCTACCTTCTCCGTCAGGGCAGTTATTATCAAATTCTTCCATTTCTCAGATATTTACCGACCAAATACATGAAGCGTTTTGCACTGGCCAAATCCACCATTAAGGACTTTTTCTGGCCCAAGCTCAATGATCATGTTGAGACTTACACTGAGGGCACAGTTCGAGACATCACTGACGCCCTCATTCAGTCGTACGAGAATGAGAAGGATAAAAACTGTAACAAAGGATTGGCCACCATTGACGACTTAAGGTTTATACTGGTAGAAATGTTCGTTGCTTCCACTGATTCAAGCTCTTCCGTCATTACATGGTTACTACTGTACATGATCCGGTACGAAGAAGTCCAACATAAGATACACCAGGAGCTCGATCAAGTCGTCGGAAGAGATCGATTTCCATGTTTCCACGATTCTGAAAAGCTACCTTTCCTTCAAGCGACCATCTGCGAGGTGATACGCCACTCGACACTTGGGCCATTTTCCATCCCACACAGGTCAATCAGGGATTCAGTCATTGCTGGTTATCACATACCTGAGAACACCATGGTGCTTTTCAACTACTGGAGAATCCATTACGATTCTGATGAATGGAAAGAGCCGAAGTTCTTCAAGCCTGAACGATTTATCAATTCAGATGGAGAGTTCGTTGGATGGAACGCCTTTCAGAGTTTTCTTCCATTTGGTGTAGGTCGTCGGGCTTGTGTTGGTCAAGCCTTGGCAAAAATACAAGTATTCGTCATTGTGGCGAGGCTTTTACACCAGTTTCGTTTCAAAACAACAGATGAAGAGCCAAAACCGACCTTCGATGGCGAGCCAAGTTTTGTGCGCTTTCCTTTACCTTACAAACTGATCGCAACGAAGCGAGTACAATAACGTAAAACGCTTCAACCTAATTCAAGACTTAAGAAAGAAGGAAATTCTGTGGAAATAACTCCCTTGAACAGTAAATTTATATATATAATTGCACTAGATATAGATCTTCTGGGTTATTCAATTGAATTAAAGGACTGCAATTAAAGCTCCTAGAAAGTAAATAAAAGAGTCAAGTTGGGAATCACGGAGGAACCGTAATCGAAGGATTGAAGGTTTCAAACAACGGAAAGTTAGATCTATTAAATATTTTAAAACGTTTATCGTGTTTATAGCTTTTAATTCGAGTATTCCTCTGGGCTTTGGGATTTATCCTTCGATTAGAGTCAAGCTAAAATTTTTAAATGGAAAATTACATTGACAGGAAACAATCAGAACAAGAACAAAAGTTTCTAATGTGTCGTAGATTGCAAGCAAGGTCTTGACTGTGAGTATTCGACAGGAATGATAAAACTCTTTACCTATCTATACATATGAGGAAAAATTATACCCAAAGCTCAAAAGCAGAATAAGAAAATATTAGAATGTAAAGATACGAAAAGACAACAAAAAAGCGGGAAGAACAAACAAATAAGCACTTAAACTGTCGAGTGCAAGAGCAAACCTAGCGACACGTATTGGTTAAGTTAGAATTCTTCGCAACATACACCATTAGCACTTGAAACGTACTGGTTCCAGTGTCTTGCCAAAGGTTTGATCATTGTCGTGGAGGGAGGATGTGAAATATCTAGGTCTTGGACCCCTACCTAAATCTGTTTCTTCAGAAAGCTAAATGTACGTGGACTGGCCCAGTTGCCCACAACAAATCTACTAAAACAGTCCTTACAATTTTTAATTTCAAACTTCGGGATTTTAATATATAATAAAGCAATTCTACAATGTCGCACCACCATCTCACCCAGTCGGCGCAGCCTTGTCTTTAGGACTGATATACGTGAACTTTGATCATAAAAGTAGAGACCCTTCTTAAGAGATATGGGGATTTTGGTCCTTGAAATAGGGGCCTTTTTTAATTTGTGAAAGGCATTTTGATCTCAGAAAAAGAGTTCTTCGTAACTGATATAATGTACTATAGTCACTGAATCAAGGGCTCTTTATACTGGAACTGAACAGCACGCAGGCAAACAAATGGTAGTCCTCCACTCACAACTGATATTAGGGCGTCGAAGAAGAGTTTGGTCACTGGTGTAGGGCCACTACATAACTGATATGGGGAGTTTAGTGATTGAAATAGGAGCCTTTCATAACCAATATTAGGAATTTGTCATTGAAAGTCCGAAATAGGGCCACTCCATCATTTCATTCGTTGGAGGAACGCGAAACACCCAACGCATTTACATACACACACGAACACTCACTTGGCACCGCACGGGCTCGCTTTCACTCGTTATTAGCGCATGTGTCTTCTTGTTTCTTACGATGTTTTAGATCATGGACTGCAAACACTACCAAACATTTTTTACGCTACGTTTAGACCACCTGCCATTCTACAATATGTAAACTTCAGTTTATCATAAGACTTTCCACACCTCTTACTCATCAATTTCACCCTGAAGCACTAAATACGAAAAAACTTGAGGCTCAGTTAAGCCATTTTGATTAAGAGATATCCAGCGTAATTTGCTAGAATATTGTATCCTTTCAAAAACTGCACGAAATCGATTGGACACGCAAGCACGTGTTTCCCCAACCCTACAGACAATTACGTAAATTAAATACAAACCAGTAATCAAAAGGGATTTTGAAGCTGTCTTACCGTATTACTATCTGAACGTTTTATTACATTCAATTTAATACAAATATTACTATTCAATTTAACTTCTACACTACTTCATTAATATCAGACGTACTGGCAATTGCATTGTTCATTTTCCATGGAGGCATACATGTTGAATCAGAGCTATCTGTTGCATTTTAATCTATTCCAACAAGAAGTTTAGTAAGGACCAGTCCTCGTGGAACCAGTATTACTACAGGGAGAAACCGACGTACCAGGAGAACATCAACGATGTTTGGTAGAGTCAAACTCGACAACACTCTTCTCACATGTGACCAAGGTAACTTTAATCAGACAAATGCACGGAGCCGGAATCAAACCGCAGTTACTTAAATAAGACACATAAACTACTACTGTGCCACCATCTCTCCACCGAGAAATTCCGTGTATCTTTGGAATTATTTAACTAAGCCTCTTGAAACTTTTTCATGGAAATGCATTTAACAAGCATAAAAATTGCTGCATTACAGGGCCTTCTTAACTTTAAAGGACAAAGCGTTTCCTTTTTGCTCATTCGTGCTAATTTTTCTTTTAAGATGGGTCAAACATATTTTCATTCAAATTTTATATGAAATAAAAATGTAAGTAGAAAATACCATATTTTAATACGACAGAAACTATCCTGCTCTTAGGATGAGAGTTTGGGCGCTTTCGCGTCCAAAGAGCAATGACGTTTTGGGTCTTGTAATCTATTGCACTACGAGCTGCATTTACAAGCAGAATTTTATGAAATCTTTATAAGATTTATAAAATTTTTTAGTTGTAATGTAATGTTCATGAATTATCCCAACAGATTACCTGTTCAATATATCAAAATATCTAAATATCTCTAGGTGAAGGGGTAAAGCTAAAAGTAAAGTACCTTTATTTATGCCGGATAACTCTATTAACTACCTAAGCTGTTTTCCCAAGAGGTCCAGTAAGGGTCAACCCTCATGGGTCCAGTGTCACTGTAGAAGAAAACCGCAGTACCCGGAGAAAATTTGTGATCCTTGGTGGAGGCAAACTGGACAACACTATTGCCACATGTTTGACCAAGATAACTGTAATCAGATAACCGCAAGGAGCTGGAATCGAACTCTTGTCACAGTGGGAAGAGAATCGAACTCTTCTCACCATGGTGGTGGCGGTACCACTGTACCACCAGCAATCCCATGATAAAGAACGGCAAAATCCATTCTTTATCACTAGAAGCTAAATTTTCGTTTCTTTTCCTCTTAAGATTTTTTCCCTTTTGTTCTGAAAACTGCTTTCTTTACATTTACTTCAATGTTTTCATTAATTTAATCATTTTGTCACTTAAAAATACAAAAGTTCAACGCCTGGTGATCAAACAGGGTGAAACTCCTATTGAACACGACTACCAAAAAAAATTAAAAACACTAAGGTTACAATAATAAAACAAAGATATAAACGAATACGACTATTTATGTGGAAGTTTGTATTCCATAAGTCTTCCTCGGAACATTTGTTTGAGTTTCGACTTAAAAGAAAAAATGTTATCACTAGCTTTAAGTTCTTTATCAAGTGAATTCCACCTTGTACTAACTCGTGGAAAGTAAGAGTTTTTAAATTATTGATTCCTACATTTAAATTCGGTAAAATTCTTTATATCATTGCGTCTAAATCTATATTTGGAGCAGACAAAGGTTGCATATAATTTGATAACTCAATATCATAAAGATCTAATTTACGTTTAAAAAGGAAAAGTAAATCTTTCATATCCAGGCGATATTCCAAAGGTAGGATGCTAAGTTTCGTCAGCCTTTCTTTATAGCCGATATGAAGAGGATATTTTAAAATAAACTTTGTTGCTTTTCGTTGCACGCCTTCCAACATAAACTTATACTTTTTTCTGTGGGAGACCATAGTTCAGAAGAATACTGTATATTGTGGCCTGATCAGTGTAATATAAAGATACTTCCCAATGGTTTCGTCATCTAGATCTTCGCACATTTGCATCATAAGACTGAGTGTTCGATTCGCTTTCGCTGTAAGTTCAATGATATGTGTTTCCCAACTAACGTCGTTATTCATAGTTATTGCTAGATCCCCAGTAGATCTGATATATTCAAGTTTTTCACTATCCAGTTTATGATTAATGGCATTACCAATTTTTTTCTTGTTAATCTCATTACCTTACATTTTCCAGTGTTAAAATGCATACACCACTTTTGAACCCGATGATTTAAGGCAATTAAGTCAGTCTGCAACATATTCGTATCACCAAAGGATTTAATTACTCTATATAACTTAGAATTGTCTGCAAATAAGGCCATTTCTTTTGTTGCATTAGCTTGGGTTGGGAGATCGTTGATATCTAAAATAAAAAGAAATGGATCTAAAATAGACCCTTCAGGTACTCCGGAGCCTACGCCAAGCCATTCAGAGTAGTAACCATCGAGAACAACTCGTCAGATTCGACCTGTTAAATAGCTATTAAACCAATTATGAAGGAAATCACGCAAACCAAAGCTCCTCAATTTTTATAATAACAAATGATGGGGTACTTTGTCGAAGGCTTTCTAGAAATCCAGTTAAATGGTATCAACAAAGTCTTTATTGTCTAATGTTGAAAGAATCTTGTGATAAACTTGTAACAACTAAGAAATACAATTTAAGCGTTGTAAAAAGCTATCTTATGAACATGTTCGAAGCTTCATCCGTGACGAGCTGGATTCTCTAAATCACATACCCGACGTAATCCACGAAAACTCACTTCTTGTGTCTTTTGATCTTGTTAGTCTACATAGGAACATCCCACATGACCTTGGCCTCACGGCAATCAAATCCTGGATCGATAATTTTTCGCAATCTATGGCCCGATCATTCTTAAAGAAATGCATTGTGGAATCAATAAGTGTTGTGTGAAAAGAAAATACATTTCACTTTGACAACAACTTTTACAGACTAACTCAAGGAACGGCTATGGAAACTAAGATGGTCCCACATACGCAACTCTTGTACAGGGCTATCTCGAGAAAAAACTATATTCCGAATATCAAAAGACTTTGGCGAAGAACAAAAAGAGGACTTTATAAAAGCTTTTAAAAGGTTTTTGGACGACTGTTTTTTAATTTGGAAAAAATCTGAACAAAATCTACGAAAACTATACTTTATGCTGAACAACCTTCATTAAACCATTAAATTTGCAATTGAAATTAACCACGAAAAACTACCATTCTTAGATGTCCTAGTTTACAAACAGGAGAATAGTTTATATACGGATATTTCCTACAAAGAAACGGACACGAACCCATACCTAAACTTCAATTCAAGTCACCCTAAACATACTAAGACAAAAGTTCCGTGCTGTCTAGCGTGCCGAACATGTTCTATTGTATCCGACGAGGAAAGAAGGAAGAAACGATTACTGGAACTAGAAGAATTTTTAGAACGACAAAACTATTCTAGGAACGTTATTCTGAAAGGCATAAGAAAAGCAACATCATTATCAATGGCAGAACTTAGATCACAAAAGGAGAAAATAAAAAACGAAAAAGCCCTTCCACTTGTCATCGCTCATAACCCCAATAATCCGCAGGTCATTAACAAAATCAAACGCAATATTCAATTTCTTCACAACTCAGAGAAAATGAAAAGTATACTTGAAAAGTATACACGAAACTCATCGTCAGCCGCCGACAGCCAAAAAACTTGAAGAAACAATTGACTCAAGCACGATTTATCTCTGAAAAAATTCCAAACACAGTGACAAAATGCGGTGAAACAAGATGGGGTACTTGCAACCTATTAAATACGGGAAACTCCATCAAACTAAAGAATAACAAAGTCTGGCAAATAAAGTCTCCCATGAATTGCAAATCTAGAAATGTAATTTGCATTGTTGTGTGCTCAAAATGTGAAAGCTTTTACGTGGGTCAGACTGAGCATCTACGAAAACGGGTTACACTACACAAAGAACAAATAAACCACGAGGAATATGGATCTCTATCAGTCAGCAAACACATAGAAATATGTAGCGGTGGCGATTTCAAGATAATGCCAATATATCAATGCGACAATTCAAATCGATTAACCAGAGAATGCCAACTACGAGATGTTATAACTTTATTCAACTTGATTTAAATTCGAACTAAATAATTACAACGGAAAGATACTTTTTTTGAACTTTCAGTCCTTAGCCATAATCATGTATGAAAATCCTAAATATAAATATATTTAGATTAGATAACGTATCAAATGGCATCGTAGCAATGGAATTTATAAAATTAGCATAATTTACATAACAGTAACATGATAACGCATGTTGTGACGTAAAACCAAATACACCGAACCTATAAATGTAAATAGCATAGCCACTCAATATTTAGTTAGCACCTGAAGAGCTTCAATAAAAGCGAAAAAGTTTGTACGAAATGAGTGGTTAACATATTTATAGTCTCCGTCGTTACCACAATATGTACTTTTTTTCTATAATTCTACTTGTGTTAGAGAATCAAAACCTTATATCTGTATCTATCTATCTATCTATCTATCTATCTAGATAATTTTATTTTAACATGGTGGTTCTATCAGATTTAAGAATTACAAAGTATTTCTAAGCCTGTTTTTCCTAGAAGTCGTGTATATATTAACAAAAAATATTTACATTTTTTTTAATTTTAATTTTAATTTTAATATTGGCTATAATTATTTATAATCAATATACTTACAAAATATTTACAAAATGTGTAGGTAGTTGTGAGATCTATAAGTTGTCAGTGCTGAAATCATGTGATTTTATCTTGTGTTTAAATTTTTAAAGATTGGTCTCTTCTTTGAGAGAGTTTGGTTAAGAGTTCCAGAGTAATGGACCAGAAACAGTGAAACGTCTTTTATAGCATTCAGTTCGTACATTTGGTAATTCAATGCTTCTGTTGGATAATCTTATTATAATTTTTAATTTTTAATTATAATTATAATTAGTTGAACCACACTGGTTTTTAATTATTTCATTCAGATATTTTGGTGCATTGCCATTAATAATTTTGTGTATCATCATGGTCTTCTGCCATTTTCTGCTGTGATGTAATGATGACTACCCTAGTTGAGCAAAGACATCTTGTGCATGAATAGTATACGGTACTCCACTTATAATACGAGCAGCACGGTTTTGTAATTTTTGTAACTCATCAGCAAGTGTTTTGTCTATACTGTCCCATACAACACAGCAGTAATCAAAATGGGGTTTTACTAGCGAGGTTTAAACACTAATAAGAAGATTTTGATTAAGGTAAGGTTTACCTTTTTTAATAATGCGCAAGTTTGTTGACACTTTTTTGGTGATATTTTTAACATGACCTTTCCAAGTTAGATTTTCATCAATTTTGAGGCCAAGACAAGCAACTTCTTTGGCCTGTTTCAGAGTAATGCCATTAAGCGATAGGTTTAAATTTTTAGCAAAAGTTGCTCATCTTTGTCTCGACCCAATCATCATATATTCTGTTTTAATGACATTAAGTGTGAGCTTGTTGGCGCAGAGCCAGTCTGCTAAACAATCAAGATCACATCTTGTAGCATTGATTCAATTTCTGGAATGTTGTTACCAGCTACAGATACGTTGGTATCATCTGCATACATTCTTGTGGAACTCTAAGTAACACAACCTGGTAAGTCATTTATATACATGAGAAAATGAAGTGGCTCAAATATTGTTCCTTGTGGGACACCACAAGAAAGTTGCTGTGTTTCAGATAATGTGCCATTTACAGAACACATTTGCATTCGTCCACTATAATAGGACTAAACCAGGCAATTGCTGACTGATCCAGACCAAAGAATTCTAATTTGTGGATAAGTATTTTATGATCAACTGTGTCAAATGCCTTTTTTAGGTCTAGAAATAAGGTTCCATTTATAAGTTTTCTGTCAATGTTGAAACTCCATTCATTAGTGAGGTCCAACATTGCAGGTGTTGTTGAAAATAAGGATCGGAAACCAGATTGTCTTCGATTTATCAGACCGTGGGTTCTGATATATTTTTCCAACTGACTATATACAAGTCTCAAAAACACGAGCAATTGCAGATATAACAGAGATTGGTCTATAATTCTTCGAGTCACAATGGTCTCCTCCTTTGAATATGGGTGTTACTTTTGCCATTTTCCAGTCAGTTGGAACTACGTTGCTTTCTAATGATAGGTTGAATAGTTCTGCCAGTGATGCACAAATATATGGAGCAGAAATTTTTAAAATTTTATTTGAAATTTTATCTAATCCTACAGGTTTTCCTGTATCTCAGGTTTTAAGTAAATTTAAAACATCCCCAGGAGAAATTTTTTCGATCTTGAAAATTGAGTGAGATTTAGTAAGGTAATCTTTGAAAGATTTTCTGCTCGATGGTGATGGTATTTTTGATGCTAAATTATGACCAATGTTTGTAGATAGATAGATAGATATAGATATAGATATAGATATAGATGCATAGATATAGATGTATAGATATAGATGTATAGAGATAGATAAATAGATATAGATATATAGATATAGATATATAGATATAGATATATAGACATAGATATATAGACAGATATATAGACGTAGATATATAGACATAGATATATAGACATAGATATATAGACATAGATATATAGACATAGATATATAGATATAGATATATAGATATAGATATATAGATATAGATATATAGACATAGATATATAGATATAGATATATAGACACAGATATATAGATATAGATATATAGATATAGATATATAGATATAGATATATAGATATATAGATATAGATATATAGATATAGATATATAGATATAGATATATAGATATAGATATATAGATATAGATATATAGATATAGATATATAGATATATAGATATATAGATATATAGATATATAGATATATAGATATATAGATATATAGATATATAGATATAGATATAGATATATAGATATAGATATATAGATATAGATATATAGATATAGATATAGATATATAGTAATAGATATATAGACGTACACATTTATATGTATGTATCCTCGAATCCGATAGAGAAAGCGAGTAAATAAAGAAAGCGAATAAAATCAAAATCAAAGCATAGGTTGTTGATGTCGGGCAGAGTGCTCAATGCTTTTTGCAGCAGAGCGAGTAATACTTAATCAATGGTCCTAAAATCTTTATTGCTACTTTAAGTTTCACGCATTACAACGATCATCAAGCAACTAAGCAGTTCCGTTTAGACTAGTTTTTATAAGTGTTCCTGGTAATACGTCATTAGGTAATAGCTTTGTGAGGAAGGTTCCTTAAATAGAATCTATTTGTGTGGCGGCATTTAGAAACCAGTTCGGTTCTTTAGTTTAAGAAGGACTCTTTGTTGGCTTTAATGATGCATAATTTTTCCTCAAGACAAAGGAGGCATCTCTTTGATCCGTTACGGAATGCTGATGTTTTTTTGGTAATTGACCAGTTGATGGTAAAACCCTTCTTTTGTCTTTTTAAGTTCCAAATATAATTCGAAAGCTAAACCATGAAAAACAAATCTTACAAATCCTACAGAGATTGCCAACGCATTTAACTCTTAATTTTCCCAAGTAGTGGGAACCATTAACAAGAGTATAGTCCATAATGATCCTGACTTCGATACACTTCAACAGTTTGTTGCCGACCATCTTCTTTCTGGGTGTCAATTTACCATACCACCAATGAGCGAGGACTATCTTCTAAAGGAAATTCAGAAATTATCTTGCGCTAAAGCTAAAGGCGTTGATTCCTTGAATGTTCGTCTCCTTCAAATTGGTCGTTACACCCCTTTTGTATATTTACAACTTTAGTATAAAGTCTGGTGTCTTTCCTCGTCAATGGAAAACAAGTAAAATTACCCCTATTTTCAAAAAGGGTTCAAGACAAGACAAAGATAATTAACGTTCAATCTCTGTCTTATCTGTTCTATCAAAGATTATGGAACGCCATTGTGGTCAACACCTTTTAAACTTTCTTTTAGAGTACCATCTTCTTAACAAATCCCAATTTGGATCAAGACCATTACATTCTTGTGAATCACTACTGCTTAAACTTACGGATACATGGCTTGATACTATGGATAAGGGAGACCTAATTGGGTTATTACTTGTCGATTTCCGAAAAGCCTTCGATCTTGTGAAACACCAACTACTAATTAAAAAACTCTCCATCTATGGGGTAGGGGATATTGCTCTAAAATGGTTCACGTCATATCTCACAGAAAGAAGACAGATAGTCTCAATTGGACTATCGGTTTCTGATACTCTTCCTGTTCAGAATGGTGTTCCACAAGGATCATCATTAGGCCCACTTTTGTTCATTTTATTTATAAATGATATACCACTCATTAATAATACTTGAGACACACATCTATATGTAGATGACACAACAGTAACCTGTGGCGGTTCTTCTATTTATGATGTTAATTCTACGCTGCAGGAAGCTGTTGATACTTTGTCTCTATGGGCATCACAGAACCACATGGCTATGCACCCTGACAAGACTAAAGTCATGCTTCTTCAAACACAAAAGAAACTTGCTACAATCTCTGAAACCCTACACGTTAATCTTGAAGGAACTCATCTTATACAATCAAACTGCTATAAATTGCTCGGTGTACATAATGACCCGTCCCTTACATGGAACGACCACGTGTCAACAACTATTAAGAAGTACAATTCTAAACTTGAAATGATACGAAGAATTAAACCTTTTCTTGGACGTAATGACTTAATCATGCTATATAATTCTTTAGCAAAGCCAACGATGGAATACTGCTGCAGTGTTTAGGGTAACTGCTCTGCTGAGCTCCTTCACCAACTATTATTAGCCCAAAAACGAGCTGCAAGGATAATTCTTAATGCTCATTATACTACTTCGTTTCTTCAGTTATTTAAGGAACTTAATATTATCCCTATTGGTGACGCTATACGGTATCGTATACTAATTATGGCCTTCAAAATTCTAAATAATCTTAACCCACCTTGCTTGACTAAACTTTTGTCAAAGCCTATGCACCGATACTCGACAAGATATACGGCAAATAATAAGTTATGTATGCCAAAGGCAAGAATCAATGCTGGGAAACGGAGATTTGCCTTTATAGCCACGTCCCTATGGAACAAGTATCCCGATACTGCCACCACCCTTACGAGTCTCTCAAGGTTTAAAAGATTTTCTAAGAAATTTTTTAAGAAAAAATTAAATGGAAGTAGAGAGTTCAAGAACATTAGACTTTACTAATGTAACACATTTTATTTTTATTTGAACTTACCAATACCATAATGACATTTTATGTTTACTATTATTTATTATGATTGTAAAGATTTATATATATTATTGTTAAGAGGTCCAAGTTGGAAAAAAGCTACGCTTTACTTGTTATATCCTCGTTAAATAAAGAATTATTATCATTATCATTATTATTATTAGTAGTAGTAGTAGTACTGTGTAGGCACTGTTCAATTCGAAGTGAAATAATCGGAAAGGTTTGAGTAATGCCGAAATGTAAAGAGTGGTTTTCTAACGTTTCGAGCGAAGGCCCTTCGTCAGAGAGAAAACCAAACGTTAGAAAACTACTCTCTACATTTAGGCATTACTCAGACCCTTCCAATTATTTCCTATAATTCGAAAACTCCGTTTCGTTAGCGTACTTTTCTGAAAAAATTTTTAAAACAAAAAAAACAATTATTCCAATCCAAGCTTCCTCATGATCCGTCACCTTTAAATTAGGTTGGATTTATTATAAATCCATCCCTTTTGGTTTTGTGGACTTTGCCGCCAAATTGTCATCTGTAAATAGGCATCTTGAGATCAATGACGTCAACTAGAACGACAACGTCCTATAAAATTTCAACATTTAAAGAAATCACGATTTATAATTCACCGTGCTTGACACTTGAGGTTTGTTTTATGACTCCTGAAACGTTCCAGTCCTCTGTTAGCCTCGGGTTTAATTCAATCTTAAGTAACAGCTTGGAAAATAAAACTCCAGTTCACATTCGGCAATCTGCAATGAAAACTCTGAAAGCCTTTACATGACACCAGAATAAAATGTTAGATCCAAATAAAATTTAATTCCGGGATAAGAACAGGAATGAACTCAGTTCGAAATCCCGTTAATCTCATTCATAACTCATGTAAACAACTAAAGGAATTTTAGCAGATTCGGTATGACTTCAATCCTGAATGAAGCTCTATCAGGAATCATGTAAACAACTCCTATTATTACACTAATATGCAGGGAAGGATACAATTGGCTCGAAAGTTGTTGGAGTCCTAAGTGCTTTTCTATTAATGTCCAATAGCAAGAGATGGTATGGTGATAAATGCCTCATGTCCCAACGACTTTTGACCAGGATGTTGATAGCAAAGACAGACAAAAAAAATTCTATATTCGGATAACCAATTAGGATCTGTGCTCATAGCGGTTTTGTAGAGTAGTTATTGGTGACATGTGCAGATCGGAAGAATCGTCGTAAATATTTGCAATGGGTTACGTAATTTTAAACGTTTACATAATAACAAATTAAAAACAGCTTAGTTTCGTAAAGCTGTATCCCTATCATACCCGTCTTTAAGCTATGCAACGTGAGCGTAAAAATGTTCTTCACAGAATTGTATATAATGTGATAACACAGATTTCTTTGGAGAACAACGAACATGGACTAAACGTTGTGTTCTCTAAAAAATAGATCCTGTGCCATTTTATTCAGTGCTCTACATGTAACCTTTTGTAACACGTCACCGCTGTAATACCAAGAGGGGGCAAGTGGGGTCAAATTGATCCCGGACAAAATAAGGGGAACCCAGACGAAATAAGGGCCCCGAAAATGGGGAAAATACTATATTGAATTCATAATTTTTTATCAGTGGAATAAAGAACTATTGCTCATGTGCCATCAGTGTTTCTTAATAAAATAAAACAATGTGACTATTTATGCATTCCAATTTGACGACGTCCGTGTTCCAGACACGAAAAGATGAATGACTTTATATTATATGACATTTTTCGCTTATGTGACATACATCAATGTACATGGTTTGACTTAATTATAAAGTAGTACTTTAGGGTATAGACAGTTTAGCTTCATCGAACATGGAATACTGAATTAATTAGATATGAGGGAACTTTTAAAAACCTGCTATAAAATTTTCAACTTGGCATTACTTGTATTTACTGATTTAAATTTTTTGAATTGGTTTACTCTTTTGTTCATTTCTGAAGTTCATGAGGCGAGACGTTAGTGCGGTACCGTGAATTCGTTGTCATGAAAAATTCTGAAACGTGCCCAATAGTTAAAAGATTAATGAAATTAATTTTGGACTGCCGGAGTCTACCAACTTCTGTACCCTGCTGCCCGAGGTCCGCAGCGCTTCTCGGCGCAACTGCATCACCGTATCAATTTGCCAGACACAATATGCAGGTTTATTTTGTTTTTCTTAGCTGTGTATTGACACAGCGTTCGCTCACCAAAACGAACTGACAATGTATTCCATTAACCTGTTATATTCGGAGAATCTGCATTCTTTTTAATGTGACGCACCCGAAGTGAGCTAAAAAAGCTGGTGTTGGTATAAAATTATCGAAAGAGGTTATAAAACGAAATAGATTATAGTCAACATGCCAACATCTACAGAAGGCCACAGCGAATTTTATGGCTGAACTTTACAAGTGTTTTAATAACCATGGTAGCTGATCGTGTACAGTTAAAACTGAGTAAAATTCAAATACAACCTGTGTACCACTTATAAAGAAAATGTCCTGTCTTCAAAGGAAAACTGCAAGATAGAATTTAATAGATTTGCCTGGATTAACTTCCCATTCCCTGGTAGACAATCACTCCTTGTTAACCGACAACGACAATGGACATTTTATAGTGCACATTGATAGAAATTCCCAAGAAGGTAAGTCTAACACTGTTAAGAAAATTTCGCTTCGTTAGCTTATTAGCTGCAAGCCAACGAAATTGAAAAGGGACGATTCTTTAACATCATAGATAAAAAATCTCCGTATAAGTAATCACATTTACGGCAATATTCAAAGTTCAAGCAAATTGATAATGTCTATTTAAAAATCGTATTGCAGCTCAAAGTAGTTAAAATTGAACACCGAAAACAAAAATGATAAACACAATATTTGTCTTCAACTCGATTAACAAAGCCAACGGTTCACATTGTTTCACCGAAAGCATGACTTTATGTATAGCTCCAAATTTAAAACAATGACTGTAATAGATTACAGAACATCAATTTTTTTTATGACGTTCTTCAGAGGGTAATATCGATTCTTATGAATATACTGAACTTGAAATATCAAGACAATTAGAAAACATTTGTTTCGTTGCGCAACTTGACCTATGTTTTGTGATGAAGTTACCTTGGCGAATGTTGCGTTGGAATTTGAAGCAATTTATTCAGGTGATAAATCGAGTTTCTTTATTTTGTTCCGCATTTTCATCAACATATAAAAGTTGAGTATTTGGTGGAACACAATGAAACATGTTGATGTGACAGTCGATTTCGAAGAACGATGTCAGCATTTAAGAGTTCGTCATCATTGAAACTAATCACATTCTCAACAGGACATGGAAATTGTTCACGAATTAGTGAGCACTGGATTAATATCGCATTCCAATCCGCCTGATTGACTCAATTCAAACTTTATGCGCACCCACTTTCCTGACAAAAATCGAAAGAAACTAGTCAAGCAAACTCTGTAATTCTTTGAGCTAATTCTCAAAATCAAATTTCGCTAATGTTTTAAGTCTATAATACGCCGTTTGGAAAGTGAATTCGTAATATATTTTACCCTGAACCACGAGCGTGATCGAAGGTGTTGTGTATTTGATTCAATATATTTCCACCGCGGTTTTTCGGTGTGCCAACAGCATGCTAAAGTTCCAAATAGATTCATGGCTATGTATAAGAAGATTACATCAAGAACAAAGAATGCGTACCTTTGAAGGGAATTTCACGTACTTCTTAATCAATGTTTCTTTCCCTTGGTCAGAACACTAAATAAATTCGTCATTGGTGTTTAGGAAACTTGAATCATTATCAATATATAGTGGCTTCCGCTTAGGTCGCACATATATATATCGAATTTGCAACTTAGCTCGCCATCTGAGTCTCGGTAGCTCAATGGTTAGAGCGTCTAACCGGTCATCAGAAGGTTGCGGGTTCGATCCCCGTCTGGGGCTCAGATATCATTTTCTGAGTATCGAGCTTGAAGATCGTTCATCTACTTTACTTAAATTCGTCATTATCGCAGGGGATCGTATGGATAACGAGAAAACATTATATTTGATTTAACCTTTTAATGCAAGAATATCGTTTCTTTAGTTCTATGTTTGCTTTTTGTTCTTCCTTCGTTCTCTTACAGGTTTTTTATTCTAGAGGTGTCCTATATATAGCACACTGAGCGTTAACCCTTTAACGTTTGAATATTTTTTCTTTTGTTCTTTATTCTGTTTTCCCTTGTTCTCTCACTGGTTTTTTGTTCTAGAGGTTCTAATGTATAGGGCATTGGGCTTTAAAGGATTAATGGACTAGCAATGATTGGTCCATCGATGTCCTAATGTTATGATAAACGTGATCAACGAAGAAAAACGCAAAGACACTGACGCAGTGAGCTTTCTTCTTCGCCATTTGAAACTTTGTTTCATCTTTCCAATATTCCCCTCGCCCACCGCGCGAAGCGCGCGGCGAAGCTACTAATCTCGACGTGCGTGGAGTCCTGTTACACACGCGGTGACTAGGGAGAAAAATTTTCGCTTTGTGTATGTATCTTCATATATATATATATATATATATATATATATATATATCTGACAAGATAAAACTTTTAAAAAAACTTTCACAGGCGTGGTAACTAGGGCGAAAAATTTTCGCTTTGCATATGTATATATATATATATCCATGGATTCCGGTCACTCAAAAATGCCATGTGCAAGCACGGAGACTGGTATGTTGTTGAACAAACCATACTTAGGTACCGTATTGAAGCAAATCGATTTGGTCTCGTTCTTTTTTCCCTTGTATGGATCTCTCGCAAGTTGTTTACATTATTTGAACACTGAAGCCGGTAAATGATTTAAGACCGGCAATGGAAATGGCTTTCTTGGTGCCTGCGGCTGGTTTCGCTTTTGAGGGCCACCTCAGTAACTGGACAACTTATGACTTGACATAGCAGTTCTCAAAGTTAGCTCCTTGGAAGGTGAATTTGCAACTATTCTCTTTTTGGAGCGACGCTTTGTATTGGTTCTTTCTGATTTCTCAGTCATTAGGTTCTGAGAATTCACGATTTACAAATTTCAATTAAATTTACAAAACTATCACTTTCCAATAATTAGCCATACAGTAACCAGAACATATAAACGCACATGTTTATATATGTACAGTATTCTTAATATGTCATTGTACAGAATATTTGTAAAACTCATGAACATTAATAATTCATGAAGAAAATTCAAACGAAATTAATGTTTAATGAATGTCTGTATACCATGATACAGAACTAATTAACAAAACATTCAATTGGAAGCTTACAAAGAAAAGATTAATATTAGTGATCATGAGCATTATGAACAGCTTCAGCCAGGATTGATGAACATGGGTCTTCCTTTCTGGAAATCTCAAGAGCTGCATCAGATAAACACATTGCAAAGGCATTTGCTTTGCTATTAAAAGTTCCATTGCTGTGCTGCTGTTCAACCAAAAGATGTGATGAATAATAGAGAGCATACATATCTAACTTAATGTTGGTTAGACTACAGAGGTATATAGTCATGCTCTCACCACCAGTAATGGCCAGAGAACTAGCAATGTATAGGCAGTTCCTATCACAAGAGGTTCTAAAGCAGGTATTAGATTAAATGATTAAGTTAACAGAAAATACTTTTTATTAGCAAAATCTTTCTTAATAAACAAAGTTTTTAAAAATGTAATAAATAACAAATCATAAACAATAATCATTATTTTAATTTACAATTATTATTTAAAGGCAATAAGTAAATGTATTTTTGGGGTTGCACACAGAAATGGAAGAATGTACGACAACAATTGCCATCATGGCACCAAAGCAAGCTATTTATTATCTTCCTTCAAGATTTACCTTAACTGCTTCAAGAAATTCTGCTTTGACAGGTGAAATTGTCTGTCGTTAGAATTAGAACAATAAGAAAAGGGTTTTATTTAGCACAATCTAGAAGTAAATGAATATCAACGAAGGTACCGGTCAGTGGCGGATTTAGGGGTATTCACATGAAGCACGCGAATAACGTAGATTTCACCAAATTTACACCGATAACAAAGGGGTTTTATTTGGACAATCTAGAAGTAAATGAATATCAACGAAGGTACAGATATTCACAATAAAAGTCCCTGTCATACATGTGTATACTGTACTCTTGCCAAATGGCAAACTACAGAACATGACTTTGAACGTCGGAAAAGCAGTCCCAGAGTCCTGACTGCACATCATCCAACCGATATTTGATATTTTATATAAATTGATAAAGTTGTTCTCTTACTAGATCTTTTACATTAAGTGACAAGTAAAGATATAATTATCTAATCTCGAAATTGCAATTTATAACGAAAGAATTAGACGTTAAACAAAAATGTTGTATAAACAAGGCCCGGCAGGCGGGCAAAGCAGCTATACTACCCATAAAGAAGCATACATTAAATTATTCATGAGCTAGCTCAGCTACTGCATATTCAATGAATCATTACTAATTTAAAAAACTCACGATTCCTTACCTTACTAGGAAGTGATTTCCACAGCGAGATTCCTAGCTTTTCGGGAACTGGAGCTTTGCAAATTGACAATAAGGACAAGGAAGGAATCCCACCAACGACAGCTTTCTGCGCCTTCAAACAGAGATGAGCCGATAAGGAAAATTGCCGATTACTGAGGCCGATTATTTATAAGCCGATTATCGTAACTAATCGGCCGATTAATCGGTACCTGCCGACTATTTTAAAAAGCAAGAGAAAAATCACAAAATGACCAACAATGAAGTTGTAAATGCGGTTTTATTATTTACAGTACACACTATGTACTGCTCCTTTTCATCTGCTGACAGTGCAAGAAATTTCTTGGGATGCTTACGGAGGTGATTGCGCAGGTTTGTCGTGGTGAACTTCTTGCATGTTTTTCCTCCTCTGCTGATTACGATTTGAGAGCCTTTTTTCTGGCAAACTTTACACATTGCTTTCGTGTTGTCATCTTCCAAAATATCAAAATATGTCCAAACTGCGCTTTTTACAGCGTGCGCCATTAGGTTCTGGGCAAAATAACTCCTAGCAATTTTTCCCCCTGCATTTTATTACAAATATCAGGATTCGTTTAAGCCAATCAGAAAAAAGAATATGATATGACTCAACGCATAGGAATGCGTTGGTATTTTAACTGTTTTTAATGACTTCCTCAAAGCCACTCACGTGAGACAAAAGACGCGGGTTTTGCAACAAAATGTGAAAATCTATTCGCTTGTATTCAGTATTTTAGCATGTGCTTGGCAGCTGCAGAAAAAGTCTTATGGCCTATTATTTGCCGATTATCAGGCAATAATCGGCCGATTACCGATTATTTAAAAAATGCCCGATTAATCGGCTTTGCCGATTATTTACTGATTAATTGGCTCATCCCTACCTTCAAACTAACAATTTGCGAGCATTCTTCTTTAAGTAGACAAATCTTTCCTCTTTTTCCGTAGGAGAAAATCTCCATCAAATATATTAAGAAATTGCTGTAAAACATTGTTGGAAGCCATCGCGAAACGAGGAAAAACAAGTATGATACTGTGACGAGCCGACAAGACACAATGAGCGTAAGCCTCAGAGCACGTTGTTGCTATCAGTATGGTTAAATTATAACATTGTCCGTAGACTGAAACATTGGGGTATGCGAAAGGGTATACGAGATGTTCATCGGTGCTGACCAGTGCAGGAATGTGCTAAATACGCTCTTCTGATTGGTCTTCACCCTTTCTGTACCGCTCTGGATGCTAAAATTAGTGCCCCGGCGAGTTCCACCGGTGCTCCCGCCATTTCTACTCAAGTGCCTCAAGTGATACCACAGAAACAGATTCAGGACCGGATGCATTACTTCAAGTAATCAAATTATGAGGCGACGCAATGCGACGCACTTCATGATACTGTCAGCTGACCACAAAGTATCGCAGGCGCAATAGCAAGACCCTTAGAAACGGTTTGACACAGACAATGGAACCGAAGATCTAACCGAACATGTCGTCATGAACTTTTCGCATAGATTAATTTTGGGAAATTCTGACCAGTGCTTTAGCACCTCTTACACCCCTCTAGATCCGCCCCTGGAGTGGGATAGCACACTCATCGTCCAGAAGAGTTGTCCAGGCCATGACAATCTTTGGATGCTTTCTCCGCTTTCCATACAAAAATTTCATCGCCGCAATCAGGATTTTTTCGCTATGAAATGTCGCCCCACTGAAGACGTTAGGATGTATTTTTGCCTCGAGACAAAAATGCAAGGTAAACAGCCACCAGGTAACTCCCTGCAAACCTACTTGTTTTTGGTCACCAAATTATCCTTAGGCAAAACAGTTGTCCGCTTCAGTCTTTCTCACTTCGAGAGTTATTTGTGCATGATGACCTTTACCGTATTCGACCAGTAATGCGTTCATCAGGATTTCAAAACCTCTCACGAACGTATAAAGTCGTCTTTGAGTAAAATTACCGTTAAACCCTTTGCATTGAAGTGCCACTGAATGCTTAGTTGAAAATACGCAAGAGTTGCAGGTTTGTACGCCATTTTTCTTTTTTATTGATGATTTACCGTCGAAAAAGTACGTCTTTTACTTGCCTCTTCTCGTTCTTCTTTCTACAAAACTTGCACAAGGTTTGCTTCTCGTATTTTGTTTTATGTTTTGCATTTTCCGATTTTTTGACAGCGATAAAAATGCAGAACTCATTCATGTTTTCCTTGTTTATTTCGTCGGTTTAGTAATTGGTTTCATCTTTGTCAACAACGTGTTGTACCTCCGGATCAATACTTAGCACAAATCTTCTTCATAGCACTTCTAATAGACATTTTTAACCAACTTTGAGATAATATAGAATTTATCAGTTTTTAAGACAAAAAATATGCGGTGTCCGTGATGCTGATATCCGAACGGTAACCTTTGAGAATGATCCAATGTTAAGACGGAAAGCCTGGCTATCTAATCAAAAATCTTTTTTTTAAACAAAGTGAGTGAAAAGTTCGATTTTTTTTTTTTCAATCGGTCACTTCGGACAGGGATAAGAAGGTGCAGAATCTGATTGGGGCAATTACTGCACAAACTTTGTAATCACTGCCGTTTTGCAAACCCCTTTGAAAAAGATGTACATTCACCTCATCCACGGTTCCACTATTTATCCAGGCTGCGATGTTTTTCCGTTTGGTTTGCAAAACAATTAATTATATTTTAATGAAAGCATCACTGCCACCTGATTTAATATGCTTGCACATTTATCCCTTCAAATTGGTTTATGTACTTCTTTTACGTAATGAGCAGCTCAAACTCACATTTACACCAACAATGGAGCTCCCCTTCCTAGAAAGACTTGTTACGTAATACTTGGACATTGTTGTGCGGTACCAGGAGCTAAATCTGGACTAGGAACCAATGGACTCCGATGATAAATCTAAATGGCTTATTTGTTTTTTCGTCTTCTCTTTCTTCATTTTTACGTTTTAATTGGTATTCCGTGCCAAATATTACTTTGAAAGTTGTATGGAACACCAATGCGGAACTGTTCTATTAGTCATCTTTTTTTGTTGCTATTCGCTATGAACATCTGGCTCTTTTTGCAGCAGATTTATACCTTTGTTGAGCCTTATCACGATATCATGACCTAATCTCACTAAGTTCTCGACACGACATGCTGAACCTGTTCACGAATTAGTGAAATCTGGATTGACCGCAAAGTTTTGCCTCATTCCCCATTTTCCTCCCGAAAATCAAATGAAACCGATCTTAGCAAACTCTGTAGTTCTGTCAGCTAATCCTACTCAAAGTCATCATGAGCAAGACTGACTTCCACAATAGGGACATAGCGGTCCGAAATACTATCAATACGTCGATGACACCTTTTGTTTATTCAAAACTGAACAAGACGAGAATAACTTTTTTGAATATCTTAACGCTCGACATCCATGCATTACGTTCACCATGGAAAAGGAAGTTGACGGAAAATTCTCTTTCTTAAATGTTTTAGTTGCTAAACGAACTGGTACCACTTTTGAAACCTCCATTTACTACAAGATGACATATACGGGACTACTCACGAATTTTTTTCAGTTTCACTGCATTCTCGTAGAAAACAGGATTAATTAAAATTCTTATCGACAGATCATCTGGAGGATAACTGGCAAGGCTTTCAAAATGGTCTTACAAAACTCACTTCAGCGATAACAGAAAACCAATTTCAACAATATCTAATAAACAGAATCAAAAAATTCTATTTAAGCAAAATTAATGAACCATCTGGTGCATCCTCTAATCTGGATGAAACTACGGCAAGCAGAACGTATATTAAGTTACCCTACATTGGAACACACACGTCAATAACTCAAAAGAAACAACGAAACATAATTCACAGTTAATGCAACAATACCGATATAAAACTTGTCTTTTCCGCTTTTAAAATAAGCGAATTGTTCGGCAACAAGGTCAAAGTTCCAAATTCCTTGAAGTCTCGTGTTATCTATTTATTTGAATGCGCGGGCTGCAAGGCACATTACATAGGAGATACCAACAGGCACCTCCGAACAAGAATTAATGAGCACCTTCAAGCAGAAAGGAACTCTCAAATTTTCAAACATTTTAAAACCTCGAATAATTGTAGAAATTTCTGCACCTCTACTTGTTTCAAAATTCTGCACACTGCCTCAAACACATACCAACTTAAATTAAAAGAAGGATACTACATTCTACATAACAAGCCGGAACTCAACAGACAACAGGATCATGTCATCTAAAACTTATCTTTATAATCTCTGTTAATAAATTACGATTATCTCATACAAATTTTGATTTACGTGTAACATTCAACTGATGCAATTTTAATCCTTATTAATTCGAATTACATTACGCTGTAGCTGACGCAAACCAATTTAGCGCCATCAAATATCATTCAACTGTCATTGGAACGACCTTAATGTAAATTTTCTGATGAAGGAATAAGCACATTCCGAAAATAAAATTTCAATCTAAACAGCGGTGTTAATCATCAAAATAACAAAATAACGAAGAACACATACGTTTTGTAGGGAATTTCTTTTACTTCCTTGCAATTAAATCTTTCCTCTTGGTCAGAACACTAAATGAAGTCTGTCAATATTGCAGGGCACCTTTTGGCTAAGTAGGAAATATTTTACCGGATTGACAAGCTGAGAGTACGCGTGTCCTGATCAACCAATCATAGCCTTTCCATTAAATAAATGCAACATTTCTTGTCAAACAAAATGTCCCCTGCTGCAGTATTGTATTTCATTCAGCATCTTAATCAAGGGCAAGAAATAAATGCTTGGACCTTCGAGAAATCCATTAAAGGTATGCAATCTTTTTTATTATTAAAAAAATTATCATTTTAGCGTTTCTCTTAAAATACCAATGAATCAACTCGGAGTTTCAATACATCGTAAAAGTAATTTCAGCCAATGCACAACCCCTATCGACCATGTTCGTGAACCACGGTTAAATACTTTAATTATATATACGAAAACTCTGACTGCCCCAGCCGGGAATCGAACCCAAGGTCTCCGAATCTACGTATCGGTGCTCTGATCTCTGAGCTACTGAGAAATTTCTGACTGTCCTAGCCGTGTCTCAGTAGCTTAGAGTTCAGAGCACCGATACGTTGATTCGGAGACCTTGGGTTCGATTCCCGGCTGGGGCAGTCAGAGTTTTCGTATATATAATTATGATCGTATCAAAATCCTCTCTTCATATATAAATGTTTAATATATTATTAGTTCATTTGTAAAAAGGCACACTATAGAGCCGGAAGATCTTAGCCAAACGAGCCTTTTTAGAATTAGCTCACTAAACTCAAAAATTTGCTACACCACTTTCATTTGATTTCCAGCAGAAAATTTGGTGAGTAGTTAAATTTGTCTTAAACATATCAGGCGGACAGAGATACCCAATCAACCCAGTCCCCAATAATTCTAGTACAATTTCTGTGTCTTCTCGACAGCGACATGAGTGTCCGTGATGATGCCTGTTAATGGTTAAAATCGTTCTTCTAAATCTGCTGCAGCAATAACAATAAAAGAAAAGAAACATTTCAGTAGCGGTGTTCCATTCACTTTTTCAACCCAATATATACTACGAAATGCCAAATAAATTGTAAATATGAGGGGTCAAAATCTAGATTTATCATCTCGGTTAATTGGTTCAAAGTCCAGGCTTTGTACCAGGTACTGCTCAGCATCATTCAGCGATCAAGTTGCAATTGTTTCAAGGGGAGGGCTAACCAGTAAAGTGGGACTGGATTTAAGGATGATGTTGTCATTACATAACAAGAAGAAACTTTAATATAGTCGCGAGCGAGGATCCAGGTGGAAATCTCAATTTCAGAACAAATATTAATGCCCAGCAAAGTACACGCAAAAAGGCCATAATTTGTAAAAGAAATAAGTTTATTAACAGGACTAATGTTTCGTTGCGTCTCGCAACATCATCAGAGTATGAATAAATTAAAAGGGTATTGTATTTACAAGGTCAGAGATATAAAGTAGGTGTTATGTTACAAGATGTATGGGAAACGGAAATGGATAGAGCGGTTAAAAGAGAGAGAGAGAGGAACAGAGCTTAGATTGGCATTCAAGGAAGGTTTAAGTTTAGAAATAATAAGACTTTCTCTTACCGAAAGTTTATTTTTAATGGCTCTCTGTACGAACAAATTGATGGAGTCGCCATGGCTTCCCCACTTGGACCTCTTTTTGCAGACATCTTCTTATCCTCTCATGAAAAATCTTGGCTTGATAATTGTCCTTCCAACTTCAAGCCCAGTTACTATCGTAGATATGTTGATGATTGTTTTCTACTTTTCCGTTCCCCTGATCACATTCCATTGTTTCTTAATTTCCTTAACCGTCAACATCCAAATATAAACTTTACTTTTGAAACTGAATCCAGCCGCTCTTTACCTTTTCTTGACATTGACATCAACCGTCATAACGGCACCTTCACCACTTCCGTTTATCGTAAACCCACATTCACTGGTCTTTTCACAAATTTTCACAGCTACATACCTTTTACTTACCAACAAGGCCTAATTCTTTCACTACTTCATCGCTGTTTCAACATCTGCTCTAGTTATGAAAATTTCCACAAAGAACTTGAAATGTTAAAAAATATCTTTAAAACCAATGGCTTTCCTACCCATCTATTTGACAAATGCGTTTCTCTTTTCTTGGGCAAAACCTTCACACCCAAACCAGTCCTTCACATAGTCCCCAAAAAGGTCTTATACTTTTCTCTTCCCTTCACTGGTTGTCACTCTCTTCAAATCCGCACTCAAATTTTAAAACTGTGCTCCTCAGCTTACCCTCACATTAGAATTCGTTTTGTTTTTCAACCAGGCAACCGACTTGCTCATCTTTTTAACTTTAAGGACACGGTTCCTAAAGCTCTGAGGTCTCGTGTCGTTTATTCTTACACGTGCCAATGCTGCTCCGCATTGTATGTGGGCCAAACGGCCCGCCACTTACATACACGAGCCTCTGATCATCTAGTAGTCTCTGCCTTGACAGGTAAAAAGTTTCTTAACCCATCACCTTCCAGCGTTTTAACTCATCTCACTGAGACTGGCCACACTGCATCACTCAACGACTTTAAAATCCTATCCTCCTGTTCTTCTGCCTCTGAACTTTCGGTAAGAGAAAGTCTTATTGTTTCTAAACTTAAACCTTCCTTGAATGCCAATCTAAGCTCTGTTCCTCTCTCTCTCTCTCTTTTAACCGCTCTATCCATTTCCGTTTCCCATACATCTTGTAATATAACACCTACTTTATATCTCTGACCTTGTAAATACAATACCCTTTTAATTTATTCATACTCTGATGATGTTGCGAGACTCAACGAAGCGTTAGTGCTGTTAATAAACTTATTTCTTTTACAAATTATGGCCTTTTTGCGTGTACTTTGCTGGGCATTAATATTTGTTCTGAAAAAGAAGAAACTTTAGGATTTTTTCTGATGTTTGAACGAAACGCTGTCGTCGAGAGAAGAAATATCATGATAATACCAAATCAAACAATTTTGATAGAAGTGCAAGGATCTAACTTCGGGGGTAAGTGATCAAAACATCAAAGTCTGATGAAGGACGCCGCGAACCGAACGTAGACTTTTTCAATATTCAATACCCCTTGGTAACCATATATAATCATGGTGTAATGATGTTTAGTATCCTCTCAAAAGTAGTATATCGCTATGTAGTTGGAGTTGGCTTGAGGTAACACTAACTGTCATTTGTTGAATTATTGTCACATGGCCTTATCTGAATGTAAATGTATCATGCTCGGACAACAATTTCAAAATTGTTGCCCGAGCGGGCTACAACAGCACATGAACAAAGTATGTTCTTAGCACGTGATTAAAGCGTGTTACATTAACTCCAGCGATAAATAGCACAAAGTCCAGTACCAGATGAATGTTTGTTTCATATGAAGAAGTGAATGAAGCCTGAAGTTAAGAAACTACGTTTATCCAATCTTTCACTCTGTGAAATACGATATCTTATAGAGGGAAAAGACTCGGCAAATACACAAAAAGTTACCAAAAATAATGCTGCATCACCTTTTGTATTTCGTATGGAGGTTTCAGCAGAAGAATTGCCACCGAAAAGCCTACAGAAACTATCGAAATCGGAGTTAACTCGTTTTCTTTTTTTTTTTTTTCTTATCTCTATCGCTATATAACAAAACACTGAGTGTCTTTTTCCTCGAGGAAACAGTTTTGTTTTCCCTCGAGTTTCCATGTTTCCCTCAAATTCATCTCAGAGAAACATCGAACCTCCAGGGAAAACAAAATTGTTTCCCTAGGCAGCAGACATGAACTGTATAATATTCAACACTAGACAATACAAAATCACGAAACTGGTAAAAACATGTATTTGAAATCCGCTTACTGCGCAAATGCTAACCTGTACTAAAACATTCAGAAAACTCGCCCTTGATTCCTATCAGAAGTAGTCAATTTGTACTTCACTCACGGTTCGTTTTCTAACTGTTCATTGTCAAATAAGTTTCGTCTTACAAACGGGTTAGTCAATTTTCCCACTTATATGATTCTATGCAAACACGGCTATCTAAAGGCCCTGGTAAACGTCCGCAACATTTGCTTCAACATTCATTCGACTTTGTTGAAATTCGATGTTGAATGTGTCTGTCATGGGTTTTCAACAATGTTGAACAGTATTGAAACTTGTTGAATGGAGTTTGAGCGTGTTCAAAACATTTCTTCGACATTTCGAGTTGTTTTCGGTATATCGAACGAGTTTACCGTATCATTCGACAGACTGTTTGACAAAATTGAACGTACGCATGCATTGCAATGATTGTTATCATAAACAACATGGCATGCTTTTTTCAACATTTGTTGAAGAGATATTGAATATATGCCAGCCCAATCATTCAAAATCCTTCAACAAAATCGAACGAATGTTGAAGCAAATGTTGAATGTGGTTGCCAGGGCCTTAATTTATGTTTATTCTATAGATGGCGCCATATATGTTAGACCCTTAAGGGCTGTTTACACGAGTCATTTTTTCTGCGATTTTTAGCCTACTGACACGTGCGATTGAGTGGACTGATTTGCAGATCATTTGTGCAAAGCTATACGGTACAATACTTTGGTGAGTTCTTTACTCAGTCGCATGCTTCAGGATGAGTAATATCGCAAGAACTATTTACAAGGTGAATTTAGTCTGAAATTGAAAACACAGTTAACCCTTTGCCGACTGAAGACGAGCACACTAGCATTCTACTGTGACTAACGCCTCAAGTTTTAACTGGTCAAGGATAGACCTCCACTCGTGGAAGTGTTAATCACTAATTCCATAACAGAAATCGAAACTGACTGTATTTGAACAACCTGATAAAAACACTTCGCCATTCTGGGACCACTATCAAGCAGTTGGGTCCCTAGAGAGTTCCCAGTGTGTTCAGTCATTTTTTCAAAGCTTCTTTTCATTTCTCCCTAATTCTTTCTAGGGTTTCAATTCGGCTCTACAGACAAGCCCAAACAGTTTCTATTTCTTAATTTTTTTTTCCAGTCTGAGTCGGAATTTTTACTTTTCCCACGCTAACGCCAGACGATTTTAGTTGTCAAGGGGATATATCTTCAAGGGGATAAATCTGTTCATTGCCAGTAGATATACTATCATTAACGCCAGCCTCAAACTCATTAACGCAAAAATACATTCACTTTATTCAATTGATATTGACTAGTGTAGATACGCAACCATTTCCATTATAGGACATTCTACAGTGCGAACTGACGACCGTTAACATAATACTACTATACATTAGCGATCATAAAATTTCAATTACGCAAGGGAAATTTCTTGTCAAACTGAAATTCTATTATCCCTAATGTATAGTAGAATGGTGCTAATAGTTGGCTGTTCTCGCTATGGAATGCCCTTTGAAGCAAACAATTGCGTATCTACGCTAGTGAATTTTGGTTGAATAAAATGAATTTATTTTAGCGTTAATCAGTTTGACGTTGGTGTTAATGACAGCATATTTTCTGGTAATGAACGGCAAAAGGTGTATAACAACACATAAGATTTAAAGTTAACCAGAATAAGAGATTCAATACAGATCGGTCAACGTCGTAAGACGCCTGTGGGGAACGAGTGGATTCCGTTCCGAAGATCCCGCATTATCGCAAATCACTGCTCACAAGTACAGTCCTGAATTCTTTTGTCGCAAACGGAGTTAAATTTATCTTATTATTCTTAACATCAAATTACATGTCAGCCATCAGTAGATTAAAATTTAAATTACATATTTTTCATACTTAGATTGGTGATAATAGAGCAGTAACCAATGAAAATAAAGGGAAAGGGGAGTGTGGTATAATACACATTTTGCTGTTCATTACCAGAAAATACACTATCATCAACGCTAACCTCAAACTCATTAACGAAAAAATAAATTCATTTTGTTCAATAGACATTCACTGGCGTAGATACGTTGCCATTTGCATCAAAGGGCATTCCATACTGCCAACAGACGACCATTAACACCATTTTACTACCCATTAGGTATAATAAAATTTCAATTAGGCATAATATTTCTTTTGCGTTATTGAAATTGTATTATTTCTAATGTATAGGACAACGGTTTTAGTGGTCGTCTGTTGGCGCTAACGAATGCCCTTTGATGCAAATGGTTGCGTATCTACTTTAGTGAATGACGATTGAAAAAAATGAGTGTATTTTTGCAATAAGTTTCAGGTAGGCGTTAATGATAGTATATCTTCTGGTATTGAACACTAAAAGGGGTAAGATAGCGTGCAAGTTAGGTGATTGCATGACTTGGGAACTTTTTCTTGTGCTGTGAACTGTGGACGAACGTGAATAAATCTCGAAAAAAACTAATTGTGATTACGTGATTTGAAATTCGTCAACTGTTGGGCGATTTTTGGAGGCAATCCCCGACACTTTCATCACATTCCCAATTAACGTTTCTGAGTCTGAGTCAGGCAACAATTAATATACTTATTCTTCCACTTAAACGTCATCGTTCTTAACCTATTAATGTTTGACAATTTACCACACGACCATGTATTTCAAACACATCATTCTAAACATTCTTTTATCACTAGTTTGACGTGCAACAAGTTTAAAAGAATTTTTGCCCCCAGACGAGGCTATAAGGGCTAACTAAAGAGTTTCAAAAAAATATCAAATAAAGTGTCATTTAACAATAAGGTCTATGGTCAAAACACCGGAATGTAGTTAAAACTATCTATCAAAACACCATCAACGGTGCAAAACACCCCAGTACAGTAAAAATAAATATACATTATCTACACATCCCAGATAAATCAAAATAATCCAATACAGTCCAAATATTCCAATATAGTCAAAACGCTACAATACAGTCAAATAAAAAATCCAAATGTTATCAAAACATCCCACTATAATCAAAACACTCCGACATAAATTATCAAGGAAAATGGCAAGGTCAAGCTCAAAAACAGACGCCGGGCACGAATGGACAAAAGAATAGCAGCGGGGGGGAATAGAATCTACAAACAAATTCAATTTTCCCTTAAGTGTGTCAATGATACTTTGAAGACCGTTACTGAGCTACTTCTCAAGTTTTACGTTTTGAAAATAAATTTCCATTGCGTTTTGCTAGGCCATGCTCGTCGAAGTCCTTCTATTGTAAGTGATCATTTCGTTACTCTGGTCAGCGGTCACCTACATAAAACGTAGAAAAATGCCACCAGGTCCTTTTCCTCTTCCTTTCGTTGGCAACGTTTACCAGTTAGGATCAGATCCACCTTTTTCAATGGAGAAGCTTCGCAAGCAGTACGGGGAAACATATACAGTGGTTACTCCAGTCGGAGATATCGTGATTGTGAACGGGAAGTTAGCGCAAGAGGCAATGGTGACGAAAAAAGATGATTTCGCAGGTCGTCCTCAGTTCTTCCCTACGTACGATCTGCTCGAAAGTAAATCCATCGTTGCCACAGAGTATGGACCTTTCCCTTCGTTACCCTTCGTCGTAAAATGGTCATTTCAGCTTTACACATTTTCGGTGAAGGAAAACGCACAGCCGAAGACAGAGTAAACAGGGAAGTTCGTTGGTTATAAGAAGAAATACAAGGGATAAATCAACCCTTTTTTCCGAAAAAATATATGATAATGACGATCATCATCATAATGCTTGACTGGATTTTCTCTGAAAGATACGACCTCAGGGATCCAGTTTTAGAAAAACTTTTCACTTTCAATGAAAATATCTTCTACCTCAACCGTCAGGGCAGTTATTATCAAATTCTCCCATTTCTCAAATAATTACCGACCGAATACATGAAGCGTTTTGCACTGGTCAAATCCACCATTAAGGACGTTTTCTCGTCCAAGTTCAATGATCAACTTGAGACGTACACTGAGGGCACAGTTCGAGATATCACTGACGCCATCATTCAGTCCTACGAGAATGAGAAGGATAAAAACTGTAACAAAGGATTGGCTACCATTGACGACTTAAGGTTTATACTGGTAGAAATGTTCGTTGCTTCCACTGATACAAGCTCTTCCGTCATTACATGGTTACTACTGTACATGATACGGTACGAAGAAGTCCAAGACAACATACACCAGGAGCTCTAGTTATCGGAAGAGATCGGTTTCCATGTTTCCACGATTCTGAAAAGCTACCTTTCCTTCAAGCGACCATCTGCGAGGTGATGCGCCACTCGACATTTGCGCCATTTTCCCCGCCATACAAGTCAGTCAGGGTGTTGTATTATATTAAGAAGCACGTGGACAATCACGCGATCACGTGTAGTGGAAATTCACTTTTGTTTTTGATTGACAGTTGACTGTTGAACAAGGCGCGAAGTAGAGTTATGAGTGCAGACCGTAAGGTTGAGTCTTATCGAGTTGAATCATTAAATAATCAGAAATTACCCGGAGTTACATCTAAAATATTACATGGTCCTTCGATAGTCGGATAAAGAAAAGCGGAGAAGATGTCCTTGGATAAAACTAAGAGAATTCGAAGCGGAAACAGATCCTTCGTTACGAAGATAATGCAAAATGCTCATGACGCCATCGATAAGTTCAGCGGAACAAAGACGGAAAGAGATCAATTGGAAGGCTACAAAATCACACTGGAAGAGAAGAAAAGAACCTTAGAAACACTTGATCAAACCATACAAGAGAGTATCGACGACGAAGAAGTACTTAACACGAGCGAGTTTGGTGAGACAATTAATCGAGTCATTGTGAAGATCAACAATGTGTTGAGAATAACCGAAAACCATAACGTGAGCCATTCACAAGAAGCTAATTCAAATAGAGTTAATATTGCAACGGAGCTACCCTCTCAACAGAAGATTCGAGCGAAACTTCCGAAATTATCCCTAAAAAGATTCTCTGGTAAACCTACAGAGTGGCAATCGTTTTGGGACAGCTATACTGCGGCGGTGCATGGTAACGAAAATCTGTCAAAAGTTGATAAATTCAATTATCTGAAAAACCTTTTGGAAGGTCACGCAGCAACAGCAATTGCAGGATTTGCACTAACGGACGAAAACTACGAAGCAGCTGTTCAACTTTTAGAAGATAGGTTTGCGAACCCTCAGATGATTATTTCAAGTCATATGGACGCCCTACTAAAACTTGACGCAGTCTCAGACATTCTCGATGTGGGAAAAATTCGCCGTCTGTACGATACCATCGACATTCACATCAGAAGCCTCTAGAATTTAAAGGTTTCTTCTGAAACATATGGGACACTCTTGGTTCCGTTGGTCCTCGCAAAGATCCCGGAAGAGATGAGGTTATTAATTAGTCGTAAAGTTGGTAAAGATAACTGGGAAATGGACAAACTACTTAAAGAGTTTAAAGCTGAGTTGGAAGCAAGAGAGCGATGCACCTTGATGAGTGCTTCTTCCCCTACTAGTTGCAAAAAGGACGGTGGTAAGAAGAGGGGGGATCCTCCCATTACTTTGTCATCTCTATTCTCAGGAAATAAAAACATATCCGTGCAAGTATGCTCATTCTGTGACCAACACCATTTGTCAGCCAAGTGCAACATCGTTACTGATATAGCAGCTCGCCGATGGGTACTACGAAAAAAGGGAAAGTGTTTCGGATGCTTAAGATCAGGACACAACGCCAGTAATTGCCCGACCAAGTCAAAGTGCCCAAAATGTGGATATCGCCATCATGTCGCCCTTTGTGAAGAAGTCAAAAAGAAAGGGGACCAAAAATCAGTTGGCCAAGGCGATGAAAAGAAAACAAGCCCGGAGCTGGCTCTCAATTTCGGGGGGGGCACTGCCGCACACATAGCCGCGACGTGGACCAAAAATTGAGCTGGGGGTCTGTAGTCGTCTCTGGGGGGGGGGTTGTTCCCGAGGGGATCCTGGTCGCATTCTGAGGAAATTTTATAGATATGTTTTTCTTTTTTTTTGTTTGTAGGGAGGGCACGACTTCCATTATATTATGGTTGGGGGGGCACTGCCCCCCAGGTCCCCCCTCAGCTCCAGGCCTGAAAGAAAACTTCTGAGTCTTCAAGAAATGGAGCATCTGCAACGTTGTGTATCAATAGCAGCACTTCCGTGTTATTGCAGACAGCGAGAGCAATTGTTGGCAAACCTGGCGATCCTGGAAAGAAAGTGCAAGCACGTATCGTTTTCGACTCATGCAGCCAAAGATCTTATATTTCCAAACGACTCCAAGATGCCTTGAAACTGCCAGCAGTTACCTCAGACAATCTTTTGGTGAAAACATTCGCAAATGAATCTCCTAGATTAATGTCGTGTGATATGGTCCAGATCTCAATTACAGCTATGGATGGTCTGAAACTTTATATTAATGCCTATAGTGTACCTACGATTTGCAGTCCTATTAGCAATCAAGCGATTGATATCGCAATTGAGAAATATCCATATTTAGAAGGATTAACATTGGCTGAAGAAGTTGTTTCATCCCAAGATGCTGAAGTAGATGTCCTTATAGGCGCAGATTATTATTGGAACTTTGTCACAAATGTCTCCAGACGGGGAGCACAGCCTGGTCCAGTGGCTCTCCTGACAAAGCTAGGATGGGTGTTATCCGGACCTGTGAATAACGACTGCCATGATGAACTGAACTGCACAACTAACCTAAATGCCACTCACGTTCTACGAGTTGATGCTACTCCTATTCAACGAGAACCTGATCCAGATGTGAGAGAACAACTTAAGACATTTTGGGACCTAGAGACATTAGGTATTCGTGATGAAAAGAAGTCCGTTTACGATAACTTTGTTGAAGAGATCCAATTCAATGGCAAAAGATATGAAGCCAACCTGCCATTCAAGAAACATCACCCAGTGATTCCAGACAACCACGCAGGAAGTGTGAAGAGATTAGTATCCTTGTTGCGTCGCCTTCAGAACCAGCCTACCCTGCTCAGAGAATATGACAGGATCATTCGTGACCAACTCGACAACGGAATCATCGAGCGAATCCCTCCTGAAACGGAAGTGAAAGTTGGAAATGTGCACTATTTGCCTCACAGAGAAGTTGTACGAATAGACAAAGACACTACTAAAGTAAGAGTGGTGTACGATGCATCATCTCGAAGTGAAGGACCTAGCTTGAACGATTGTTTATATGCTGGTCCACCTCTTACTCCCCTGATTTTTGACATTTTGGTTCGTTTCCGTGCACATCAAGTTGCAATCACAGCCGGACCTCAGTATGTCAAGGATATTTACAATGGGAAAGAAATGCACAAATCGTTTATTGCATGGTATACCTGCGCCAGCAGCCGAGCAGTGCACTTGGATCTTGTCCCGGACGCCAGCACTATGGCACTTGTCCGAAGTTTGAAACGTTTTATAAGTCGACGTGGAACACCATCCCTTGTTATTTCTGATAACGGCAAAACGTTCAAGGGAGCTGAATTGAAGAATTTCTTTACGTCTCGTGGAATCAAGTGGAGATACATAGTGGAGCGTTCTCCTTGGTGGGGAGGTTTTTACGAGCGAATCGTGAGATCAGTGAAGAGATGCCTGAAGAAAGTGTTAGCTAATGCCAGACTAACTTATGAAGAGTTATTAACCGTACTGATTCAGATCGAAGGAGTTTTGAACTCACGACCACTCACGTATACCAGGATGGTGAGACTCCTTTAACACCTTCTCAACTAGTCCTTGGAAGACGTTTGTTGTCACGACCATCGGGACTGGCAGAGGAAACGAGTACCACAAATTCTAATGATCAAGAACAGGTGATTATCAAACGAGAGAAATATCTAAGAACCGTTCTCCTTCATTTCTGGAAAAGGTGGCAAAGCGATTACCTTACACAACTCCGAGAATACCACTGACCGAGCAACAAAAATGGACCAACCGTTAACGTTGGAGATGTTGTTGTCGTTGAAGAAGATAAGGTAAATCGACTAAACTGGATTTTGGCGAAGGTTGAAAGACCTTTACCGGAAATGACGGAAAGGTACGCGCAGCTGAGATTCGCTATCACAACAAAGCAGGAAATCTTGCAGTGACAAGACGACCGTTGAAGCTCTATCCGGTAGAATTGAAGTCGAACCAACCCAACCAATCGGATTTTCCAATTAAATTTATCGAACACGCTAAAGTAGAGAACTTCTAAGAATTTACATTTAAGGTTGATAGACCTCCGTCCATCAAGGGGGGAGTGTGTTGTATTATATTAAGAAGCACGTGGACAATCACGCGATCACGTGTAGTGGAAATTCACTTTTGTTTTTGATTGACAGTTGACTGTTGAACAAGGCGCGAAATAGAGTTATGAGTGTAGACCGTAAGGTTGAGTCTTATCGAGTTGAATCATTAAATAATCAGAAATTACCCGGAGTTACATCTAAAATATTACACAGGGATTCAGTCATTGCTGGTTATCACATACCTGAGAACACCATGGTGCTTTTCAACTACTGGAGAATCCATTACGATCCTGATGAATGGAAAGAGCCGAGCTTCTTCAAGCCTGAACGATTTATCAATTCAGATGGAAAGTTCATTGGATGGAACGCCTTTCAGAGTTTTCTTCCATTTGGTGCAGGTCGTCGGGCTTGTGTTGGTCAAGCCTTGGCAAAAATACAAGTATTCGTCATTGTGGCAAGGCTTTTACACCAGTTTCGTTCCAAAACAACAGATGAAGAGCCAAAACCGACTTTTGATGACGAGACAAGTGTGGTACGCTTTCCTTTACCTTACAAACTGATCGCAACGAAGCGAGTACAATAAAGTAAAACGCTCCAAACTAATTCAAAACTTAACAATAAAAGAAATTCTGTGGAAATTACTCCCTTGAACAGTAAGATTATAGACAAAATTTCACTAGATGTAGATCTTGTGGGTTATTCGATTGAATTAAAGGACTTCAATTAAAGCTGCTAGAAAGTAAACAAGAGAGTCAAGTTAGGAATCACGGAGGAACCGTAATTGAAGGATTGAAGGTTTCAAACAACGGAAAGTTAGATCTATTAAATATTTTCTCCTCGCCCACTGCGCGAAGCGCGGTGCGAAGGCCGAAGGCCCGAGCGGGCGAGGGTACTAATAACGACGTGCCTGGAGTCCCTTTACAGGAAGAAACATTTTCGCTTTGTGTATGTATCTTTCTATATATATATATATATATCCATTGGTTCCGATCACTCAAAAATGTCGTGTGCAAGCTCGGGGACTGGTATGTTGTTGAACAATCCGTACTTAGGTACCGTATTGAAGCAAATCGATTTGGTCTCGTTTTTTTTTCCCTTGTATGGATCTCTCGCAAGTTCTTTACATTATTTGAACACTGAAACCAGTAAATGATTTAAGACCGGCAAAGGAAATGGTTTTCTTGGTGCCTGCGGGCTGGTTTCGCCACCTCAGTA
This sequence comes from Heliopora coerulea, assembly GCA_030142905.1. NCBI lineage: Eukaryota > Metazoa > Cnidaria > Anthozoa > Scleralcyonacea > Helioporidae > Heliopora > Heliopora coerulea. The sequence goes on along the minus strand of JASJOG010000029.1, from coordinate 2,004,564 downwards.
ACTGGACAATTTATGACTTGACAGAGCAGTTCTCAAAGTTAGCTCCTTGGAATATGCATTTGCCAATTGTTCACATTTTGCAGCAACGCTTTGTCTTGGTTCTTTCTGATTTATATGAACAAAAGACGTAAGGGAATTCACTTGCTGTCAGGATATTTGATAACCGACTAAGTGCATTAAAACGACATTCTTCTTTGAAGTTGAATACATGTCGATTAGTATAAATCTTGGGGCTCTTCACGTTTTGGTAACCATTTACCCGAGCTGCACAATCACGGGTACGTCTGAATCGAATAGCTTTGAAGTACAAGTTCTGCGAACGGAATTGTTTTGAGCAGCTTTCAAAAGTAGCTTCCCGACTTCATTCTTCCTTAAGGGAGACTTCTTGTACGAAATATTACCGCCTGGATTTTGCTTGTGTTGATTGGTAAAGTAGAATGAAGATTCTGGTTCATTCATCTCTGTACGACGATTATTTTTGTACATTTTGCAGTATTTAAGCGGACAGCGTTCATGGTCAATTGTTTGAGAAGTTGGATAGAACACTTGTCATCCAGAAGAGTTGTCCAGGCCATGACAATCTTTGGATGCTTTCTCCGCTTTCCACACAAAGATTTCATTGCTTCATTCAGGATTTTTTTCGCTATGAAATGTCGCCCCATTGAAGACGTTAGGATGTATTTTTGGCTCGAAACAAAAATGCAAGGTACACAGCCACCAGGTAACTCGCTGCAAACCTACTTGTTTTGGGTGACCAAATTATCCTTCGGCAAAACAGTTGTCCGCTTCAGTCTTTCGCACTTCAAGAGTGATTTGTGCACGATGACCTTTACCGTATCCGATCGGTAATGCTTTCATCAGGATTTTAAAACCTCTCAAGAAAGTTTAAAGTCGTCTGTATATAAATTTACCGTTGAACCCTTTGTGTTGAGGTGCCACTGAATGCTTAGTTGAAAATACGAAAGAGTTGCAGGTTTATACGCCATTTTTCTTTTTTTATTGATGTTTTGCCTTAGAAAAAGTACGTCTTTTACTTCCCCCTTCTCGTTCTTCTTTCGACACAATTTGCACAAGGTTTGCTTGTCGTATTTTGTTTTATGTTTTGTATTTTCCGATTTTTGGTCAGCGATAAAAATGCAGAATTTGTTCATCTTTTCTTTGTTTACTTCGTCGATTTCGTAATTCGTGTCATCTTCGTCACCAAAGTCTTGTACTTCCGGATAAATACTTAGCATAAATCCTTATCATAGCACATCTTAAAGACATTTGTAACCAACTTTGAGATAACGTATAATTTATCCATTTTTTTAACTCAGAAAAAGGTCAGAAAAATATTCAATCATGAACTGTCCGTAATGCTGGTATCCGTTTCATAACCTTTGAGAATGTTCCACTTTTAAGACGGAAAGTCTAGTCATCTAATAAAACAATCTTTCTTTAAGGCAAAACGAGTGAGAAGTCTAGTTGGAAAACGACACGAATTACCATAAACCCGCAAATAATTCAAGGCATTGATCCTATCATTCGTTGTTTAATAATTTAATTGTAAGGATGGAAATCTTACCATTTGTTAAGCCATTAAACGTTATTCTCACCGAACTTTTTGTTTTAATAAAGCACAATTGAAATTTTAAACGTAAATATGACTATAAGCAGTTTAAATATAAAATAATTTCCTGTTTGGATTGTTGTTTATTTGCTGCCGAATTCTGTGTGGATTTTTTTTTATTGCATGACCTCTTCCAGTTATAGACAGGAGGATTTGTCTTTTTGAGAATTTTGAAAAATTATCATTGTTACTTGGATTCTCGAGATATATTGGAAGGGTGAGCGAGGGGTTGTTGCGTGCACGTATTTCTAGTTTAAATCAGATAACTGCACGGAGTCGGCATCAAACAATTGTCACAGCTGCGAGAGAATCGAACTCTTCCTACTTTGGTGGTGGCGGCACCAGCGTGCCACTAGCACTCCCATGATAAATAACGGCAAAATCCATTCATTATCACTTCAAAGCCTTTTTAAATAAACGAAACATAATTCCCTTTCTTTTCCTCTCTAAATTTTCGTTTCTTTTCCTCTTAAATTTTTTTTTACTTTTGTTCTGAAAACTGCTCCCTTTACATGTATTTCAATGTTCTATTTTTAGTTTAATCACTTTATCACTTAAAAATACAAAAGTTCAACGACTGGTGATCAAACAGGGTGAAACCCCAATTGAACACGACTACCAATGAATAGTAAAAACACTAAGGTTACAATAATAACATAAAGATATAAATGAATACGACTAGTTATGTGGAAGTTCGTATTCCTTAAGTCTTCCTCGGAACATTTGTTGGAGTTTCGACTTAAAAGAAAAAAATTTATCACTAGCTTTAAGTTTTTTATCAAGTGAATTCCACCTTGCACTAACTCGTGGAAAGTAAGAGTTTTGAAAGTATTGAGTCCTACATTTGAATTCGGTAAAATTATTTATATCATGTCTAAAACGATATTTCGGAGCAGGCAAAGTTTGCATATAATTTGATAACTGAATATCACAAAAACCTAATGTACATTTAAAAAGGGAAAGTAAATCTTTCATATCCGGCGATATTCCAAAGGTAGGATGCTAGGTTTCGTCAGCTTTTCTTTATAGCTGATATAAAAAAGGATAATTTAAAATAAACTTTGTAGCTCTTCGTGGCACGCTTTCCAACATAAACTTATACTTTGTTTTTGTGGGAGACTACAGTTCAGAAGAATATTCTAATTCTGGCCTGACCAGTGTAATATAAACATGCTTCCAACGGATTCGTCTTCTAGATCTTTTCACATTCGCTTCATAAGACCGAGTGTTCGATTCGCTTTCGCTGTAAGTTCAATGATATGTGTTTCCCAACTAACGTCGGTATTCATAGTTATTCCTAGATCCCCAGTAGATCTGACGCATTCACGTTTTTCACTATCCAGGTTATGATCAATGGCACTACCAATTTTTTTCTTGTTAATCTCATTACCTAACATTTTCCAGTGTTAAAAATCATACACCACTTTTGAACCCAATGATTCAAGGCAATTAAGTCAGTCTGGAACATTTTCGTATCATCAGAGGGTTTAATTACTCTATTTAACTTAGAGTTGTCTGCATAAGGCGATTTCTGTTGGTGGATTAACTTGGGCTGTGAGATCGTTGATATATAGAGTAAAAAGAAATGGACCTAAAACAGACTGTCGAGCTACTCCGAAGCCAAAACCAAGCCATTCAAAGTAGTAACCATCGAGAACAACTCGTCGGATTCGACTTGTTATATAGCTATTAAACCAATTATGAAGGAAATCACACAAACCAAAGCTCCTCAATTTATATAATAATAAATGATGGGGTACTTTGTCGAAGGCTTTCTTAAAATCTACATAAATGGTATTAACAAAGTTTTTACTGTTTAATGTTGAAAGAATCTTGTGGTAAACTGGTAACAATTGAGTAATACAGTTTAAGCTTTCCAAAAAGCCATGTTGTAGCTTGTGTATTCTCCCACAAATGAAGGTGTAACAGTGGTTGTAAATACATTTCTCAAACACCTTGGATACAGTACACAATAAAGAAATAGGCCTATAATTTTCTACACAATGAGAGTCACCAGACTTAAAAATAGGAGTAACATTTGCCCGCTTCCAAATTGTTGGCATTTTTCCATTCTTGAGAGATTGAAGAAACGTGTTAACGATGGAGTTATTTCGTGTGCAATGACTTCAAGGAGTCTCGCCGTAATCAGATCTTGTTCAACTGATTTCGACTGGTCAAGATTCAGAAGACAATTAAGTATCTCTTCTTCATTTAAAATGATTTGCCTTAATGAATTGCCTAATTCAAAAGACTGAATAACCAAAGAATCTGCTGAGCCATTAGAAATACAACATTCTTCTGAATTAAATATTGAGTGAAAGTAATAATTCAGGAGATTAGGCTTGTATCTGCAATTCGAGACCAGCTTCTTGCTGTCTTTTAAAAATCCAGGAGTGCTATAAGCTCCAGTTCTAGCTTTAACAAAGGGTCCAAATCGTTTGGGATAGTTGGTTAAGGAGATTTTCAGTTCTTTCAAGTATTCATTATATTTTGTTTCAATAAGCCTCTTAACCTCATTTCTAACTTCAACAAAATTCTTGACATCTATATCCTCACCAGTTCTCTTTCCAGTTTGACGCTGATTATTTTTTTACGCATCAACTTAATAACGTCTCTATCAATCCAGGGACTACAACCATTATCAGATATTGTAACCTTGGGTACTTGCTCATCCATAATCATTAACAGCAAGTCATTCCAATTATACAACGTAAGTGTATATACAATCTGTACATACACTTTTATATATACGTGTGTATGTACACGTCAAGTGTGTATACGTGTCAGTACAATGTTTTTTGAATGCAATGTCCCAAGGAGTATGCAAAATGGCATCCTTTAAACCATTTAAATCTACCTTCTTCCAGTTATAAACTTGTCTTTTAACAGGACCTTTCTTCTCAATAATTAAAGAGAGACGAAAGTGAATTAGCTTATGATCGGATTCCAAAATATCCTCAAAAGCACAGACGTCCCTCACCTTGCGAGGAATATTAGTAAGTAATAAATCAAGAATGTTAGATTAACGCGTAGGAGATTGAACCAACTGCCACAAAAAATTATCTCTAACCATCTCAGCAAATTCTGAACTGCACTTTTTTATTGGGCCGCATCAACTAAATTGGCTCATATGAAATGTTTTAAGAGATTTCTTCTTAAAGTATCTGCCTCTCATTGTTTTCCTCAACTTGTTATTCTTGGAGATTTTAATCTCGGTATAGATTGGTCAACTGGAACGCCTACGTTCGGGGACTGTTTACACACTGAATTTCAAGTTCTGATCTTCTAATTAAACATAGTGGACTACGCAGAGCGACCATAACACCTCCCCCCTCAGTAAGACAGTTCTCTATCACGACTGTGAATACAATAATCTTTTGGTAGAAGTAATGCATTATTACTGACCGAGTTGTTTAGCCATGTTTCTGTAATGGTTATTAGGACATAACTCCTTAGATTCAGCAAGAGCTTCAAGATGTTTTGTCTTGTTCACAATGCTTCTAGAATTTAAATAAAGACACTTTAACTCATGGATAGATCTTGTTGAATTTCCTTGAGGACCAGGGTTGACTTCGATATCAAAGAGCAGTAACATTTCCAATCGATAGCATGCCGTAGAGTTACTATAGTATATCCTCTTCCCTTGAGAACCACCCGATCGGATAACCTTCATCCTTGTTATTGAACACTGTGTTATAGAAGTTTGTTTCTTTCTAAATGTCAGGCAGTCCATTGGAGGGATACTCGTACTATGCAAGCATTTTATATTTAAGTTCCAAGCCACATTCTTGTCCAAATCATTTTCGACAGCTCAAGTGCAGCATGACCAACTCACCCAAAAATCATCGGCTTTGTTCACCTCGGTTTCCTCTGAAAGGCTACTAAATTGATACCTTCTCCTAAAGCACTGCTTGCTAACGTCAGGTACCCAGCACAAAACTAAGAAAGATTATTGTCAGTAGCTCCCAGAACTCAATTTTGAATTTTATGCTAAAGGTTCTCTTGGCCGCCGTCTTGGCCACCATCTCGCTGGTACATACAGTTTTTCCCTTCTCTACACTGCTCGTTATTGTTAATCATATAACCAAGGGTTTAAGAAGTATTATTATATGGCTGGCACTACTTCCGATGAAATGGAGCGTTCTGATTGGCCGAGACGCTCTGACCGGCAGTCATTACTTTCCCGTAACAAACCGGTCCATTACGGGTTCTGGATTGCATCAGCAAATGTTTAGAGATTCTTTTTCCCAAAGGCTACGTCTTTTTTTATTTATTCGTCCAATTTTCTGATTAAAGTCATGGAGAAAAAGGTTTGACCAAGTCGTATACAGTTCGTTTTTTATTAATCCTTCTAAAATGTAGCTGAATGTCGTTTGTTTGTTTTCGAAGCAACTGGGAAATTTTCCAGCCAAAACTTGCCGGTCTGTAGGAAAAACCTGCTGCATGAAAAAACCCCTCACTTTATTGGCATTGTTTTCATTTAGATGTCTAATTTATTGGCTTTTACTCGGGAGTTCACAGCAAATTGATCTTTTTTTGTGTTCTGTGCCTGTAAAAGCGCTCAACGACTAAATCTTTGTCATGCTATACGAATGTAATATGTTTTTACCAGACTGATATATTTAGCTTGTTTAAAACAAGCCATATTATAAACTTCTTATTAAGCTCGTCCGTTTGGTCATTACTGGAAAATATCAAACCGGATTCTTTTACGTACGGATCTCGCCCTCCGGCCTTCGTCCGTACTGTCAAGACTCCGGTCTGTAATGATCACGTTCTCGATTAAAAAGAAGTTATTAGCTTCAAAGTACAAGCAGATAGTAAACGAGTTTTCCATTCATTACTTTGCCCAAGAACTTTATGAAATACGACGTTTGGTTTTCAAAAGCAAAGGGGTTATTCCAACATCGCTTCTTAAAATGGACCGTTCCTGTTGATACTATGCGATATTTGATTAGTTATTGACAATAATCGAGCCAGCAATATTGGTAACTGTCCCGTTCCATGTACACAAGGACCCACACATGATGCCATAGCCAGTCTACGGCCCACTTTCTTGGCTATGACGGCGTCACAGACCGATTATGATTACTGTATGCCTGAACTTGTGAATTCGTTTATGCAAGTTCTTCGATTTGTTTGCGTTAGTATTGTTTTTAAATAGCTAGCCATGTTTTTAATACACAAAAACACAACGACTGGGAAAACAGTTTCTATTCCGAAGTCCCCGAAAATACATTATTGCTGCGAGCCATTAGGCGAGCAGTAACACTAATCTTGCAACTGAGGTTGGGCTATCTGTGTTTGAACACTAGCAAAATTCTCGATTTGAAGATTTCGATATGTTGGAATAATTTTCAGCGCCTGTAAGCGTATGGTCAGCAGCAGGCAGCACGCCCCCATTGAACTCTAAAAAAACTGGAACGATACCCGTAAACTGTATTTTGAAGCCAACATGGAGGCTGACATGTAGGTCAATTTGCAGGTCATCCCAGTTCCCTACGCGATAAAACATACAACCGATTGTGAAAATCTTCAACCAAATTTCGGATTTTCGGACAGTTTTCTTTTATGTCCTTAGTAAAGTGTTAGACAGTGTCGTTAGGCCTGCATATTTGTTAGAACTAACTGTCCATCAAAAATAAATGTTCGGTACAATTTTTTCCCACACGTGTTTTCGACCCGCATGGCTGCCCCCATTTCGGCTTCACTCACTTGTAAGTCCAAACATGACAAGTCATCGATCCAGTCTTTTTAGAGTTTAATGTACGCCCCTCAATGCATGCAGAAGCTCCGTTTGTTCGTCAGTTTTGGGTAAGTGTCTTATAATGTCCAACTCAACTTTATTCGTACATGGAAGTATTCATCAAAGTCACGAATGATTCAATGATATTTCAAGACGAAGACAGTGTTCTTTTATGAGTTTTGCGGCCTTGTTGTTTGCAGTTCGTCCGTACACGAACCACACAGTCAACTAGGTCCTCACACGTTGAGACCTCATGTGCCTAAAGGCTCTTGAAAACGAACTCATCCCAGGCGTAGAGACGTTGTTTCTTAAATTGGACTTGCCTACCTCGCAGCATTTCACTTTCTTAAGGAATAGCTAGTTTTAAGTTCAATTTTTTCCGAAGTCCTTCAAGCAGTGTATTGGCGTCTAATGGCACTAGACCTGCTTCCAGAAATCTAAGCAACATTCCGGTTCACGTACATGTAAGTCGCTGTACTTTTATTCTGCTCTCGCCCATTCAGCAATACACCACATGTTTTCTTCCTTTCCATTCAAAGTAAAACCTATTGGTATATTTCTTCGGAACATGTTCATGTTTAGATGGTTTCTTTGGCGGACTCAATTTCTTCCTAATGTACTCAATCGATTTACCTTTTCCCTTCATTTCAATAACAGCTTGCATGCGTTTCTTTAAGTCAATAGCAGCTTTTGAAACAAGTCGCCTGTCTGAAGTCTTTAAAATGTAATTGTCAAAGCCACCAGCACGATCTATCGACCTCATTGCCGATGTCGTCATCTCATATTTCAGTTTCTCTTCCAGTATTTCACTGTAATAGGTCTTCCTCTGAACGTTTGGCTTCCAAACTTTTTTCGTCCTGTTACAAGAAAACCACAGTCACTTGCTAAAACTTAAACGCTAAAATTTAAGTTTAATGTAAAGTTGGAAAATGAACGTGAAACTCAAATGGTTCCAAAAACAAATTTTAATGGAAGCAATTTTATTAATTTAAAAGCAGTCATACACAGTTCAGATCATCTAAACATCTTCAACTGACTCCATAACAAAAATGGAATCATTCGTAGGAACAGATTGTGATAAACCTCTTAATCGAGCACACAACATCGTATCCAGTGCCATTTGTGGAGCAAATTTAGAGTAGGAAATTTTTATTTTTCCTTTTCCCCCACCCTCCTTTCAGAAATCAAGGCTGTGCTCCTGCATGCTGAAGAATATAAAAACGTGTCTCTATTATGGGTGATAAATCCGTATTAATTTATCATTTCTACTCGGAGGATGTTCATCTTCCGAGCGCGATTTATTCAAAATTACGTATTTGTCAGGATAATCAGTCATGCTGGTAGGTCGATATGTCAAAACAGTGTGGACATCCACCTGCTTCTTTCATATTTTTCAATAACATGTGTTAACCACTAAACTCGAAAAAGACTGAAACAATACCTGCAAACTGTATTTTGAAGCCAACATGGAGGCTAACATAAAGGTCGATTTGCAGGTCATCCTAGTCCCCCACGCGATAAAACACGCAACCTATTGCGAAAAACTTTACCTAAATTTCGGATTTTTTGATGCTTTTCAGTTTTATCTTTACTAAGTAAAGAACAATGTCGATACCACATCATATTTCTCAGAAATAACCGTCAATGAAAAGTAAAGGCTCAATGCAAATTTTTCACAAGCGTGTTTTTGACCTACATGGCTGACCCCATGTCCGATTCATTCAATCGCGAGGCCTGGTACGAGAGTCTTTCTAGAGTTCAATGGTACAAAATATTGTGACGACCTTCTGATAATCCACACTGAACATCGCAGTTGTTGTCTTCCAGTGTCAAAGGTCTCTAAAAGCTTCGTGTCCTCTGATCTTGACGCTTCCTAAGAGTTGGGGAACATCTATTTATCCATCCTCAAGAGATTTAAAAGCTCCTGGCTTTGGTCTTTCGAAGTTCAGCAATGCTTGCTAATTTAGACGGATATTTAAGTTCAAAATAATGAGGAAAGTGAAGTCTCACCAGTTGGGTTGAAGATTTGTTTGACCAACTAAATAACCCAACCCCAAAGACATGGGAGTGGTCAGATACTTTACCTTCAGAATGGAAATGCCAAATTTTATCAGCAATTGTTTCTCTTTCATTTTAGTGTGTCGATCAGACAAAGTACACGCACCAGATATTCCTGCTTTGCAATTTTTGTGGATCAGTTTTGTTCCAGTCTTGCTGCATTGTACTAAGACGTGTCTGGTGCACAGCACCAATATTCCACAACTAACTGCTTCCAAACTTTATCTTATTTATGGTAAAGATCAGTAGTTCTCAACCAAATTTTCTCGCAAAGCCAAAGTGCTGTACATGCTCTACTTGACAACCCTGAGTCCCAATAAATGAGGGTCTAAAAAGGCAGTAGTAGCACCAAACATTTGTTGAAACAGGGAAGTCAGGGAAGACAAAAATAGATGGGGACAGTTCTTGACCTTAGTGGCAGTCCACTTGTCCAGGACAAGTAAACATTGGGTTTGGGCTACTAAAATTTGAGAACTACTAGCCACTGGACTAGTCCTAATGGAAGAGGTTTTGGAAGGTAAGTAAAGAAATAAATGTTAAGATCCCATTGATCATTTGTTGAGATATGTATTACTATATCCATATTGATCAATAAACTATTATCCCACCAATCATGATTATTTCATTATTTGGTCATCAGTCAACATATAGTTTTACTTTAAACTCCTGAGTGAATATCTTCCTTCTCCATAATCGCTCATGGACAATCAACAGGCTAAAGACAAGCTACATATGACTGTTTAAATCTCATGAATAAATCAAACATATAAATGCAAAACACTATAACAACATTGTAATGTTTTATGTTTATTTGCAAAACAAAGTTAACTGGACTAAAAATAAAAATTGAAAAACATCAGTTCACGGCTTAGCTACCAGGTGATCCTTTTTTCAATTCCACCACTAAGGGAACAGGGTACTGGTAATCTTTAAAAGTTAGAATCAGCAAAACTCTCAAATAAACAGACAATACAGGCAGTTTTACAGCATAAGAATAACAGGATGCATGACCATAAGTAGTAGTAGGAAGCAGGAGGAATTGTTACCCCACAAATCCTAAATAAGTGTTTTTATATTATTGTAATTACTTTACTGCTGATATCCATGAATTCATTTAGTACGTATACCAGTTATAACATGAATATTTTGCATTAAAATGCTCATTTGGGTTGCAATCTATTCTTGTGCAATTCTGTATGAGCAAACAGGTTGGTTTATTATATCTTTCTGTGAAGCATCACAAATGTTCTCATTATGAATTCATTTCTGTGTACGTGTTCTACTGTCCAACCAGTAAAAGTATCCAGTGTACGGCGATGATTAGAAGACCAGTACAATATATTACATAGTGTAATGTTTGAGAACAGCTAAGTACTACCTGGAAGACTGGAACTAAACTCTATACACACCAAAATCTACATGTGCTTTCCTTCCATGTTTATAATACATGTAGTACTGTATGAAATTGTGTTCAGTTACACTGAAACAAGCTGGACGCACCATAATGACTGATTCGGTTTGGCTATGATGATCATGCATGCCTTGACTCCACTTTCAAGTATAGTCCTCCCCAAGGGAATGTGGGGACTATACTTGAATTGATCCGGAATATCAATGAAGGCATGCCGTTGTTACAGCCTTTTAGGCCACAATCAATACCTGTCTGAATCTTTAGTAGAAGGAATTCAGCAGTTACATACTGTCCAGCGAGCGAATGAGTAACTAATACTTCGTTGGCCCCGACTAGCCGCTTCACCGACCTGATAGTCAAACGTTTGGACAAGCCTTGAGTCCTTGCGAGCTAGATCACCTAAACTCGTAAAAGAAATATCGCAAAGCTCTTCTTACATACTGTTCACCCACTTTGTAAACAGATACATGTGAGAGACATATTAATACACCGATGATGAGTACACTTACTTTTTGTCTGAGAACGTGGGTTTGTAACCATACATTAATCCTTTTCCATCGTATATCCCTTTATGCGCTCGGGGAGGAATAACTTTGCCAAAGACAATGTATCGAAAACTTAGTAAAACCATGATCTTCGAACAACGTTTGAGACACTAACACAGCGTAAGTACTGACTAGAATGGTCACCCGCGTCGGAGTCTTTGAAGTTTTTGTCCACACTTTTTCGAAACCGTCCCCAGACTCTTTGCTCGGCCAAAGTCTTCAGAGCCAGTAAATCACGGCCAGTAAATCGCAGCCAGCTCAACAAGGATTTAATCTAGGAAATGCGGTGTTGTCTTAGTAAAATGGCCGATTTTCATTCTACGAAGACTGGTTGAAGAGGAAAGGTAATTGATAATATTTCTGGTAACTATAAGTTATAAAAAGATTCCCAACTGTTAAATTTACACGTATAACTCCTATATGAGTAGGCCATTCGCGCGGCCGACACAATCAATAGTTTCTTTTCTTTCTCTGATGAATTATTTTTCTGTCAGCTTAATCTAAGGCTTGAATATTGAATTTTATGCGCTAGTATAAGGTTCAGTTATCAACAATCAATTTTGTGAAGTAATATTAAGCGTTTTTGAGACAAATTAATGTCACAACGAATTACAACGATCATACAGAGTCATACGTTACCCTGGTACAGTCACAGCTATGCAACAACAAGCATTTCTTATGTGATGTATGAAATAACTTCGATTTGTGTTAGACTTAAAACTATGGGTTGATTTGTTTAACGTTCGTTATTGTTCCTTGCTGTGGAAACTAATACGTCTAAATACGTATAAATAATATTAGACTTCTAAATTTTACAGTGGGGAAACTTTTTATAACTTATAGTTACCAGAAATATTATCATTTACCTTTCCTCTTCAACCAGTTTTCGTAGAATAAAAATCGGCCGAATACTTTTCAAGATATAGCCATTTTACTGAGCCAACATGACATTTCGTACGTTAAATCCTTAAGCTGGCTGCGGTTTACTGGCTGCGACGACTGTGGCCGAGCGAAGAGTATGGGAACGGCTCCAAAAAAAGTAAGAACACGTTACACCCTCGAGTGACCGTTCTGGTCGTTTCTTATTATGTGATGCTAATGTAGAAGGGACGAGGGGCTTGGCGAGGAACATGCGCAACACATTCATAATATTTTTCGAAAATACAGCAAAGAGTCTGGATACGAGGTTGCATCATGGACTAGCTGAATCCAGTGATTGAATCCACGGTCATAGCTGGAGGGTCCACCTGACAATCATGATTAGGATTAGTATCAGGGTAAGGATTGGCTAGGATTAGGGTCAGGTTTGGGGTTAAGATTAGGGTTCATTCTAACCCTAGCCCTTATCCTAATTCTAATTCCCATTCTCATGTATGTCATTTAGCCAATCATATGCCCTGAACATCCTCTGAAGTTGAACGTTCCACAAACATTTCGAACAGATCGTTGTATAAAATTTGTTTTACGCAGAGGTTATCCTTAACCCTCGGGTTTCACTCAGCAAATAAAGTCGTACCGTACGGGTGAAAAAAAAAAATACGATTTTAAACGTATTTTTCGACCCACGACTTCACCTGCAATACACGACCCACGACAATTATTACGATTCTTTTAGAATACATCTCACAGCATTTCAAAGGTGCCTTCTCGTTGACGCCCGATACGTCATGGTTCATTCGGTGTGTGAACTCTGATCAAGATTATTCCCTTTTGTTATTTACTTTTTCATTTTACTTATTTTTTATTCCCCAATTTTGACTTCTTTGTAACTTCTCTGGTAAAGAAACCGGAGGACAGAACCCAGGAAAAATTAAACGTGGAACAAAAAACCTACGAGGAAACCTCTAGAACAAAAGAACAAATGCATGCACAATGAAAAACTAATACAGCAAGACACACGCTCACATGTTTCACTCCAATTTGTCCTCGATGCTCTAGTCAGTTTAATGCATCATCCAAGATGTAAATCGCAAGGCAAAAAAATTCGCAAGGGTAAACGGGCTTTAAAAGGGTTAACAAAATAGAGCATTTCGGTAGGTCTTACTGATTTTATATTACTTTCAGTATTTGCAATTTTGAAAAACGCTGTCGCAGATCGGGCATGACCAATTCATCACTCATGACCTTCCTGCATTGAAAGAGTACAAAGAGAATCTTCACCTCAAGCAGTCAAAGTGTGCGGAGGGGATCTTTAGTTTGCTCAAAGGGCAACAGCAAAAACCACTTAAAGCACAATTGTATCCGAGCAACTTGCAACCATCTTAACTGACACTTACAAACTGCCGCTCCACAGATCTAAATAATTGACCGTTGAAATAACTACATACGTGCAATTATGCAGTCAAAGTGTGTACAGAGGGGATCTTTGGTTTGCTCAAAGGGCAACAGGAAAAACCACTTAAAGCACAAGTATATCCGAGGAACTTGCAACTATTTTCACTGACACTTACAAACTGGCATTCCACCGATCTAAATGCTTGACTTTTGAAGTAACTACATAGGTGAAATCATACCGTCAAAGTGTATAGAGGGGATCTTTGGCTTGTTCAGTAGGCAATAGGAAAAAATCACTTGAAGTACAATCCGAGGAACTTGCAACTAATTTAACTGACAATTACAAACTGACACTCCAAATGTTTGAATACTTGAGTTTTGAAATGACTAAATACAGGAAATCCTGCAGTCAAAGTGTACAGAGGGGATCTTTGGTTGGCTCAAAAGGCAACTGGGAAAAAATACATTTGAAACACAAGTAATTCAGAGGAAATTTGCAACCACTTTAATGGACACTTACAAATTGGTACTCCACACACCTAAATGCTTCATTTTTGATACAAATAAGTACGTCAGAACAATCTGATAAACGCGTTAACTCATGAGCTGTTGCATGCACGACAATAGTTGCGAAATAACTATGACAGAATATCACTGTCTCCAAGTCGTTGTTCACAGTTCTCCTTAATTTGTCGTGACATAGCCCACCAGTCGTACTCGATACCAGTTTTTATCACCACCTGATAAATAGGACGATGTCACCTTGAAAATCATCTCATTGGGAAGACTGTTGTTCCATGGGATCATTTGCTCGTACAGGAACGTGTTAGCGTAGACATTATAATGAGTATTGTATCCATAAACTTTCCCTTCTGGTTTGTCGTTTCCTTTCTGATAGGCTTCGTAGCTTAGATAAGCATGTCCTTTCACATTCCAAAAGTTACAGTAAATGGATATCAAAATCGCTTGAGTCCCTTTGGGCAAAATGACAGGCAGCTTTTGGTTGTAGGTTGGGGTTGACTGATGAAGTTGAAGCTTTTCTAGTTGGTTCAATACTTCATTTGCTCGGTGAAGTTTCCATTTCCCTTGATGGGATGGTAAATTCTCAATCACTTTTCTTTGTTTGTTCAATTCATTTTCAGTCTGTCCTAGTTTCGCCACTAGTTGCTTCACTTTTTTCTCAAGATTGAGAAACCTATCTTCGTTGAGATATTTTGTCTCGCACAGATCTCCCGAGTACCCTGGTGTGCACTCACATTTGAATCCAGTTCTTGTCGTTTTGCAATGGCCGCCGTTTCTGCATGGGCATTTCAGTCCACAACTTGGACCGTAATATCCACTGCTGTGATCACAGCGACACGAGAAGCAACGAAAACCGTCTTGGCATATTCCGTTGTTCTTACAGGAGGACGAGGTACAATCGTTGCCATCATTTGCAAAGAACTTGTGGATTTTCAGGCGATCTCCAAGAACTGTGACTCCGATGTTGTTGAGCTGTTGAAGGGTGAGACTGCCAAGAATTGTTTCATCGATGTTTTGTTTCTTAAGTTTGGCCACGTAGGACAGTAAGTTCCCGCCTGAAATGCCTGCCAACTTCAGGAGTTCTTTCACTGTAACTCCATAAGCACAATGAGATAATTGATTGGCAGTCGTGCTCCAAACAAGCAAGGAGGCTATATAAAGCGTGAGCAGGAGCTTCAGGGACGCCATAACTTTGGCTTGAAATGCCAGTTTATGTATACATCTTAACATTTTACACTGACCATCATATGATAATTTGAAGGAGAAGACAGGAAGTGGAAGTAGGACTAAATAATAATTAATTATTAATTCATCGATAAATAATCTTGAGAGTGTCAAATATGTATCGAAGTCTCATTTCAAACTGAGCCTCCTGGTACCAGTTTCTGTTTATTTAGGCGATACAAGTTTATAAAAAAATTTCTCGTCGCAAGAGCCAGGTGGTTGCTTCACGATGCAACGAATGTTGACAACAAATTATTGCTCAGTCAAGTGTGCCATGTATGGAACACTTTTGAATGTTAGAAGGTCAAAACCTTAAGTAATCGTCCCCGATTGGCAGAAAAATAAAGTCGCAACGCCTGCGCAGGAAAAGATCACAAGGTGGTTGTATGCCTGAGCAACCTTTCGCCAAAAGTTCAACTCGTTGGCTCGAATTTTTGTTTTAGCAATTTTAGGAGCTGTTACGTCGCTTTTTCAAGAGTAGTTTCACTGGCCATTTTCATCATGCTTTGGTGAGGAGAAACCTTTTACACGGAGCAACGATATTAAAAAGCTGACTTCTCAGGGGCTGTTGGGAGGACGCAGAAAGACATTGAAAAAGCACCAGCACGAATCATTCCACAAATTTTATTTACGAGTTGAAATGGGGCATAAAATAACTGTCGGACATCGCATAGTTTT
Organism: Heliopora coerulea; assembly: GCA_030142905.1. NCBI lineage: Eukaryota > Metazoa > Cnidaria > Anthozoa > Scleralcyonacea > Helioporidae > Heliopora > Heliopora coerulea. The sequence goes on along the minus strand of JASJOG010000029.1, from coordinate 1,988,497 downwards.
CCTGCTAGAACAGGTAAAATAAGTCAATGTGCCTAGCCAGTAAAGCTTTTCGTCGCTCAGAAATGACTGGCGAGTATTCTCTTATTAATTTGTTGTGAAGTGAACCTCTAATAAACGGCCACTTGTCTTAAGCGGCCGCGGCCACCTTTGCGACATACCATCGAGTAATTCTTATTGTTTTTAAATCCTATTAAGCGGCCAGAAAACATCAAGTGTGACTTTTTTTCACTTTTAATAGCGACCTTTATTGAAGTCTAAGCAAGTGCATATGGTGTTATACGTTCACCTTAAAACGCTTTTATTTTCGGCAATCATTTCAAAGAGATAATCCTCAGAAATCCTCAGTCTGTATACAAACTGGATACAGTTTGTAGCAGATTAGCGACGTTCATAGTCTTCAATCTTCAGCTTTGTTTTCAGCCATTCGATAGAAAATTGCTCGCCCATATTAATAAAGTTGTATTCACACGGGATTTCCAAGCCACAGCTTCCCCTTCTCTTTATGTGAAACAGCTTAGCCAGAGCCATTAGTTTCGGGACATGTCCGATCACTTGACATTTCCCCGCATGTACTCCAGTGGTGGCACCAGGAATTTCTCGACGCAGGGGCTAACGTTCCCGACAAGGGGGCTATGCCAGAGGGACTGGGACCACGCCCCCTTTAGAATTTCCTTATTTGAAGGTCGAAAACGTTATTTCTCGTAAGAATAATGGCAACAACTTACTAGAAGCAGTTTAGTTTTAGATTTGACATGAAGAAGAGTCTATTTTCTTCCTTGGTTTAATCTGTAACGAGCATTCATAGTTTGTATAAGGTATGTGTTATCCTATGTGTAATTCCCTGACAAATTGTTAATTTTTTTTCCGCGACTGGGGGACTAAGTTTACCCAGTAAGAGGGCTGTAGCTCCCTCTGCCCCCTCTCTGGCACCAGCCCTGATGTAGTTTGGGATGTTCGTAGGGTTTCCTTGGCCTAACTTGCTTTCTGACCGCCTCGTAAACAACAGTGCCGGACTCTCATACAGGACTATTTTTAATAATGGACGTATCTAGGTCCCTTAAAAATAGATTATTGACGCGCTGTTTCTGCTTCTGTTTTTCATGTACTATGTGTAGTACATTAGATTTTTAAATATTTTCTATTTCAATTTTGAAATACAAGTGCGTGCAATTGAAAAAATTTAGAAAACATTCTGAATAGTGGTATCATATCTGTTTCTAAGGGGGGAGGGCGAACGATATTCCAGCTTCCCTGAAATAAAATGGTCGCACAGCCGTGTGACCCAGCGATTCCTATACCACTGGGTTTCATCGCCCTGTTCTGTATGCCTCGGTTTTTTACAGTAATCAAATGACCTAAAGGTAAGAAACGTTAGCATTTTCCTCAAGCAACTTCAGAGTAGCGGCCTGCTATGCCCACTCCAGAGGAAGCTGGTGAATCGCTATGGTAATTTAAAAATTACAATAAATTATAATAAATTATAATAATAAATTGGTAATAAATAATAATAAATAATAATATATAATAATTATTTATATTATTAATGATAATAATTAATGTTAATACTATTAATATATTAATAATTATATAATAATTACAATTATTATAATAATAATAAATAATAATAATAACAAATAATAATAAATTATAACATATAATTAAAACAAAAATTCGTCATGACTACATCATGTAGCCGCTACAAGTGTCCTCGACTTGGAAAAAACGCCCCTTTGACTTGGCCAAAATCTTGTTTTGTCGGCCCTGGGCACGATGCCCTTTTTAAATCATGTGGAAAGTGCGGAACACCTTCCATAATACTCCAGTTCTAACTTAAACTGTTTCCAATACAATTCCAATCAAAAAATCTCATTACCACAGATTGTTTTATGGTGTCTTTTCAGTGGCCTACCTCAGCTTCTTCCCTTGAAATACAATCTACATGTAGGATCTAACCCCTACATACACACATCACTCTGTGACTGCGTTTAAACGATACTGGATAGGTTTTTGTCTGGGGGGAAAAAGTTTTCTTAACAAGTAGAAAATTGCTTGAGTGCTTCTGTGCTGTGATAGAAACATGAGTGACGTCATTTGAACCAGAAAAATGCCTAGTGAAAACAGGAGGTGCAGCCGAGTGTTTTCTGGTATTTTTCTGGTTGAAATGGCGTCATTCAAGTTTCTACCACAGTACAGAGACACGAAAGCTATTTTCTATTTGTTTTATAAAATAACCAAGGTCTTCTCGAGTTTTCGTGACATCCTTCATGTCTGCGTACTCTAATACAAAATGAAAATGACGTCAGTCGTGTCTCTATACTCTGAAAGTGAGGCTTGTCCAATCAGAGTGTGCGTAGTACGCGTGTTATTTTATAAACAGTTTTAAAAAGTTATCGGGCATGATGTAAACACTGTGGACCTAGAAAGGGCAGAGTATATTCCGTGTCGAAGAGATTTGTACCTGCAACGGCTCTCTCCTCCTTCTCCACTTCGCCAACGTGCTCAAGAATACAATTTATCGCTGTGATTGTAATATATGCCACTAAATTTTTTGTAATAATCCAGCAATAATATACAAACGCTCTCGTGACTCCATGTTGAATACAATCGAAGCCTCGAAATGCTCCGAAAACCTCTCTTATATGAAACGTACCACTTTCAAGAGCGGAGTGAAACAACTCCTACCCGTTCCAAAAATCGCTCCGAAATAGTGTTCCTAGTGTAAACGTAAGGCCTATCTGGCATGGTTTTCGGGTCGCTATGGAAAGCTATTAGGTATAGTGTACATGTAAATACAGCCTCAAATAAATAGTTTTCTTACTAAGCAGCAGTTTTTATTCTATAACTCAGAGATAAATCAAGAAATAATCGGGAGTGCAAAATTGGAGAGGGATTGAGCAGGTTGGCTGCGCAGCCAGGGTAAATCTGTCTAGTAAGAATTTCATTAGTGCAAGTGCATTGGTTTAATCAATTTGAAACCATCACCCACAGTCACATGTACGGTACAGCACATGTATTTATATGTGGACTTCCTAAGCTGAACAAGATATAAGTTTCTTTACGATAACTTTCTCTCACATGATTGTCATTGCCATTTGAATAAAAACGGGAGCAATACATGTAACTTTTAGAAAAATACAGTATATGAAAAAGCTCATGTTACAGTAAGAATAATGCATGAGCTGAAAAATGTGATCTAGTCAGTTTCGTATTCAGGTTAGATACAATGCAAGACACAGACAAAGGTGCAGAGCTACGGATATTTGATATTTGGTGATAAATGAAACAGTACTTCAGACATTTGACACCTGTTATCAGTTGATATTCATTGCCTATTAGTAATGAATTAAATTTGAAGTTACAGACTGGTAGTTACTTTAGATATTTATTAAGGCTGTCAGTTTACGTTTAATTTGGTGTACGTTTAAACGGACAGTTCATGAACGTTTAAACGTTGGAAAATAAAGCTCCAAAATTCCAAATTATTCTGTTTCTTTTCAAGACGCAATGAACATTAAATAGCTTCAGAATTTGATATTTTTACCCCAAAATCAACATGTTGACGTTGTCTGGAAGCAGACAACTTCTCTTATTATTTCAAGTATTGCCTGCCGTCGAAAACAATCTATCACCGACAGCTTTTCAAACCACAAAAACTATGACCAATAGCTTTTCAAACTTTGAAGTCGGTTAAGCGGACATGATTAACAGTAAACGGTTAAACGCATAGTCATTTACTAAACGGATATTGATATCGCGAAAAGTTCAAACATTTAACCGTGACAGCAATAATATTTATATTGCACATAGTGCACAATACATCATATAACACTAACCTCTTGAGGGACAAGGATGTTGATTAGAATTCCAAATACCAGATGATTCTATTCAGCAGAATGTGGTGCATCTCTCAATAGGTTAACTGTCAAGTTGCAGGGACCGAAATTAACTTTTTAAGTAGAGTGCCTATCGGGCAACCATTTTTTGAAATCTAGGTGTCCAAGATGAAACCTAGTCACAAAGTTTGGGCATTAATGCTCAGCGATAATGCGCAAAACAAGATGACGGAGAATACGAACATTCGGAGCAGCGTGTACGAATTGTTTAATAACAAATGGACTGGTTGTATATTTGTACCATTTCTCTTGCAAATATCTCGAATTGAGACCATGATTTTTTTGGGTCTTAATATCAGCTCCCCAAGAGGTTAGCAGCTTGAAATATGGTGGTCTAATGGGCAACCATCTTCTGGGATTTGTTCGTCGCTGTTAAATTTTAGTCGTTTTTGACGACTGGACGACCGTAAATTTCGAACCCTGAGTTGGTTAACCAATTTAATGACAATGGTTAAAGGGTTAAAGAGAAACAGTAAAGATAAACAGGAAAGATAAACAGGAAAGATAAACAGGAAAGTTTGTTGTCATCTTTCAAACCCTTGTGCATCTCTGGCTTAATTTTTTAGTTAAAAGTGCCTCTAAAATTAGCCACTGGTTAAACGTATTAGACTTAAAAGAGTGAATAATTTTACAATTACTACAGATACGATTGCTCAGACTAGTTAAGATGTGAAAGAAGTAGTTGATACAGTCAAAAAGGATGTTAAGGTCAGTCTTGGGTGTTAAGACAGTTCTGAAAATGTTGTGTTACAACATTTGTGTTGAGTTGAGTGGAGTGTTCACTAAGGCAGGTTTGAAAGCAGCCTTCAGTTTTCCTGATGTATTGTTGATTATATCCTGGTGATGAAATAGTGTAAATGATGTTAATCTTTTAATTGGACCAATATTTTGTCTTAATTTGAAAAGAAAAATACATCATTTGTTTGTTTGTTTGTTACATAAATATTGATGAATAAATCAGACTTTAGGTGCAGAGTTGCCTGCTGTATTCTTGTGCTGACCAGCAAAGGTGGAGAATACAGAACAACTGGACCTTCATCCTCCACTTCCAAATATGCAGCTTATATACTGTAGGTGAAACTGAATCCTGTCTTCAAACCGGTCTTAGTGAACATTCCACTCACAAACAAACAAACACAAGCACTGTAACTCAACATTTTTAACATACCATCAACCTCAACATGCTTCATGACAATCTCAGCAACTCCTTTCATGTCCTAAGTAGTCTGATCAAAGTCACAGTATCTTTAATAATTATGAGATTTCAAGTAAACAACAAATTTCTTTATTGCATACACGTTTCGGCAAAACTCATGCCATCTTCAGTGCAAATGATAATAGGTTATTTACAAGCAATATTTATATGTGACCTGATAAACATTACAAGTGTATGACTCATCTAATATAAATTCTCACACATGTGTGGCAGAATAATTATTCTGCCACAAAAGTGTGAGAATTTATATTAGATGAGTCATACACTTATAATGTTTATCAGGTTGCTCATAAATATCTCTTGTAAATAACCTAGTATCATTTGCACTGAAGATGGCATGAGTTTTGCTGAAACATGTATGCAATAAAGAAATTTGTCACTTACTTGAAGTCTTTATAAGCACTTGTGCTTCTATGATCTTATGGAATTATGAGATCATTCACTCTTGGACAGTAAATCTAATAAGTCCAACCAGCTAGTTATCTTATGGGGTGCTAGTGGTAGAGTGGTAGTGCACATGTCTCTCAACCACTGTGACTAGGGTTCGATTCAGGCTCTGTGCAGTCACCTGATTTAAGTTACCAGGGTTACATGTGAGAAAAGTGTTTTCTCCAGGTACTCTGGTTTCCTCCTGCACTAACATTGGAGCCATGAGAGTTGGCCCTTGCTGGAGCTCTAGGGAGAACAACTAATGAAGCTGATTGGGTAATCCAGTATAAATGAAGACACTTTCACAATAGTCCTTTAATATCCAGGGCTTGCCTATTTGATGAGTAAAATCATCTGGCACAGCCAGAAGGGAAAAAAATATACTAACTGTAGTGGGTAGATGAATGATCTTCAAGCTACCTTTCATCTACCTTAATATATCCAAGCTCTCACGTTTTTCGAAACATCAAACTAACTGTAGTAGTAGGCCCTGGCCCTTGAACCCTTTCCTGTCTGAGAAATCTCCCCTTGACAAGTAAAATTGTCTATTGTTAGCCAAGGAAAAACAAAAAAGTTGGGTATTAATTGGAAAAGGTTAAGAAGGTACAGTAGTGATTAAATTAGTCAGAGATGAACAATGTTTTGAAAGAACTTTCACACTTCATGAAGAGTGACCTTGCCTTTTATAATCGGTTAAAGAGTAGGCTGTTAACTCATTATGGGCGGGGCACATTCGCTTGATGTGTAAAATTATCTGGCCTCAGCTAGAGTAAAATGAAGAAGTGTGCTCTTCCCCCCAATGAGCAAATTAATTCATTGTCAATAAGCAATGACATCTTCCTACTGTAGACACAGGGCTCAAAGTAACTGCCAGTCAACGGCCACTGACCAGTAAATTTTTTAGCTTGTCCAACAAATTTTGTCCCTTACCGGTCATACATGACTGGCAAATTTTTTATAAAAAAAGTCACTGTCAAATCACTGTCAGAGTCCGACTAAGTAAGCTTGCACACCCAGTAAGCATAAGAACAAATTTATCACTTTATATTAACTTTTTAAACTTTCTTGTTCTATATATATTAGTCTGTCTTTACTCTTTAGAAATAATGTTTTCCCTATTGATCTATTAAATCTATTCTGTTCTACTCTATTAAATGTAGATAGAAACTAAATCAAGTTAAATGTACTTTGTGCAGTGGAAGAGTTTTATAATGGCGAAATTGAGGCAACAAGATTAACAACTAAAAATAAGAATGACCAGTAGAAAATCTTCTGTGACCAGTAAATTTCATTTTTTACTGGTCATAATGACCAGCATAGATCTGTGAGTTATTTTGAGGCTTGTGTAGACATGTATACAGTGGAACCCTGCTATAATGTGTTTTGATATAATGTGTGATTTGGTATAACACTGTTGATTCATGGACCCCAAAGTTCTCATTACCAGTCCTCTGTACAGGTTAATGTTATATATATGTCAAACTTTGTTGCTGAAACAATGTTGAAAAAGTAAACAAAAATTTGTGGAAACACCACATTAATGACAACAGTCTGTTTGGCTGAGTACAGTTTTCTGTGCTCACCTGAAATAATGTTTGAACATAATGGTAGTTACCATGGATTGTTAATCTATACCCAATTCCACATAAAGATATGAATTCTTGTCTTGTTTCTATCTTAAATATCAAGCTAGCAAGATAAAGTTTTTTTAATTTGTCTCATTCTTTTAATGTTAAAAATTGACAGCTAGTTATGGTTTTAAGCCCTTGTAATTTTTCAGACAACATGTTTATTATGCCTTGACATAGTCTGATCTTTAATAGAAATTGCTCTGAAGAAAGTCAGTGTATGGGAAAAATGAGCAAACAACAAGTCTGCCATTAAAGTACCTACCAGTTAACATCCTTTGAGCTTTTTCACAATCTTCACCATACTTAAACTCAACATATACATGGTATTCACAGCTAAAATAGCTTGCCTGTGAAGTTATGGAGACAACATGCCCAAATTGTTCACATTCTTCCTTTATATCACAAAGTATATCTTCTTTTTCATCTTCATCACCAGCATTAAAAATGTTCATCAAACGGAGAATCTTTGTTGGCAGGAGTATTAAACAGGTAATGTCTGGTTTAGTAGTTGTGTCAACTATCAAAAATGGATGCTTTAGGACAGCATAAGGTGGCAATCGATTAACAGGATGACATTGCAATAAGCCACCAAGAACATCATCTAAGTTCTCAATGTCATTAGATTTGAGTGTATTTCCAAGTGAAGAAATTATACTTTTTGTCTTTTGCACATGAATGCAAATTCCAGACTTAAATTCACAGTTGAAGCACAAGAGTGGGATATTTTGAGCATAGTCTGCAGGGTACAAATGTTGCCCAGTACTAATGTACAATGTTATACAACCAATGCTCCACATATCCATAGCTGTGTTCAGTAAATGCAGACTATCTTCGTCTCCAAATGGCAGTTCAGCTCCCGAGATTTCCTTATTCCAGTGCAGGACCTCAGGGGCCTGGAACCCAGGACTTTGCAGTTGTTGATGAGGTCGTTTCCCACACTTAAAACTCAAACCAAAATCAATAACTTGAAAGCAGTTTGAGTTCATATTCCATAAAACGTTGGTCGGTTTTATATCCCCATGGACTACACCGACTTCTCCGAAAAATTCCATAGCTGACACCAAGTCATGAAGGCACTTTTTTATAAAAAATGATGAAAATCCTTTCATCTTATTCTTAATCAAAAGTTCCTTCAAATTACATCCCAGTAGCTCCATCATAATGCAATTGTGTCCTGATAAAGTAAAACTATCGACGCAATTTACACAGAATGACGCAAAGTCATTGTCGGATGACAAACCTTTTAAAATCCCAAATATTTGACGTTCGTTAGAAAATGCATCTTTGTACTTGGTACCTTTCTTGTAAACTTTCAACGCCAACCGTCCGCCATCATCATTAGAAACCACAAAACAGCTCGAAAATGTTCCTTCACCACATAAGCTTACTGTTCTCCACTCACGACCATTGTATTTAAATTCATTTGGCCGAAAACGTTCTCCTTCGGTCCTTATTTCTGATGTCGTGATAGCCATTTCTTAGGATTACATTCGTAAAACCATCGGAAACCGATCGTTGGAGGATCGTAATTGGCGCCATTAATCAAAATGTTCTCGTTTGCATACGACGTGAAATTCAAACGAAGAAGGAACAAGAACACAATATCATCTGTGAAGTTGCTAAATCCCAAGAGTAAATTAGCATATTTGAAGGTATGTATAGGATACGAATCTGGTAGATTTATTCTTTAAGGAATTATAATACACTATATATGCATTGAAGCGTACGAAAATTGCTTGCATTTCAATAACTAAGAACCCGTTTTGGACTGTGCATGTGGATATGTAAATTGTATATTATAAGACATATAGATAAGCATCCTGACCTCAAGTCTTACATCGTTTAAATTATTGCAAGGGCTGACTTAAGAAATTGATCTCTTTAATGAATATTTTAAGCTTTATTTTACTTGGAGCTTAATCTCCGAGAACGAAAAGTCAATCAAGCTGCTGTAGACAAGAATATTATGGTTTGGAGACTGTGAATTGACATCGTATGCGTATTAGTCGTGAAATGAATTGCTTGCCCGAAGCTATTCCATTTAAGTATACTGTAGAGGTCCAACTCATCTTGTTCGTTTGCAAAATACATCTCCAATATACTGCACCAAAATCATCATACATGTATACAGGTACTTGTGCTTGTTGCTGCTCTACGGTGAATTTGCAATTTACAAGCTAATTGACAAACGCCAATCTCATCTGTTTGCACCTATTGTAACATTTACTGGGCTAGAATTCAATTTAGGCAGATGCTGACAAACTGCTGACCTTTTAGGGTTAAGGTTAGGTGAGATGAGCCTGCAATTGCCTGGTTAATTCAGGTGCATCCACTAAACTGAACTTTACTCAAAAATGTTGATGAATTACTAAAACTGAAATGAGAAAAAAACAGTTTCATGCAAAGGTCCTTTGTCAGAAATTTAAATGTGGATGAGGAGCCTTCCCTCAAAATGTTTGCATTTTCTTATCTCTTGCCAGTTTCACAAGTTCCTCGATGTTTTGTTTTTTTTTCTTTCTTTTCTCACAGGAATGTTATCTGAAACTGCCACTGACCTAGATTCAGGGTCATAGTTTATGGAGGGGTGGGGGGTTGACACCCCAAAGTTTAAAAAAAACCCCAGAAAATTTGGGCAAAAGTTGATGGTTGCAGCTTTAAGTTTTGGGCAAAATTTGGTTTTCTTGAGTAGGTCAAAATTGGTTTTTGTTACTGGTTTATATTTAATTTATGTATCTGGAAAGAGTAAATGAGGCTACATCAAACATGGTCTGAATGCCTATCATTAAATTTAGGTAATTTTTGAAAGGACACAATATTCAGGCAAATTAAGCTGGATCCCATCCCAAACAAATCCCCCTGCCTACATTTCAAGTTGTGTATTGAATACAAAAATTCTGACCAAAATTTTTGTGCAAAAACTGACTTTTTAGATGAGTGAAGACAGTGATGCCAGTCAAACTAAACACTTTGAACGTTGCCAAGAATATTGTGATGGCAATATTGCCATCTACTACTGTCCTCAATGCTGGACAAACTATTGTGAAGAGTGCTATGAGAAAGAACACAAATTAAAACGAAGGAAAGAGGACCATGATAAAATACTGAAAACACGTGAAATGTGCTCATTACATAAATTAACTTTGGAGTATCAAAACAAAATCAAGAACTCCTTCATGTGTTGTATGTGTGTGAAAGACATGCCTCCTGAAGAGTTTGCTACAAATTGTATTGAGCCCATTGATGGTATTGCTGCAGTAATGAAGAGCAAGCTAGAAGAAAGGATTGCTGAAGTTAACTTGTTATGTGATAATTTTCGTAAGAAAGTTGAAATATGTAGTTTAAATATTAGCAGAACCATAGAGGATGCAAGGAATGAAGTCAAACGGTTTTTCAGTGCTTTGAATCTACTTCTGGCAAAACAAGAGGAGTCATTTCAACATCAGTTGACAAAATTGTTGGAAGTTACCATGTCAAAACCTGTTTTAAAAGAAATGAATCAAACTTTGTCAATGAGTGAGAAACTATTGCAACAAGGTAAGAAAGTAGGCATTTAATATCAACTGTGACATGATGCCGATATGAAATGAAATCAGGAACAATATTTAAGACTGTTTGTATAAGCAACTGCAAGCCCAGCTACACCACTAGGATTCCTAGTATGTAGATTTGAATTTGTTAGCTGCCACAAATAAGTGCCTCAATTTACATAGAGTTTTCATCTCTCAAAAATCAATATTTAAAGGCCCAAAGTGCTAGGAAATGCACTTTCTGGCATTCCATTTTCAAAAATTTTCTTGGGGGGTACATGACCCAGCCTCCACTTGAATGGATGGCTTATGGGTTCCTCCAGACCCTATAAGGATACCTTGATAAGGACTTCCAGATGAAGTCATCCAGACCCTGTAAGGAACCCTTGATAAGGTCAGACCCCAAAAGCTCCTACTTTAAGAAAACATTTGTCTACTTAAAAGACTTAGAGATGACCCTGTAGAAGACTATGATGACATGTTTTTGTTTTTGTTTTGGGTTTTTCTTTTCTCATTTTGTTATTAGGTCAGGCATTGTTGGCTGAAGATAGTCTTGTTGTTGCAAGGGATTTTCAAGGTCTTGTAAAAGAAATGGATGGACTAATCAGGAGCAAAAGGATTAATAATTTTGTTTCACCAACATTGCAAGTGTCAGTGAATGTTCATCATCATTTGCTGGAGATGGTCAAACACCCTGGGTATATATCAAGCACGTTTGATGATTTTACTGGAGGTAGGTAATGCATGAGAAGAAAAGTTGCCAAGGAAATAAAATGAAAATTTGGTTTGTTTTTTTGAAAAACAATTTATTGGGGATTACTTTTACTGCTGTCTCTCACATCTCACCTTATTTTTGAAAACTTAAGACTAATATCAAAAGTTTAAAAAATTGTCATAAAATATTGTCAAACTAGTATTGAAAAATAAGACTTTCTTATTGTAAGTTTTGTAAAACTCAAGAAGAATTTTGAACAATCTGCCAAGGATTTTCTGCTAACTTAGAAAAATTAAAATTTCTTGGTTACTTTCAGTTCCTGTTGTTGCCATGGAAAGGAGGAAAATCATTGTTACTCCACTAGGTCAAACTGTAGTCATAGTTTTCCTACCCTGCAACCTTGAAGTTATGGGCTATTACTGTTAATATAACTATTAAACTCTATAACTACACAGCTATATAAGTACAGTTGAACCCCGCTAACTTGAACTACCAGGGGCAATGAGAAATAGTTCGAGCTACCGGGGGTTCGGGTTATTGGGGTGGGCGTTGAATTTGAAGTGTTTTGTTGACAATTTATAAAATATCGTGATTTTATGATTCATCCATTATTACGAGTTGTTTTGGTAGTCAGTTAAGATAATATTATAATTTTTCTTCATGGATAGATTTGATAGTGTTGCAGTTCCCAAAACATGAGTTCTTCGACTTCGAGGCTCTCGAACTGATGGAAAAGGGCATGGAGGAGAACAATTTCCCCCCTAATTTACTCAAAATGGCGGCGTTCAATTGGCTTTCCAATTTTCGGCTTCCATGTCCCCTCTAGTTTTATATGATCTCTATGAACCCAGTCCCAACCTTAACCTTACAAGGTCAGTGTTTTTATGGGGTTCGCTAAACTGCACTTTTGCAAAAACAATGAAGTCGATTCCTTCAGAAAATTCCAGAGGTATAACCGTGTCCTGAAACTGGTCTTCTTTATTATACCAGCGATCTCGGTATATCAGCAATACTGGTACCTCAAACATATGGATGTATTCGTTTAAAGTGAAAAAGTCTTACCCACAAACCAACTGGGATCGAAGACTGATAACGTCGGAACATAAACATGTCGACTATGTCTATTTTGCTGACGACAAAGAGATTTTATCTGCAAAATTGATTAGCTCTGTGCTCTCATGGTCAGTCGACGCATGGTCTGAAAACGCGGCTGACGATGGAGTGTGGCTGACTTAAGACCCATTTACGCATGCGATTTTGTACATGACGATTGAATCTTGGAGTATCCAATATACCCATGACAGTCTATCTGGTGAGATATCCGCTTATGATTTGCCCCAGTTTGTCCTCGATGCTCTCGTCACTTTAACACATACGTCAAGATGTCAATCACGTTTCACAAAATCGCAAGTGTAGACAGACCTTAAGAAAGATAACAAAACTGTGAATTATTTAGGAAGAGCCGTCGCCTTTTACAAACTTTTTGTTTCGTGATAATTAATGGGAGACAGGACCCAAACGTTTTTACCGGCTGATTGCTTGATTATTGCGAAACATCGCTTTTACTGTGTACACTGATTCTGCATAAAATTGAACAAAAACAACGATCAAAGGCTCCCACGACCAACCGAAACGCTACGTGAACCTTTATTTTAGACTCCACCTCCAGCCCTGACTGAAAAAAAAAGAAAGAAAAAGGAAATCTGGTTAAGGATATTAGTGCCCAGCATAAAGTTTTAAAAAGACCCATAATAACGGAGACTTTAATAAAAACAGAAATTTATTTTACTCAAAATTTATTTTATTTAATAAATTTCTGTTTTTATTAAAGTCTCCGTTATTATGGGTCTTTTTAAAACTTTATGCTGGGCACTGATATTCTTAACCAGATTAGGTTTCCCGCCTGGTTCGTCTATTGCCACCATACTAAAGAAAAAGGAATTTGCTAAAATCGTTGAAATATGAACACTCGAATTCAAAACGTTCCTCAGAAACCTCAAACCTCAAACTACCAGAGGGCAACGCCTTTCTAAAATACTGGGAAAAAACCGCAAATATTTCAAGAACAAGAACGAATATGAACTGGCCTAGAACAGGTACTATTTGTCCAACTATCGGGAGGAGTTTGGAAAGGTAAATTTAATGAAGTAAATGGTTTGAAACCGAGAGAATTGGCACATTACTCTGAAGATGACCACCGCCGAGGACGTGGAAACATCGGTCACCAACAGTCTTTCTCAAGACTACAGTACAATAAGCTGAACGATCTGCCATTACCAACATGTAAGCCAGAGGTGATCAACCTTTCTGGTTCTGCGGGCCAAATATTTGGCTTAGAATAGTTGGCGGACCACCAATTCTTACAAGGTCGATTATTCTGTTGCAAAGATGCTGTTTTTGTAACTTAATAACCTAAATAAAGCCTCTAGCCCTTAGTTTAGCTAAGAAAGGTGCGAAAGTCGTTCCTGGAATAGTTCGATTCTGACCTTTATTACCGATAAACGTTTCTAATTTGGTATTTATTTTTCAATTTCCAAGTCTCCGCGGGCTGGATAAACTACTCTCGCCTGCTCCAGGTCGAGCACCCCTGATGTAAGCTGACTATGATAACAGTGTATTGATGTACAGTAAAGATGTTAATGTCATGAGATCACAATCAATCGAAAGCCATGGATTGGAAATTCGATTTCCCACTTTTTCTTCACAGAATCTCAATGCTCAAGACAGTAACCGAGCGATCAGCTCATGCAAACGTTTGGGTCCAGTCTTTGAATTCAATGGCGCTTCCAGGATTTTTTTAACGGGGGGGGGCTAGAATGTTAAATGAGCCTCCGCTTAGGCACAGGCTTAGGGATTTTTGAAGCATGCTCCCTAAGAATAAGTCTCTACAAGGCCAATTCTGGCTTGATGAATTGATGAATTGTACCTTACGCTCTCATAAGATATAACGGAGAAGTTAGCATTTCATGGTCGTCTGTCAACTATTTTTGTAGCTATTGTGGGAGAGGCTTAAGCCTCCTCCCTCCCTTTTATGCGCCACTATGTGAATTGTTTCGTTTGAATGTAAATTGCCATGAAACAAAAGATTTGTACTCAATGAGAGTCCTTCCAAACGTACGTCCTAGCTTCTTTATCTTTCTTCGTTAGCTGTTGTGAAGTTGGCCAACTATTCAGACCATGCTTTGACTGACTGTTCATTACCAGAAAATATACTATCATTAACGCCAATCTCAAACTCGTTAACACAAATATACATTTGTTTTAATCAATCGACATTCACTAGCGTAGATACGCAACCATTTGCATCAAAGGGCATTCTATAGCGCCAACAGACAAACCCCTAATGTATAGTAGAATGGTGTTAATGGTCGCCTGTTGGCGCTATGGAATGCCCTTCGATGTAAATGGTTGCGTATCTACGCTGGTGAATGTCGATTGAATAAAATGAAAGTATTTTTTACGTTAATGTGTTTGAGGTTGGCGTTAGTGATAGTACATTGTCTGGTAATGAACAGCTAAAGGTGTAAATCACATCGTGATCACTATATCTTCGTAGATCATGAAATGTGTAAAGCCAGTGAGAAAACCAACGTACACCTGGCAGACAGTTTTCAGGGTCAATTTACTTCAAATATTTACGACGTCAACGACAATCACCAAGAAGAATCGTTTGATGATCAAATGCAGTCCATTGAAAGAATCCCTGTACCAGTCTATTCACCACCTCTTAGTTTACCAGAGGACAACGACAGAACTCCCTATTCCCTCACATCAGAATGTTCTTGTAATTCTACCTCCTTGTGTCTTCAAGGTGACGAGGTAGGTACCCTCTTCTCTCGTATCCTTGTAATTCCAGGAAGTCAATTTGGGGCCTGTCCTACCCGTTTGCGACTTCGCCACTAGGCGATCTAAGGAATGACGTTGGAATTAAAAATTCATTTTGCCGCAAAAACTATAGCGAATAGTATTTCTATAGGGCAAGAAGTTTCGTCTTAGAAAAACTGTTCCATTTTCGCTCGCAATGCTCGATCATAGTGCGGACACCTTGCGAGGTTTCTTGCACTTTTCACAATTAATTTCTTTTTGGAAGGTTGTGGCAGCTCAAACAATTTCATTTCTGATTTTGTTGCCTTTGTTTACCTCTGAAATGAATTTGGCAGAAATGCTGGTAAGGGAAATTATCACTACGGTACCTTGTAAATACACCTTTTGCTATTCATTACCAGAAAATATTCTATCATTAATGCCAACTGCAAACTCATTAACGCAAAAATACATTCATTTTATTCAATAGACATTCATTAGCGTAGATACGTTACCATTTGCGTCAAATGGCATTCCATAGCGCCAACAGGCGACCATTAACACCATTCTACTATACATTAGGGATTATAAAACTTCAATTATAGAAGATAAATATCTTGCCTAATTAAAATTTTATTATCCCTAATGTATAGTAGAATGGTGTTAATGGTCTTCTGTTGGCGCTATAGAATGCCCTTCGATACAAATGGTTGCGTATCTACTCTAGTGAACATCGATTGAATAAAATGAATGTGCAATCACATTCCTGGAGATCTTACTGCTCGGTTGGCGACGGGGGCAAGCCTGGAGTGTATGTATGTATATATGTATGTATGTATGTATGTATGTGTATATATATATATATATATATATATAAGTAAAATAGACAAAATTTTTGCTGTCGCTATTTTTGATCGCCTGATGCTGTCGCTGATGATCGCCTGAGGGCGTGAAACTCAGAGTAGCGACAGCAAAAATTTTGTCTATTTTACTTCTTTATTCGCTCTACTGGTATGGTATTGAGCGCTCTTCATTTTCAAACCAACACTGCAACCTTTCTGGTCCTCACCTTTGGTATATATATATATATATATAACTACAGACGGAACCGTTTCGGCCTACTGGGTCTCATCAATGTAGTGCTGACGAGCAGGATGGAGAAGCCTATATTATATAGGCAACTCAAAGTGAGCGTGCGCAAATTCGCTAGCGCTATAGTATATATAGTATGTATATGTATATATATATATATATATATATACATACTATATAAGGCAAATTTTTGTTTACTGCCGCTACTCTGAGTTTCACGTGCTTGGGCGATCATCAGGCAACTGACAGATCATTTATTTATTCATACTCGAGCGGGATTTGAACTCACTCGAGTCAACATTTTTCAGTTGACTTCGGCAGCATAGGTTAATTATGAAGTTTCATTTCTGATCTACTGTTTAGGAGATTTTTCTTATGTCCCTTCATTATTATCAATTTTTTCTCCAGGCATAAGTTACATCTCGTCGATCCAATTTTGCACTACGGAATTTGCTTCAGAATAGACCATTTCGTTGTGAAGTAGATCAGAACCTCTCACCAAGTGCTGACATGTAACAAGACAACACCTTACATAACACTGTGATGTTTAAGAGTATGAATAAATAAATGATCTGTCAGTTGCTTGATGATCGCCTAAGCGGGTGAAACTCAGAGTAGCGACAGCAAGCAAAAACTTGCCTTTGGTTTGCGTTTTCGCTCTGCATATTATGGTATTGAGCGCTCTAGATATCCATACCATATCTGTGACACTTCTGTTACATCTTTTCGTTATATATATATATATATAAGAGAAGTGAGAGACAAAACTCGAATTACTTCATAGAACTTTTTAATCACGACAAATTTGTGTCGTATGGCAAGCTAAGTTTGCCACACTCGTCAGGTGATAATCGTTTGCCACGAGTGTGGCAAATTTAGCTTGCCATACGAAACAAATTTGTCGTGATTAAAAAGTTCTATGAAGTAATTCGAGTTTTGTCTCTCACTTCTCTTACATTTTGCTCTACTTCGGTATCGAGCACTCTGCCTGTATATGGTTCCACTCAAGATATATTTGTCTATATATATATATGTATTAAACTTTTTCGAATTTCAAGACATTTCTGTTTGACGGAAAACAAAACAAAAAAAGAATGAAAGAAAGAAAAACAGGCTGCGAGTACGTCTATATAAAACAAAAAATTAAATCAACTGCATGTGTATTCATTTTCTTGTTAGAATTCAACTTTACGTCCTGTGGCCATCAATACCTTTGGCGGTGAGAATTTGAGTGAGGTGGAGCAAGAAATTTGTTCTTGCTCTAAAAGTGAAGGCGACTCTTTAAGACTCATTGCGGACGAGGCAGAATACAAGCTAACCGGATTTGAATTACAGAAAGAAAAATCAGGTGTGGTTGAATTATTACATATGTAAATATATATATGAATATACAGTGTTAAGTAATTTTATGGAAATTGTATACTTGGGTGAAGGATAAGGATATATTAACACTACTCCAAGTGAAATGAACCCATACCGAGCAAGTAGAGAAAACTCTACTTGACCGCGGCTGGAATTCGAACTCGCGACCTTCGGTTTACTAGTCTGATGCTCTACCAACTGAGCTACAAGGCCAAGCCAGGAGCAGGCTTGGCCTTGTAGCTCAGTAGGTATAGCACTGGACCAGTAAACCGAAGGTCGCAGGTTCAAATCCCAGCCGCTGTCCAGTAGAGTTTTCTTAATTTGCCCGGTAAGGATTCGTTTCAATTGGAGTAGGGTTAAAATATCTTTATGAATATATAGTTATATTTGAATATACATATATTTTATATATTTATTATGTATATGATAATAATATTATATTATATATATTATAATAAAACAGTAATTTTGTCGTGGTAACAAATTTAAACACAGTTTTTAAATACGTAGATACCATGGTGAATGGTAATTTAAGATAAAGTAGGAGAAGATGAAGAGTAATATACGCTTTAAAGAGGTATACACAGTTACCAAAGACTGTTGGATAGTTTAGTTCTTAAAAGAACTGTTTGAAACTTAAAGAGGTAATATTCTACGTAAAGAATAAGCCTAAAGAATCAGAAAAAAAGCACGATGCATTTCGGCAGACCACTTATCAAGTGCTATACGTCTGCTAACTAAAGAGAAAGAAAGAAACAAATCACCTGCTTATATAGTCTAAAGAAAATTCATGACATCAACCCAACGGAATGTGGGAGGGTCAAAATAGGGATAGTTGGAAAAAAAATTCCTTTTGCCGACACAGATCAGGATCATTAAGTTTTATGTAAATGGCTTCCATCACCTTCAATTGAAAGGCGGAACGGCATTTGTAAAGAATTCTAAAATTAACATCTGAGTAGTTTTCGGCGCAAGATTTGTTGGACAAGAGACGTTTGCCAACAGCTGAATCGCAACTGATTAATTGACCGGAGCGGCAAAGTCGTCCTGGTTGTTGACGTGATGGCTGAGTTTTATTCCTAATGACGCTACATCACATTCTTAGGAGCAAACTCCCGAGCTCAAACATTCCTTCAACAACACAATCCTGTTCTTACAACAACGCATTTTCCCCCGTAGCCTCACCAATTTGTTCAAGTCACCGACTTGACCACCACTATAACGTTTCTTCAAATATTAAAACAGCGATTTTGTCGTGGTAACAAATTTAAACACAGTTTTTAAATACGTAGATACCATGGTGAATGTGATGTTGCGAATTGCCAAGAGTAGAGCACGTCACACGTTGGTTATTTGAAAGGCATTCATGACGGATGATATTCATAAAGAGGAGAGTAGACTCAGGTTTTTGACGAGACAGGCTTCCAGAGAAATGCTAAGGGTCATAGCTTATCCAAGTTTGACTTCATTAGATTCTGCATGTACATTGGACAAATTAATAACAAAAAAGCTTCAGATCCAGCTAGGGAACGTTTAGATCTCGTCAAGAGGCTTAAGCAAAGACGCTATGGTAGTGTGGAACTTTCTACACATGTAACAAACCTATCTAGCTATCAACTGACACCTATAGAAACTGAGGTGTTGTCAAAAGGGTTAAACTTTGCCATTCCACCTGTAAAACTAAAACGTGAATCCATACTTAGTGAATTCGAGACATTTTGGGCGCAGTTAGAAAACCTAACACCCCACGACGAAGAACTCTTAATCGCTTGTAAAGCCAAACTCTGTGACATTGCCCATGCGTACAGTGGAACACCTATAGAATCTAAAGACTTTTCCCTTACTAGGGAACATCTAATTGCCTTGTCAAAACTACGCAAAAACAAGGATATTGTTATTTGCAAACCGGATAAGGGCTCTGGGGTAGTTGTTCTGAATAAAGCAGATTACGAGGAGAAAATGTTGCATACACTTAATGATGACAGAAAATTTTGTGAACTAGGCAAATTACCGCAACGTGATAAGACAGCATCTAATGAAAGAAAACTGCAATCGCTATTGTTACGACTGAAGAAATCAAACCAGATCAATGATGGCTTCTATGAGCGAGCTAGGCCTACAGAATCGGAACGTCCGAGAATGTACGGACTTCCCAAAACACACAAAGAAGGGACTCCTTTAAGACCCATTCTGTCGATGATAAAATCAGCACAACACAATCTGGCCAAGAAACTCTCACTTCTTTTAATGCCAGTAGTCGATAAATTCTCAAGCAGAGTTGTTAAAGATTCGTTTAGTTTCGTCAAAGAACTACGTGAAATAACTATTGACACGAAGAATCTGGTCATGTGTTCATTTGACATAGTAAGCTTATTCACAAATATCCCTCTGGATGAAACTGTAAGTATTTGTGCCAATACTTTATACCACACAGATATTACACCACCAGAAATTTTCGAAGGCGCTTTCTGTGAACTTATGATTGCCGCCACAAAGGGGGTAGAATTTAGCTTTGGTGACACTATGTTCAAACAGATCGATGGAGTAGCAATGGGGTCTCCACTAGGCCCTGTTCTAGCAAATATCTTTGTCGGATATTACGAGTCTAGACTGTTTCAATCTATATCGCACAAAGTACCGGAGTGCTACAAACGGTATGTAGATGACACTTTCGCAATATTTAATGGCTACAATGCAACCATTGCCTTTCTAGATACTCTCAACAAAATTCACCCATCATTAAAATTTACTTGTGAGTATGAGAAAGATAATAAACTTTCTTTCCTCGATGTACTAGTACACAAAGGGGACACGGCTTTCTTGACAAGTGTTTACAGAAAACCGACTTTCACGGGCCTGTACACAAGATTTCATTCCTTTAGTGCTAGAAAGCAGAAACTCTCCTTGATTAAATGTTTAATTGACCGTACTCATAAGATTGCATCTAAGAAATTTCTTCAAAGTGATCTTGACAAATTGAAATCTATATTTTTATCTAATGGCTACCCAGAAAGTATACTTGATAGGGCTTTTAATCAAAGTGAAAAAGACAAACCAATTGGACCTGCTAAATGTCCAGTCTATTCAAAACTTCCATGGATAGGACAAATTTCCGAAACTTTTGGACAATCGATCAAGCTAATTGCCGAGCAAACATTTTTTGTTGCTAGATTCGTTGGCATCTTTTCGACGAAAACCATCCTTCCACCCACTCACAAAGAGTCTCTACCTGCTTCTTCATCTAGCTGTGTTATTTACGAATTTAAATGCGAATGTGGATCTCGCTATGTGGGTAGAACTAATCAGAGACTGGGTGATAGGATCAAACAACATGTTCCTAGCGTCATTAGGAATAAAACTCAGCCATCACGTCAACAACCAGGACGACTTTGCCGCTCCGGTCAATTAATCAGTTGCGATTCAGCTGTTGGCAAACATCTCTTGTCCAACAAATCTTGCGCCGAAAACTACTCAGATGTTAATTTTAGAATTCTTTACAAATGCCGTTCCGCCTTTCAATTGAAGGTGATGGAAGCCATTTACATAAAACTTAATGATCCTGATCTGTGTCGGCAAAAGGAATTTGTTTTCCAACTATCCCTATTTTGACCCTCCCACATTCCGTTGGGTTGATGTCATGAGTTTTCTTTAGACTATATAAGCAGGTGATTTGTTTCTTTCTTTCTCTTTAGTTAGCAGACGTATAGCACTTGATAAGTGGTCTGCCGAAATGCATCGTGCTTTTTTTCTGATTCTTTAGGCTTATTCTTTACGTAGAATATTACCTCTTTAAGTTTCAAACAGTTCTTTTAAGAACTAAACTATCCAACAGTCTTTGGTAACTGTGTATACCTCTTTAAAGCGTATATTACTCTTCATCTTCTCCTACTTTATCTTAAATTACCATTCACCATGGTATCTACGTATTTAAAAACTGTGTTTATATATATTATATTAAAAACCAAGCAGGAGTGCTTTATTGCGATTTAAAACACGAGACAGCAGCCGAGTGCTTTAGGACCAATAAAGCACGAACTGCGAGTTTGCTAAATGTCTTATAAAATTCACCTCTTAATGCGCTAATTCGTGAAGAAAGTTTGGAATTTTATGTTTTTAATCGGAAAAAATTAACTTCTTTGCATAGAAAGTCACACGTGTCTTTATCACATATAAAGACGCGACACGCTTATGATTTTCCTTTGTGTTTCCCTTATTAATATTTAATAAATTTTATGAATATATATACATATAACTGCAGACGGACCCGTTTTGGCCTATTGGGCCTCATCAGTGCAGTGCTGACGAGCAGGATGGAGAAGCCTACATTATGTAGGCAATTCAAATGTTCCACGCTTGTGGTACATCTAAGCCATACCAGAGCGCTCTAACTAGAGACTAGTGAGCGTGCGCAAATGCGCTAGCGGCATGACTCATCCTGTAGAGTGCTCAATATGAACCAATATGAACGCTCAACATAAGCTTAAAAATCATATAATCATCATACAAACTTTGTTAAAAAAGAATAAACAACTACGTTTCGGGGACCGGCCCCTTCTTCAGCAGCTCACAGTTAAAGAATAGAGTACTTATATACCTTGTCGTTCTTCCTTAAATTTATATAAATTTCAAACCTACATTACATTTAGTCCCAGAGGAGCATAACATTTTAATTTTTCAATCCAAAAACCTTCCCTTGCTGTCGGATCCATAACATCGGTAACATCAATCATTTTAACAGATAAATTTTCCAGACCTATGTGCTCATCTTCAAGAAAATGTGCGTACAGGTGTTCCCCACCAGGTTTTTGGATTGAAAAATTAAAATGTTATGCTTCTCTGGGACTAAATGTATTGGAGGTTTGAAATTGATGTAAATTTAAGGAAGAACGATAAGGTATATAAGGACTCTATTCTTTCTATTTAATTCCGCCCTCTGTATCATATCTCGAATAATCCTAAAATGGAGAATGAAGCAAAGCTGGCTCGTTTGCAGCCGTACATTTCTTGGTGCAATACCATATCTATATTAGCAAAACTAACACGAAATTCCACTCTATCTAGGCGAATTTAAAAACGCGAAAAACTCTCCCAAGCGGAAACTTAGTGAATCGAATTTTTTGTTGTTCAACCGAAAATCCAGGCGTAATGAAATATCCAAGGAATTAAATGTAAGTACATTGCATTTTTAAAAGTTTTTTTCCCCGACATCATAGCGAGAACGCTTCTCTAGAAGTGTCTTAACTCTTTCTATGAGGGAGGCCTCCCTTTGACGAGTAAAATCGTCTGGCGTTAGCCAGAGTAAAATAATAGAAATCTTACGAAGCCGGGAAAGTATTAATCCTCCACACCTAGGGGGGAGTGCCTGTGCGAACGTTGACAGTTCGATTGAAAAGGGTCAACTGCAGCCTCGGATCTTACCCGGTGTTCTTTGGAGGAAATTCTTGAATTGATTTCGCATCACTTGAAGGATCTGACCGCCACCATGTGGTGCCAACTTTCCAATATTGCATTTTTCCAAGGGAACTTCGGACTAGCGGAACGCTATGCCCACCCTGGAGAAAGCTTAACATCATGGTAATCTACCAGCTGGCCACTATGCCCAGCCGAAGGCTTGACCTCGGTTGTTGATTGTCCTCTGAAGCACTTTTGGACGTCTATAGTGACTAAAACAATAGGAATATTTCAAGGAATATTTCATATGTGAAAATGTTCCAATTCCATATGTTTTTCACATGTGAAATGACTTGTGAAATTTTCGTGACGGAGATCTCGCTGTCGTTTGTCACGTTTTTAGTAATTTCTTTAATCTTTCAGGTATGTGATAAAATACTTACAGAACTGTGGGCCTCCGACAATTCCTTCCCATTTGCTCGGCCTGTGGACAGTAAAAAGGTTTGCAAATGTAGTATGCTTTACTATATAAAACCAATACCGGCTGGCAACTTGAAGTAACAGAGTAGAAAACACACTCCGAGAAGAATCTAATCTAATCATCTCCAAATCACAAATCTAATGCTTCTATGAAATATAATCTACGGGGCTCATTTAATAAACTTAGTATACCATTACCAAAGACTGAATTTCTTAAAAAGAGCCTGAGCTATAGAGGAGCTAGGTTGTGGAATAGTCTCCCATACGAAACGAGAAATAAAGATTCTTTCTACTCATTTAAATCACGTATTTCTGCAACCAGCCGGAAATAAAGTCTTTAAAATTTCATATCATTTACAATTCTTGTAACATATAACACCTATAATTTTTATGCATGATAATAGTTTTAAGATTTTTATTCATATTTGTAAAGTAGAATTAATCCTACGCGCCTCTTGAAAATCAGTTATACCTGAATGCGGTGAGCGTAGTAAAATAACGTTTTTCTATCTTTCTATCGATCTATCTCATCATCTTGAGAACTCAAGATATAAGTAAATGCAAGACGGGAACTAAACCTTAGAACAAAGCCAAAATATTACCAGTTTAGTTCCTGTATTGCGTTTACTCATATCTTGAGTTCTCAAGATGATTCTATTCGGAGTATGTTTTCTACGGTTTTACTATACAAGCCCGGACATCATATCAGTATAAGGCGTTTAGTCGCTTAAGCCCTTCCTGTCCGAGAGGCCTCCCCTTGACAAGTAAAACTGTCTGATGTTAGCCACAGTAAAATTAAAAAGTCGACTACGGACCGGAAAGGGATAATAAACATATTTTGGGAACGAGCATATTCGTCGTGTCTAGCACTGTTACCTCATTAATAACATACATGAAAAAATTCTCGAATCTGATTGGCTAAGAGCAGTGCAATCTCAAAGTAACACAGTGCCGAAAAAAAGGTAATACAGTTATTTGCACTGAATTACCATTTTTTCGGCACTGCGTGACTTTTTTTTCATGTATATTAGTAATTGGTAATGGCATAATTTTCTCGTGTAATTTGGAAAAACACGCACTTGTGCTCAAAACTATGCTATTACCTATACAAAGTGTTCCATATGTTTGCCTCATATACCATACGATACCACACAGTTGAATACCATAACATGTCGTACTACACCATACCGTCGTATGCCACGCTATACACTGTTATACTGCTGCATCCAATCCCATCCCTCCCAATCCATACTATATTATGGTAGATCATGCCATGTCATATACCATACTCTACTGTACTACACCATCCTATCCCATACCATGTAACATATGCCATTCCATAATCCAGCATACCGCTTCTTAAACAATAACAACATTTGTGTCGATAAATATAAATTCGCGGGGCACAAATCAAGAATTGCAAAAGACACATTCGATTTTAATTAACGGGTTGACAGCCGTAGTATAGCTTTCTATTCGTATTATCAATGGTAAAGTTTATCTGCTCTCTTATGAACAGCCCTAATGCAGCTTTTTATTCGTATTGTCAGTGATAATGTATTATCGTAGTATTACTATATTAGGGCTGTTTATGCGACAGAAATTAAACTACGGTTACTCATATGCGGCTCCATAATGAAGTTGTTCGCAATCATAATAAGCCACGACGAATTTAATTTGCGGAAGTACTATTACAAGACAGTGCACATTTTTGTGGGCATAAAGTAACCGCGGTTTACTGTCTCGTGAAAACGCAGCCCTTGAAATGAACAAGATGGATATAATACAATGATATCCTGTAGAGTGAGCAAATTGAAACCAGATGCCTTACACAATTGACATTCATCTGTTGAAAAATCAAAATCCAGCATGAGAATACACTGTATTTGACGTACATGATATCTTTTAAAACCTCTCGGAAATGGGATGACTGCTTTTCGAGATCGGAAAGAAAGACGTTATGTCAGTCCGGATAATATGATGTTAATCCGTAGTCTGCGCAATGGTGCAGGCTAAAACTGAAATCTCCTTTTTGGATCAGTTTGTATTGAAGTAGATTTTTCATTCTGCTCCCTTTCTGACAAAAAAAAAATTATCTTCAGTTATGTGCCATTTATAAGAGACCAATCATATACTTATGTCACTTCTGCGAAACCTCACATGATTAGAACGAAATTTTTGGCTCCAATTAGCAAACTCATCAGGATATCATTCAGCATGAAATCCACGCGCAGACTAAAAGCTAAACACTATCTAAAAACTCCGACGTTCGGTAGAGGTAAAGGTAATAGAGTCTACCAAAATGTCGGGATTTTTTAAATAGTTTTTACCATGCCTCGATTTATTTTCTTTTAATATTCTTACACCATTCTAAAAACTTCAATTTTTCAGTACTGAAAACATGAAAATATGTTTAGTATTTCCATAACGTGGGATGGGTTCCATATGACTTATAATAATCATCCGCTATATTTATTTTGACTTTATTTTCTCTGACAAAGGGCTTTTGCTCAAAATGTTGGAATTCTTTGAGATCAGTCACTGCAGTTACCAACCGTATGCAATAGATTTAAAAGTCTGTTATCAAAGCTGCTACCGGTTGTTTTACCTGTTTCTTTCCTTCAATTTTCAGGTGCCCAGATATTATGAAGTAATCAAAAAGCCGATGGATCTCGCTAAAATAAAATCGAAACTAGAAAGCATCAATTACGACTCAGTTTATGATTTTGTGGATGATATCAAGTTGATGTTTGACAACTGTTATAGTTTTAATTCGGTAAGTTTTGTCTTTTTCTTGCCAGTTGAAATTGAAATACATGATTTCTTTTCCGTGTGCACTCTGAGTTGTGCAGTCTAAGTGTTCGCAGTTTGTTGTTGTCAAGTCTTAAGGCCGAATTCTTCTGGATTTAAAAAGTCGCACGGGTGATGTCGTTCTTTGAGTTGGTTAGTTGATATTGACTGATGCAAAATGTCGAGCGGAAAAGTTGACTTCAAGTCAACTTATACACAACAGAATTGTCACCGGCACGACTTTTTGCACCTATTTTAAATCGGCCTTTACCAAACAATCGAGAAAAGGAATAGCACCATTCTGTTTGATATCGTCGGTATTCTATTCAACTGTTTTCTTTGTCTAAGTCAGAAATGTAAAGCACATTGTTAAATACAAACATAAATGCAAATGCAAGTACAAATACAAATATATTAACTGTAAGGGTAGAATAGACAGGCAATGTTTCTAGCTGGAAAACTCGGCCTAATTGCGTTACTGACCGCTGCAGGACATCCGTTGACAATTAGATATCGAGTGTCGTATCGCCATTGACATCGTGTCATTTTAATTGGGCTAGTAGTAAGTTTCTAGTTATTATATTTATAATTGTAGTTGTGATCATAATTATGTGGATACAAATTACCAATATTCCAGAGAAAAGTAAGATATTTTTGCCGACGGTTTCAAAGTTCGCTGAGAACGAACTCAATAAAGTTTTCAGTCTATATATATCAACCCTGCTCTTTTGAGTGCTATTTTTACTTATATTCTATTCACATATATTTCTTTAGCCCGAATCAGCGACATTCGAGAGCGGGCTGAACCTGGAAAAGCAATTCATGATGTTGCTACAAGAACGTTTCCCGTCCATTTGTTATGAATCTTCTACTGTTGAAAATAAATCCGCCTCAGGAGAAGCTTCGCCCATCGATATGACAACTGAACAAATTGCTTAGTATTTCTAACGTCTTCACGCATTTCATCCAAAACGGAATGGTTTTTCGTCCATTAAACTCCAACTAGGAACCTAAGCAATGCCGTTTTCGGCGACGGCGACGACAACCAGACGTTTTAAGTTGGTTTTTTTTTTGTTTCAGCTCTGTGCTTACTGTGCCGACGTTAAAATGTACGTGACCTAAATTTTGTTTACGTTTTACATCTTTTGCTGTTCATTACCTGAAAATATACTATCATTAACGCCAACCTCAAACTCATTAACACGAAAATACATTCATTTATTCAATCGACATTCATTAACATAGATACGCAACCATTTGTATCAAAGGGCATTCTATAGCGCCAACGTACGACCATTAACACCATTCTACTATACATTAGGGATAATAAAATTTCAATTACGGAAGAGAAATATCTTGCCTAATTGAAATTTCATTATCCCTAATGTATAATAGAATGGTATTAATGGTCGTCTGTTGGTGCTATGGAATGCCCTTTGATACAAATGGCTGCGTATCTACGCTAATGAATGTCACTTGAATAAAATGAATGTATTTTTGCGTTAATTAGTTTGAGGTGGCGTTAATGATAGTATATTTTCTGGTAATGAACAGCAAAAGGTGTAGTAATGTGACAAAACAGACAAGTTTGTTTTTTCTCTCTGTCACACACACTCTTACTCTCTTTTTTAAATCCTCTTGAAATAATATGCTCTTTCATTGCCATCAAAAGTCGGATTATGATAAAATTCAAACTTTTACTTGGATCGTTGTCGAGTGTTTGTGTCTAAAATACCGTTTACATGTATGATTTTGCATGTTGCGATTGTCATCCTGGTGTATGGAATAAACCCAGAACAGTCTATGCACCAAGATATACATGGACAGATAGATGGACAGACAGACAGATAGATAGATAGATAGATAGATAGATAGATAGATAGATAGATAGATAGATAGATAGATAGATAGATAGATAGATAGACAGGCAGGCAGGCAGGTAGGTAGGTAGGTGGGTAGGTAGGTAGGCGGGTAGGCAGGCAGGCAGGTAGGCAGATAGGTTGATTTTATTAAAATTACATCGCAGCCAAATGGACTGAATTTCGTAATTATTTACACATTTAAAATTTTCCATTAAGACTTTTATCTATGCTATACTTTCCATAGTTTCGAACTAACAATTTTTAACGTATAACTTTACTTAGATTTAAGGCTATATAACATTAAATTACACTAAATAATGTTATTAAAAGGTTTAAAAATTTAACGAGTATGAACAAATTAGGATACAGGTGAACATTTCATTAATCGCGCATGAGGAAAATAAAATAGTTCATTGCTCTATTTGTTTGAACTCGTGGGATGTTAAAATTTCGCTGATTTCGTAGCTTATAATGTGGATTATATCTTTCTGGTAATAATTTATTGAGTTTATGGCTAGGATCTAAAGTTATAGATTGAAAAAGTTTATTACACAAATGTTGATGATGGTCCTACATGGCATGTTTGAGGAAGTTAATCGTCCAGGTTTGTGTAGTCTTGAGAAAGACTTGGTTGAAGTGACTGACGTTTCGACAGCCTTAGCGGCGGTCATCTTCAGAGTCTGAAGATGACCGCCACTAAGGCTGTCGAAACGTCAGTCACTTCAACCAACAGTCTTTCTCAAGACTACACTAACCTGGACGATCAACTTCCTCAAACATGTCACGATTCTCCCAGGTTCAAACCATTTACTTTATTACGGTCCTTCATGGGTTTAACACCTAAACTTTCAAGAGCAGTATAATCCAAGTCTGCCATAATAATAGTTATGGCCCTTTTCTCCAGACGCACCAGCTCGCTTTTTAGGTATTGCGGTAGAGAATGGTAAAACGCTGGTATTCCATAATCTACCACCGATCTAATACACGATACATAAAACAAGGCTAAGTTTTGCGATGGTACTTTAGCCCCCCTTAATTGTATTAAAAAATACAATCTCTTACCAACTTTTTTTATAACCTCATCTATGTAGAGGTATTCCAGGCCAAGTTATTGCTAATAGTCAAACCTAACAGTTTGACGCAATTCACTACTTCTAACTCCTTGCCATTAACAACTACAGGATCAAAAACTGCAGGTTGCTTAGCAAATGAAATTCTCAGTTCTTTACATTTGCTCGTCTTTAATTTGGCTCTATTTTCACGTGACCACTCCATAACACGATCAGCTATAGACTGGGCGTTGCTGACTTCATCCTTGGGAACTATCTCCGACGTTGTCGTATCATCTACATATTTCCAAACATGATGATCGTTGATTACTAGGTCATTGATCATAAGGACATTGATCATAAACAACCAAGGTCCCAACTTTGTTCCCTGTGGTACACCAGAAGGGACCAATCCCCACTCCGAATAACAGCTGTCGGCTAGCTTAATTCTTTGGAATCTGTCAGTAAGAAAGTCGATTATCCAATTGACGACACTTCTAGGTAGATCTAAG
Source organism: Heliopora coerulea (assembly GCA_030142905.1). Taxonomy (NCBI): domain Eukaryota; kingdom Metazoa; phylum Cnidaria; class Anthozoa; order Scleralcyonacea; family Helioporidae; genus Heliopora; species Heliopora coerulea. The sequence goes on along the minus strand of JASJOG010000029.1, from coordinate 1,958,744 downwards.
TTACATAGCTTATCAATAAGAATGTGGTCAATGAAATCGAAAGTTTACGGTAGTCAAATAATATTGTTCTCAAAGTTGCCCCATTTCCATCAGTCCCCAGATACCAGTGATGCTGTATGCTGATTAAAGCTATCGTAGCAGAAGATTTTGGAATTACTCCATACTGATTCAGATCAATCATTTTTAAGATGGCTGGTTTGATATAGTCTTCAAGAAATCTTCCACCACTTTGAAAGCACAAGGCGTAAGCGAAATAGGTCTTAAGTCTTTCTTGGGATCGTAAACAGACTTCCTTTTTGGTACTAGTGATACATCAGCCATTTTCCAAACGGTAGGCAAACATTGCTCACGATAAGAAGCATTTAGGATATGCATAAGGGGAAAGGTCACCACTTATGATTTGCTGAAGTTTGTCCTCAATACTCTCATCAGTTTAATACATACTCCAAGATGTCAATTGCAAAGCAAAAAAATTGCTTAAGTGTAAACGACCTCTTATAAAGGGGCCGAAAATATGTTGTAGAAATATTTTTGAGTTTACTCCCCGTACAAGTTCTGCGATAAGTTCAAAACAAAGGTGGCCGCACTCTCTTGCAGTTGGAAACGATGGCACGGTCTGAACGAAACAAATGTTTTAACACCTTCATAGCCGTTGCTGTTGGACACATCACTCTTGCTTAACTTTGTATTTTCATGGGAATAATGCCGGACTCTTCTCAGTGTTACTTGGTCATTCACGAAGTCGTTGCTGTGAAAAACGTCTTTGCTGAAATTCCCTGATATCAAGTTGTGTGACTGAAATATGGCCTACTTGAACTGAAATCAAAAAAATAAAAAACACCAGGCTTTGGGTAAATTTTTGAAACGTTAGTTTTTAAAGTAAATTAGAAACGTTTCTCGTTTTTTCTGGATATTGTTCTTTTGGCTTTGGGGAAACACAAACCAAACGTTTAAGGCAAGTTTTCACCAGCTATTTAAGCTACGATATTTGCTGTGGTTTTATCTACGGTTAGATAATTCTTTCTTTTCTCTGATGTTTTCCTCAAAACATAACAAATACTAATAAGATATCGATTTAGAGGTTTTTATCCTGTTCTCATCTAATTATTTTCCTTAACAAAGTTGGTTCCATATAATATAATTAATATATAATATATATAATATTAATCTATTATATATAGTTAATATAATTAATATATATATAATTAATAATATATATATATATACATACATATAGTTAATATCCCGCTTTAGTAGGTACAATTACACTGGTGATCATCGACCGCGTGGTTGGCCAAACATTACGTCAAATTTCTGATTAATCACCCACAGGTGAATATAACTGTGAAGGCATTTACGCTATATAGCGACTACCAATATAAATGTTTCTGAATTATTTTTAAAACAATTCATTTTAAAATTAATAAATTTAAAAATTTACTGGAGCGTAAGAACATCTGTGACTTAATTGACTGGCTTTGCCACTGACTATACTCAATGACTTGTAAAGCACGCTTTCTCAGACAACCGACATCCTTCAGCGATTAACGTCAGTTCAATATCCTGCTGACAATTGCCCATTCACATCCTCACTTCAGCGCTTCAGATAATACGTCTCGACAATTTATCGCGATGCCGAGAGCGTTTTCAAGCTCGGAAATTAAATCTGGTCTGATTGTAATATTGTCTTATGACGGTCATGGCCTCATTATTGGAAACTCAAGTTCGTTATTACTAGGGAGGGTTGAATCCCCCCTGAACCACCCACCAACGTTGGCTACGCCACTGAACCTCATCCTTGGTTATGAAAAAGGAACAAAATTAGCCCTGCAGCTTTTCTAGTTGACAATAAATCGCATTAAAACTTGTTACAGATGACAACTGACGGTTACGGTGTATTTGATGATAGCAAGTTCTTATAATTTTTTCAAACAAGACCAAGGAAGATTCAGTCCAACAATTTCCTGAATTCAATGAAGAACCTGGATTCATACCGAAATTCCACGCGGTGATCAACGACCTTGATCTGATCATTCCTGTTCGTGATTACGACAATAGACCGCACCAAAATTTTTCCATTCCATGAAATCACGTTCAGGCAAAGGGATGGAGGCTCAACGATCTTCGTGTGGTGCTGAGTCACTACGAACGGTTCATACACACAGCGACAAAATTCATCCCAGAAATAATAACGCACACTTCCTTCGATTTACACGAAAGTCAAAAGTAGCAGAATAAAAAATCAAGGCCTTACCTAAGTTTTCTTTCACTTTTTCCAAATACAGTGATTAAGAACTCCTCCAGTTACCAGGCGCTTCAGGCAGGAAACTGCACTATTACACGGAAAAACGTACGAAACACAACATTGACTGTGAATGACGAAGTTCTTACGTAAAAAGTTCAAAGGTTGGTGACTCCCGTGACTGACCTTCAAGAATTCCAACGTTTCGAGCCAAGGTCCTTCGTCAAAGAAACAAATGTGTACTGAGAACACGTTTCTTTCCTGACTAAGGACCTTTGGCCAAAACGTTGGAATTCTTTGAGACAAGTTACTGCAGTTACCAACCTTTGAACTATTTACCTTAATTAACGCTATCTACGCAGTATTACATTTCTATATCATTGACTGAAGTTTTTACGTGTCTTGGCGTAAGAATACTCGTCGCGCAGTCGTGACAAAACTGACGACAAAACCATCACAAGACCTAATATCATGTGCCATAAGAATTCTATTGACAAATAATTTTGCGTATTTGCCATCAACATAAAACCACGTCATTGCATCTTACCGAATCCTGTTTCAAAATCTTATTGATTGAACTTCCATTATAGCCTGGTTTCCACATAATCGCTATAAACTCTTCAAACACTATCATCGTTGCAATCGCTCAAAAAATTAACTGAGCGATTGCAGCGATCATATGGAAACTGTGATATCAGCGAACCTAGCGATTGCAATGATCCGCAGAGATCGTGATCGCCGAGATAGAATATTTTTGATCTCAACAGATATGATATTCTCAGCCATCGTCATCGTTACGATCGTTGTGATCGGTAAGATGAATGACTTCACAGTTTCCATATGATCGCTGTGATTGTCGGAGATACTTTTTTCAGCGATCTTAGCAATTGTAGCGATTATACGGAAACCATGCAGGCCTACGCGTATTCATACAAATATTAACCAAATTTATGATCGCAATAACAGACAATCTCAGTTTAACTTCGTGTTAACGAAACCAAAAACTAATTTTATAAAAAAATTGTTTGGCTATCGGAGCGCATTGGACTGGAATAACCTTTCATCCGAAATCAAAATCGCGGATTCTGTAAATATTTTTAAAGAAAGATTAAACAATAATCTAATATTTAATTTCTTATCTTTATGTTATTAATATATTAGTACGTTTTTAATCCGTAAAATATGGGATGTAAATAGTTTATAGTTACAAACTATACAGACTAGTGGAAGAACACTATACATTTTTCTCTTTTCTTTTGCTATTTTTGTAATTATTTGGTGAAATAGTCCCGTGTTTAAATAACGTCAGAAAGAAAGAAGACATGTTAACCTGCAGTAAGTCAGTCTTAAGTCTGCACGTTTCAACACATCCGCTTGTCACGCAAGCAAGTCAGCATTCCATTGGATCTCTCAGCATTCCATTGGATCTCTCAATGTGTCACATGACCTGTTTTATAAAAAGTTCGATGCATGGAAAACGTATTTCAAGTCAAAGTTATGGCGTTCTTGAAGTTCCTGCTCACACTTTATATAGCTTCCTTGCTTGTTTGGAGCACGACTGCCAATCAAGTATCTCATTGTGCTTATGGAGTTACAGTGAAAGAACTCCTGAAGTTGGCAGGTATTTCAGGCGGGAACTTACTGTCCTACGTGGCCAAATTTAAGAAACAAAACATCGATGAAACAATCCTTGGCAGTCTCACCCTTCAACAGCTCAACAACATTGGAATTGCAGCTCTTGGAGATCGCCTCAAAATCCACAAGTTCTTTGCAAATGATGGCAACGACTGTACCTCGTCCTCCTGTAAAAACAACGGAATATGCCAAGACGGTTTTCGTTGCTTCTCGTGTCGCTGTGATCACAACAGTGGATATTACGGTCCAAGTTGTGGACTGAAATGCCCATGCAGAAACGGCGGCCATTGCAAAACGACAAGAACTGGATTCAAATGTGAGTGCACACCAGGGTACTCGGGGGATTTGTGCGAGACAAAATATCTGAGCGAAGATAGGTTTCTTAATCTTGAGAAAAAAGTGAAGCAGCTAGCAGTGAAACTAGTACAGACTGAAAATGAATTGAACCAACAAAGAAAACTGATTGAGAATTTACCATCCCATCAAGGGAAATGGAAACTTCACCGCGCAAATGAAGTATTGAGCCAACTAGACAAGCTTCATCTTCATCAGTCAAAACCAACCTACAACCAAAAGTTGCCTGTCATTTTGCCCAAAGGGACTCAAGCGATTCTGATATCCGTTTACTGTAACTTTTGGAACCAAAACGGACACGCTTATCTGAACTATGAAGCTTACCAGAAGGGAAATGACAAACCAGAGGCGAAGGTTTATGGCTACAACACTCATTATAATGTTTACGCCAATACGTTCTACTACGAACAAATGATCCCATGGAACAGCACTCTTTCCAGTGAAATGGTTTTCAAGGTAACAAGTTCCTACAGAACAGGAGGCGGAAATAACTGGTATCGAATTCGGCTTGTTGGCTACGTTACGACGGATTGAGCTCTGATTATATCTGTCATATGTTTGTTGTGATTGGTAATACGATCTGAAGATATTGTGCAACTTAAAGCTTTTCACCATAATTTCAAGAGATTAAGTATCTAGTAGATTTTGATTTTTGTGTGTTATTTAGGAAAGACTTACCTGTAAGCTGAAGTATGATTAAGATTTTTAACGCTCCCTCAGTATATTCTGAAGACTGCATATAGCCTGCTTTCCATACAAAGTTTCGTCTCCATAATAAGGTCTGGGATTAAGGACCTTGATTAAATCTATTCAGACTGGGCTTTTTTGGACCAAGATCTCAAGAACTATTTAACGTCCCAATATCATTTTCACATAATGATCTTGCAAGCGTCATGTGTGTTGCCAGTGTGTTGCCATGGTCTTAGTTGTCGTAATTTTGAGGTTTTGAAAACTACAGCAAATCTGAAATCTCAAAATTTCTGAATTTTCTTTCCAGTTATTTTAAATTAATCTTATCGTAGAAACCCAATGAAAAATTGTAAAAAAACAAAACTTGTAAAGTTGCCGTTCGACTTTCGATGCAGTCACAAATGGGGAATTCCCTGGATTTTTTATTTTGTATAGTAAGAGTTACTCGTATGAGTTTGAAGTTATCCCAGTCGATAGATGGGCGTCCGTTAACCTCATAACTCAGAAAAACGATCTCTGATCCCGAGACGAGATTTCAAATCTGCTACCTTTTGATGGCCGGGGAGATGTTCTAATCATCGAGTTTTTGAGGACAGAGCTTGATGAACGTTTATCGATCATTCAAGCCAGATATCTCCAAGCTCCCACACCTCAAAAATATATTTCTCATTAATAACATTAACATACAATGGCTTTCGCTTAAATCGCACATGTGTCGAACTTGCGCCTTAGCTCACCATCTAAGTCTTGGTAGTTAAACGGTTAGAGCGTCTCACTGGTCGTCAGAAGGTTGCGTGTTTGATCCCCGTCTGGGGCTCAGAAATCGTTTTTCTGAGGATAGAGCTTGACGATCGTTCTGTAGCGAAAACTAAGTAATAGGTAGAGACAGTAAACACACGATGCGTTTCTGTAAGGAGTATATTAGCAAAGGGAAATGTATTACAACAGCTCGAGTAGCGGTGTCTTCATGTAGAGTTGTACCATCATGGTAAATCATTTTCGACACGTTCGTCTGTCCTCTCAAGATATCTATAAACTCTCAAACTTCTAAAATATAAAATTTCATCAAGTGGCTTCCGCTTAGGTCGCACATATGTTGAACTTGCGCCTTAGCTCACCATCTGAGTCAATGGTTTGAGTGTCTCACCGGTCATCAGAAGATTGCGGGTTTAATCCCCGTCTGGGACTCAAATTGTTTTTCTGAGGTTAGGGCTTGGTGAACGTTCGTCGATCAAAGATATCTCGAAGCTCTCACCTCTACCACATATATCGAGTTAATATCAATATGAACATATCGTAGCTGCTACTTAGGCAGCACAGATGTTGAACTTGCACCTTAGCTTGCCATCTGAGTCTCGGTAACTCAATGGTTAGAGCGTCTCACCAGTCATCAGAAGGTTGAGGGCTCCATTCCTCTCTGAGACTCAGAAATCGTTTTTTCCAGTGATAAGTCCGATAAAAGTTGCTAAAATCAAAATTTTAGAGGTATATATGCCTCAAATATTTTTCAAGATATTAACTGTCAGTGGCAATACTTTTCGTTCCTCCACTCCAGATTGGTTGCGCAAACAGTTCGACACGAAAAATCCTTCGAGAGCGTTCAATTAATACGGATTTCTCTGTACTGGTAGCTGAACGATATATGAAAGTTTGTCATCGTCGCAATATGTGTAACTCCTAAAAAAATTTAGATGTCTCTTTGATTGTATATCTATGATTTTGGCTTTACACATGTCTTACCATTCACTAAAATTTTTAACAGCAAGTTCCCTGTTGATCGTAGTCAGACAATGTTTAGACTTGATAGTTGTTTATTAGTTAATGGCAAACTTACCTCTCAAATGACAGGCACCCTGTTGTCCCCTCCACAACTATGCGCAGACAAACAATGCTCTTTTAACTCTTACTATCGCGTCGTGGGTAATCTTCGAGCGAGCTTGAACAATCAACAGGTAAATGTCTTATTCTACTGTTGCTTCTTTTTTCAACAAAATGATTTATTGGCGTTTTTAGTATTACTGCGGGATCGAAAAGAGTAAGCTATATGAATTAACTGCTTTAGTTCGAAGAACGCGGCGTAAGTGATTCGCGCACAATGATCATTTGTCTTGTTTAACATTTAACAGTGTCAACGATTGTGATCAGCGTTAACATACACAGTGTGTGTGCCGTGGTTAGTTTCATATCGTTCTGTGAATGCAAGTTACGATATGTAAATTACTTGAGCATGAATGACGCACTCCTTCAAGGTTTTATATCGAGAATCGCTATTTTCGTGTAGAAAGTTTTGTTGCCTGATTACTTCACTGCTTTCAAATTGAAAATACCAAAGCCAGAAGGTACACAGCACCCAACTAGTCTTGGAGTAAAACGCAAAGAGTTAACGAGAGCTGTGGGATTTCCCAAACCTCGATACAGATTGCCTTTATAACTTACCTAAATATGTCATGCAGTACCTAGCCAACTACCATTGCTTAAAAGTAAATCTTTGATATTATATTAAGTTCGTTTTACTTGTCAATGATATTGTTTGACTAGTAACTTTTGCGAAGTATTGTTAGGCAATGTTACTATTTGTTCGCGAGAAAAAAGTAGAAGTCAAATGTCGTTATTAACACTTGATGACTCTATCAGTTAGCTTTAGTTTTGTCCTCCCTATCTTCTCCCTAAGCTGTTCTCATTGTCCCCCAGTAACGGGTCATCTTGCTGCCCACTGGGAGTGCAAACACAGAAACGGAAACTTTTTGCCCTTGCAGTAACAGGGGTGGTGCCAGAGGAGGGGGCAGAGGGGGCTACATCCACCCGTCGAAGAACCTTAGTCCCCCTGTCGGGGAAAATACCAGAACTAGTCCTCAACGCCAAATTTTTAACTATTATAATTATTAATTTCTGGTGAGGAAGACTATTGCCCAGCATATAGCTTTCAGTAGAACCATAACACAAATTATTAATTTCTGTTATTTTTGAAAGTACCACATTGACAAGAAAAGGCTGCTCTTCCAGTTTTGTTTTCATTGAAATGTATCTTTGAAATGAGAGACAATGTTGCTCTTTGTCAACGATTCATTTCGTTCCAGACGATTCAGACTTTTACTACATGCAAATCAATGACCTCGCGGGACGTTTTTCAAAATGTGAGTGGGTGGGGCTGTGTGCAAAATTCCCAGGCGAATGATCTGCGAAGGGAAATAGGTGAAATTCCAAACTCGCTCAATAAAAATATTCGCTCACCAGTTTTATAACCACTTACTTAATGGAAACAAAAGTAACGTCACGAAAAGAGAGGGTAGGCTGGTTGTCCTCACCTGCCTCCCAGCTCTGTTATCTCTAAAAATTAGGTAACCATGATGTCTTAAGGCCTATCGACACGATACGATCGTCATACATAATTCTTCTCTTTGGCGTATGCAATTTTGTCATAAAAGCCCAATTCTTGCTTGCTATCCGCTCACAAGTGTTGCAATTGGACCTGAAGACTCTTATGACTGAATCGGATACGTCAAAATAAACAATCGTATACAACAGTCGTATCGTGTAAATGGGTACGTCCTCTCCATGTAGACAGATTAAATTCGCAAAATACGGAATGTCACTGGAAATAACCGATCGAAAATATCCATATTTTGTTTATTTTTAATGTAAAAAGAACACGTTACACTGTTTGCATTACTTATCGTCGTGGAATCTGTTGGACGCAGACCCCTTTTACCGTTAAATATGAAATTCTAAATTCTATCCATTTTTTCTAAAAATGATTTCAAACTTTGAAATACAATGTTCAAGTATAAATTTTAAAAACGCGAGAATACTTTTTAAAGACATGTTTTGGCAAGACTTATGCCATCTTCAGTTTACAGAGTGATGTTTGTAAGGATTTAAATACGAATTACAGAATGAATAAATTAGCTAATTACAGTGACGATATGCTGAGATGATTAATTACAATGATAGTATGTTGCGTGAGGACTAAAAGAGGCAGTATCAAACGATAATTATGAACAGAGGAAGGTGTTGATATGTTGAATTTGTGTGTTTAATTCTGTTTTTTTTATTTTGGATGCGAATAGTTTCTTTCACTTTGAGTGTGTACGTGGTTTTGGCCGAATCTAAAATTTTAAAGCAGTTTGGTGTGTAGTGGTTTTTACAATCGGTAGAGTTATTGAGGTGTTTAAAGACGTGAGAATTTCTATCAGTTAAGGTGTGCTCTTTAATCCGTGTTGAGAAATGGCGAGAGGTTTCACCAATGCAGCGGGAATTACATCCCGCACAAGTAAATTCATAAACTACGAATGATTTTAGAGCTGTGAGTATCGGGTCCTTGAAACTGAAAAAGGTTTTGATTTTAAAAACAGAGAACACTAGTTTGATGCTAAGGTCCTTACAGAAACGTTTACACAATTGTCTTATTTTGATTTTGGTAAGTCTGGAATAATTACCAATTAATCATCTTAGCGTATCGTCATTGTAATTAGCTAATTTATCCATTCTGTAATTCGTATTTAAACCCTTACAAACATCACTCTGTAAACTTAAGATGGCGCAAGTCTTGCCAAAACATGTCTTTAAAAAGTATCCTCGTGTTTTTAAAATTTATAACTGTCCTTATGCTAACAAAAAGATTTGGAATGTTCAAGTACCAAGTAATTTTCGCAAGTATACCTAGCTTTAAAAGAGATGAAGTAAGCATAACTCGAAGGGCGGCGGACCATAGTTTCTAGAAGGAGAGGAGGCTTGAGATAAAAATACAGCATTTTGAAATGCATCCCAGGGTAAATTCATAAGTGGTCTAAAACGTAGTTGTTTCAACATTAAATTTGGAAAAGAAAGGGGGACCTATGCCCCCCAGACCCCCAGCTTTGCCCTCCCAGTATGTAGATTAATAAATTAGGGAGCCTGAGCTCAAGTAGCTTCCTTGCCAACATTGTAATGGAAACAGATGTATTTTCTTTGTTACCATGAACATGCAAAATTTCAATGCTTTCTAAATTCTACCAACTAGTTTTGGGGATGTTCCTCACTCTGTGAAGTGAAGTATATGGGGACAATACGATATCGAACGGCATCTGATTTGCATGTTTTTAAAACCTGAATATCTATAGAAGGATATGGGATAGAGACAAAACAAGAACTCCGTTCAACCTACATTCAAAAGAACTTCCCATATTTCACAAATTCGTTACAAAATTGGGTGCACGACCTCATCCTTTAAAACTTGGGCGATTGATGAACCAGAGTGAAATCTTAGGCAAAGTAGAAATAAAATAGCCCAGCAAAACACACGAAATATAGACATAGTGAAGTTTTATTGAATCTAACGTTTCATGGCAACATGCAGCATCATCAGAGAATGAATGGTTATGTTACATGAATGATATATATAGATTGTATTACAAAGGTGATGTTAGCATGATAGGCGTGTGAGAGGAAGTGTGGAGTAAAGATAAAAGCGAGGAAGTGACAGGTTGTCATTGAGGAATGACAAACAGCAGGCAGGGAACAGTTAAAAAGCAAAGGAAATAAACAAAAACTAAAATAGAGACAGTGGAAAAGAGCCCAGATTGGCATTGAGTGAAGGGTTAAATTTTCGAATTAAGAGAGTTTCTCTTATAACAAGTTCTGAGCCGTTAGTACAGGAAGATAAAACATTAAAGTCACGTGGAGAAACCGGGTGTCCCGTGTCCCTTTCGTGTGACAAAATACTTAGGGAGGGACAGGGTTTGCGCGCTTTTTCCCAGTAATGGCCGAGATGCCTAAGTGGTCTGAAATAAGGGCGTATAAAAGACGGCCGGTTTGGCCGATATACAACAAACTACACCATTGACACTTAAAACTATAAACCATACAGGATTTCAGACTCTTGGGAACCCGGTCCTTAAAGGGGAAAAAATGGGCCAAACGTAAAGAGGGACGAAAAACGAAACAAAGTTTTAAATGTGGAAATGTACCGGAACAGAGTTTACTTATCTGGATGCGAATTTGCAGGCCATGTTGTCCAGTAAATGGTAAACAGAAATATGAGATCTTTTTGGGCGCATGGGAAACTTTTGGGGCTGGCGAATGTATCTTGTTAAGAAACGATTGAATGCAGTTGTCAATAAATGAAACGGGATAACTGTTTAACAAGGCGCGGGGGTCCAGTGTTGATAGCTTCGATAAAACAGTTGCGTTCTTGAGGTTATACACTATCTAAAAGATAGAAAAAAAGCTTCTCGACGTTTCGAGCGAAGGCCCTTCGTCAGGAGATCTCCTGACGAAGGGCCTTCGCTCGAAACGTCGAGAAGCTTTTTTTCTATCTTTTAGATAGTGTATAACCTCAAGAACGCAACTGTTTTAACTGTTTAACAAGAATGTATCCTTAAACCTAACAAGTTGAGACGTAAAAGAGGCAAAGCAAGAGCAATCACTAAAATAGCGGTGAAGAAGAGTCATGACTAGTCCTTTGAGACGTAAAAGAGGCAAAGCAAGAGCAATCACTAAAATAGCGGTGAAGAAGAGTCATGACTAGTCCTTTTTAATACTGGAAGGGGATAGAACTATTGTAGTTTGTATACAAGCCAGTAAAAGTGGGCTTCTGAAAAACTGAAGTGGTACCATTGTTCCGTGTAATTAAAATATCAAGGAAAGGTAATGTTTTGTTATTTTCGGTCTCTAGGGAAAAATTAATATTGGGATGTTGGCTATTTAAATAATTTAGAAATTGTGTTACGTGAGAAGGAGAGCGGGAAAGTACGAAACTGTCATCTACATATCTTCGGTAGTAAGCGGGTTTGAAATGAGAGGGGCAGTTGGCTAGCCAAGTTCGTTCATGATGATTGAGAAAAATTTCGGCGAAAACAGGTCCCAGTGGGGGAACCATGGCAACTCCATCAGTCTGTTCATAAAAAACATCATTAAATAAAAATTGGCAATCTTTGACAGCAAAACGTAAAAGTGTAATAAATTCCTTACGGGCGAAACTCTGAAAATGAGTAGACTTGTTAAATAATTCTGAAATAATAATATCTATGGTCTCGTCTAAAGGGATATTGGTAAACAGGGATTTAATATCAAAACTGGCAATGGTATAATTATTAGTGTCAAAATTCAGAGCAAGAAGTTCTTGAACGAAAGAGAAGGAGTCACTTGCTGTATATAAGCCAGACGAGATTGGACGAAGGAGAGGAACCAAAAATTTTGAAAGACCGTAAGCAAGAGTACCAATAGCTGAGAGGATGGGCCTAAAGGGCAAGCCAGTTTTATGGACTTTGGGCAGTCCATACAAGATACTCGGCCGAGAGCCGGTTGGAAATAGTTTCTCATAGGTAACACCGAGATTGTGTGGTTTTTCTTGAGTTCACAGAGAAAGTTCTTAAGTTTATTCTCACGTCTAATTGATTCAGTGGCTGGATCATCGTTGAGTTTTCTAAATTTCCGAGCGTCCGAAAGTATTTCTTCCATTTTCTTCCCATAGTCTGACCTGTCAATGATGACGACTCCGTTACCCTTGTCCGGTTTTATGATGTGGATGTTGGTATCGTTCCTCAAACTAGGTCTTGAGTAGCTTCTATAGCCGGAGAGAACTATATCCTTGAATTTCGTGCGGATTGAGTCTTGGTTATGGCCAGATTTGACGGAAATGTTTTCTTTAATGAGAAATCGATGAAATAATTCGAAAGGAGCAAGGAAGTCACAGTAGTCCAGACGATTTGAAGGAAGTGAGAAATTCAAGCCTTTAGATAGGACATTTTTCTCTTCTTCACTAAGCAAGCGTTGAGAAAAATTATAAATGACATTATCAGGGTTCAAAGAGTTCTTTTTCGATTGTTTACGTAGTCGGAACAGTTTTCGGTCTTGAATCTTCTGGTGTCGGTTGAGTGTGCGGTAGTTATCTCGGTCGGAAATCGTTTTCAGGTGGATTATGTCAACAGAGGAGACCAAGCTAGTCCGTTCAGAGTGGGCAGCTTCGGATTGCGATGATAATATTCGTATACGGGACTATTTTATCTTCCTGTACTAACTACTCAGAACTTCTTATAAGAGAAACCCTCTTAATTCGAAAGTTTAACCCTTTACTCAATGCCAATCTGGGCTCTTTTCCACTGTCTCTATTTTAGTTTTTGTTTATTTCCTTTGCTTTTTAACTGTTCCCTGCCTGCTGTTTGTCATTCCTCAATGACAACCTGTCACTTCCTCGCTTTTATCTTTACTCCACACTTCCTCTCACACGCCTATCATGCTAACATCACCTTTGTAATACAATCTATATATATCATTCATGTAACATAACCATTCAATCTCTGATGATGTTGCACGTTGCGACGAAACGTTAGATTCAATAAACCTTCACTATGCCTATATTTCGTGTGTTTTGCTGGGCTATTTTATTTCTACCTCATCCTTGTTGTGGCAGTTAGCCTATCTAAGCCACTTTAACAAGGGTTGGAGAGAGTGGTTGCTGGAGAAATTCTGTTTTCAGAATGGACTTTAGAGAAAAAACAAAAAAAAATAGTAATGTACTTCCTTTAAAGGATCAGCTTTGCACAGATATAAAAGTATTTATATCCATGGATTGAACATACTTTGCCATCTGTTTCGTAATATTAACTTAGCCGACTCATTTGTTGGATTTACAAAACGTATTTTCCTCATGTTTTTTAAAAGTAAAAGATAAAGAGAAGAAGTAAGAAAAGAAAGAGAAATGTAACGTTTTACTTCTTTAATCGTGTATGAAAGTCAAACAAACCACTGTATACTTAGTCCATTTACACTGAACGAAATCTACAAGAATGGCGCCTAAAAAGTGTCTACGTCATTAGGGTACCGCATGTCCAGGTATCGAAACCCGGGTAGGGTGTATATCGTCACAAGAAAGAGAAAGAAAGAAAAAAGAAAGGAAAGCACGAATGAATGAATGAATGAGAAATAAATAACAAGAAAAAAAGAATGAAAGAAAAAAAGAAAAAAGAAACAGAAAGAGAGGAGGGTTGGAAGAAGGAAAGAAAGACAGAGAAAGAAAGAAAGAACGAAGGAAAGAAAGGAAGAAAGGAATGAAGGAAGCAAGGAAAGAAAGAAAGGAAGGAAGGAAGAAAGGAGAGAAAGATGGAAAAAAAGAAAGAAAGAAAGAAATACAAGAACACAGAAAGACAAAGAAAGAAAAGAAGTAAGCTTGTCGAAATTCAGTCATTAAACGAACAACAAATTGCTTTGGAAAATTTCAAATTTTAATGCGTAATTCTTTAGCCTTGTCGGAAATCCGCAATGAAGCTTCTCGTGCTTATCCTCATCAACACGATTACCTCTTCTGGTCATGCACAGAGGTTAGTAGAGTCCCCCAGCACGACTGCGTGCCCGTGTCCACCGGAAGGAGAATTGGACGGGCCGAACGGAGACCAAGGACCACGAGGAGAAGATGGAGAAAAAGGAATGCCTGGAATTCCTGGTACACTTTCATATCTTGGAAACCCTTCGAAATGTCCTCTGAGGTGTCCCAAGGGAAAGGAAGGAGATCCGGGAATGCCAGGACTTTCCGGTGAATCTGGAGAGAGTGGGATTCCTGGAATGAAAGGAACTAAAGGTGCCAAGGGAGACCGTGGACGTCCAGGTTCCCCAGGACTTCCAGGTGCTTCAGTGGATGATGTGATCTACTTGCCGTTTATTTCAGGGGAGTCATTTGAGCAGATCTGTTATAGTTTTCGACGATATTGTTATGGTAAGTGATGCATAACAAAATAACAAAAAAAATAAATAAATAAATAAAATAAAATAAAGAGTTACTGGATGTTGTTAATACCTTACAAGAAATAAAATGTAGGGCACATAAGTAATGGAAAATAATTGTATCATAGTTGTTTCGGTTTCTTTTGTTCACCGGAGGTTGATAGATAGTTTGTCAGCCTTATTAATGTATTCAAGTACTTTTAGACAACGTTTCGTCATTTCTATATATTCGTCGGTCAATCTAACTCGTACGACTCCTTGTTAAACTTCACTAACGATTATACAAGTAGGTTATTTAACTTGACTTCGGTGCCTATGTCAAGCCCCAATGTTGATATATCGCTTGACCCTATCTACACTGGGGAGGCGAAAAGTATCCGCACCGATCTTAAATGTGTAGGTCTCAATAACTATGACAGTTCCTGAGCTGAAATTTTATGACTTTTCCTAAAAATATCTTGGCTTTATAGCTGGAAAAACATTCAGCCAAAAAAATAGTTATAGAGAATTTGCAAACTCCTACATATATATATATGAAGACATTGTTAAGAGCTTGTAAAAAGTGAGACTGTAGGAAGACACCGTTACTGAATTAGAACCTAACTTCTCTCGTATTTAGTTCCTGGTTTACGCACTGGTTGGAGAGCGTGGTACCGGAAAGGGAAAAGTGGTTTCCTGGTTTACAACAAATGGATGTATTTCGTCACACTGTCCAAATGTCCTTGCAGATACAACAGACCTATCGCCCCACAGATGAGTGGGTGTACCCAAGGACCATGCTGACATCATTTTAATCATTCTGTTTTTCCCATCACTAGACGTTGCGTTGGTTTGCACTGTGTATCATAAATCTTCAAACAATGAAGAAAAATTCTTTTAAAAAATACTAAGTATCTGTTTGAATTTATTTTAAAATACGTTGGTTGGTTGTCTCTGCTCATCAATCTGTAAATGCTTAAGAAAAATAAAGTTTTAACCTTATTAAAGAATTTCAATGTTATTATACAAGTTTTAATTTGAGGTCAAACTAATACGATACAAAATGTGAATACAGGTATTGTGTAAGAAGCATTAAACCGCTGACCAGCTTTTGAAGGTAAATCTCCATGGGGAGGCAAGCATGGTGATCATATGTTAACTAGAGGGGGTATTGTAGCTAAATGTCACTCAACCGCAGATAACAAATTGAAGACCGCCATATTGGATAAATTGGTGGGCAAAAAATTCTTGAGATATATAGTTTGAGTTGTGGAAGCTTGGAGATATTTTGAATGAAACATGAACGTTCGTCAAGCTCTATCCTCAGAAAAATGATTTCTGAGCCCCAGACGAGGATCGAACCCGCAACCTTCTGATGACCGGTGAGGTCGCACATATGTTGAACTAGCACCTTAGACCGCTCAGGTAGCACATATCTTGAACTTGCACCTTAGCTCACCGTCTGAGTCTTGGTAGCTCAATGGTCAGAGCGTCCCACCAGGCATCAGAAGGTTGCGGGTTCGATCCTCGTCTGGGGCTCAGAAATCGTTTTTCTGAGGATAGAGCTAGACGAACATTCATCTCTCATTCAAAAAAAATCATGCTCGGATTAATAAGTTCCAGATCATGGGTCAAAGACAAGTTCATTTTTGTCTCTTGTTTTTATTTTTCAAAAAAAAAGGGAATGTAAAACAATTCAGGGAAAAATAACATCTGACTAATCGACCAGAAAAGCATATTTTCTGATGAAAACAAACACCAAACAATCCACGGAAAAGGGCCTGGGGTAAGACAACTTGACTTCCGATTTACTTAAAATGGCGGAGTTCAATTTGACTCGAATTTTCGGCTCCCATGTCCCCCTAGTTTTTTTATGTCTCTATGGAGGCAAGTCCAAGGATCAAATACTATTGGGGCCTCAACCAGTCCGTCACTTCGAGTATAGGCGGTGCTAAGTGAGACACGGACGAATTTTCCCGCCGAAAAACTGTTTACCTTCGGCGAATCTCATGAAGGTTTAAGATTTGTTTCTTAGCAGCTATTTATTCTGTGAAACGCATTTTGATCACTGATGAGGAACATTTATAGTTCTTACGTTTTATTGGAATAATGGAAAACGAAAATCCTACTATCTTAACAATTTCTATTTTTTCCCCCACAAACTTCGCATATTTTCTAGAAAAAATTTGTCAAGTTACTTTCCCCTTTGTTCTCCCTGGGTTGCTTCAACTGCAACTTAATTCCGTCTCAATCGTTTTGCAATAACCGTAGTGACAGTGGCGGGACGTTTGAAGCAATTTGATTGACCAGTCGGTCAAGGCAAGTGTGACGTGCTCTGTTTTCAGAAATCCACTATTTTGAGAATCCAACCGACAGTGGCGGGACGTTTGAAACAATTATTTTTGGTCAGTCGTCAAGGCAAGTGTGACGTGTTCTGTTTTACAGAAATCCTGTCTACGTCCATGCCAGCTTGCTTTAATTTACAGCAAGTTTGACCATACTTTTACTTGGTTGCTAGAGCAAGCAATCAAAAGGCAGTTGAAACTGAAACCTCCAATTGATATTCCTTCCAGGCAATTTAAGGCAGTAGTTAACAAGACATACAATTTGTGTTAGAAAAGTTGATCTGCTGGGTGGAAATAGCCTTGAGAAAGACTCGACGGCCGCAATGGAGCTTATCTTTTAGAATCGAATGAGGAACAAACGTCTGGTTCGTATATTTATCTGTTTGGTATATATTGCATATACGTTTCCTCATCTAAAAACCTTTTTTTAACCTATGTTCTCTCTTTGACTCATAAAATTCTGACAACCGCTTTAACATCATTTTATATAGTTTATGGCACTCACTTGAAGCGTTACGCGCCTACTAAAAATTTTAACAAGGGGGAATCCCCCCCTGCAGGCACGCCACCGTAAATGTAAGTTTATTGCAACGCTGCCAATTCGTAACCTATGGAAGGTCATAGTTCAGTCTATCCTGAAAATTATTTTACTGATTAAAGATGCACCATATAGTGCCGTGTGGTCTGTATAAAATGTCGCGCTTGTGAAATGAGGACAACCCTGAAATCCCAACTCACAGCCATGCGGAACATCAGTTATCATTCAGACACTCGCTGACAGATGCTGAATACGATGCGTTTGTTGGACATCTATCGGCTGAAAGTTTTTTCCCCATGTTGTCAGAAAGCATCTAAAAATGAACCCAGTACCCATATATATATATATATATATATATATATATATATGGGTACTGGGTACTATGGGTAATATATATATATATATATATATATATATATATATATGGGATATATGGGTACTGTATATATATATGTATATATATACATATATACATATATATATATATATATGTATATATGTATATAGGCTTATATATGTATATAGGCTTAGATGTACCACAAGTGTGGGACGTTTGAGTTGCCTATATAATATAGGCTTCTCCATCCTGCTCGTCAGCACTACACTGATGAGGCCCAGTAGGCCGAAACGGTTCCGTCTGTAGTTATGTGTAAGTGTCAAACACAAGTGTTCCAACTCCACTCGGCAACAGAGAAACCATATAGTAAACAAATTAATGCTACCACGACTTGCAGAATTTTTAAAAATATATTATATTTTGGTTATTTTAAATTTTCGGCTGTATGAAGCGGCCTTCATCAGAAATGAAATCAGAAAATTCTTCAAGTTGTGGTAGCATTAATTTGTTTACTGTATATATATATATATATATGGGCATGGGGTTCATTGTATATATATAGATATAATATATATGCCTGCTTACCGTATTCCCTCGCATAAGCGCCTCCGTCGAATAACCACCCCCCTTTGTCACTGAATCTATAAATAAGCGCCCCCCTTAATATGCTAGTTTTTAAATTACAACTCCAGGAACAAACTTTCTAGTTTAATTGAAAATCATTTATATTTATGCCCAAGTGGCCACATGTTTCTTTCGCCTTCACCAGCTCCATGTGTAATATCTCTACAGTTCCCCGAGTGTGTTGTCGTAACACGACATACACAAGGCACAACTAGTTCATTTTCACGTTTCCTTGGAGCAGTCATCTCTGATGTGAGAGAATTATTATCTCGTGACATCCGGTATATTTTGTATTAACCATTTCATGTCCAAGAGGTCTCCCCTTGACGAGTAAAATTGCCTGCACTGCATGTTTTATGCTTTTATACACTTGTCATTTACAACTCATTCCCCACTTGAAAAAGTTTTATGCTATCCGTCATTTAAAATTGAATTTTAACAAACTACTTTTGAAAGTATAATATTTTGGCTTTTATTTGGCATAAAGTCAAATACGATAGCAATCATTTGGCTCATTTTGCGCTTCTTTTAGCTCACTCTTGGCTTTGACCATGCGCGAGTATCTGGTAACTGATCACGAATTCTGAATTAATTAATACTTACAAGGTTTAATTACGACGTCGATGAACTTCAATAAGAATTATTTTGACTATCAGGTACTGTAAAACACTTAGTTTCCATGGAAGCATTTACTTAATAGCCCTAGATTATTTTCATTCGACCTGAAGCTTAATTTTCGAGCTGTGTGGAGTAACCAATACAGGAACGGAGTACTGTAATGCTGACTTAATTTTAAACGATACACTTTTTGTTGTGTTCGGTATGCTGTCCTTCTGGGGCCGGTTGTTCAAAGCACGACTAGCGTTAATCCAGGATTACAAGTTAATCTGTTGTTTTGGTTGCTCTCATTTTGGTTGAATTATCTGGCTCAGTTTCATGTCTTAAAACTTTTTTGTATATACACCTGAAATCTGTTAAAAGAAATTGCAACTTTTCTCAGTCGTATTATTGGAGAATTGACCGCTAATTCTGGATTAAGCTGATTGCTTTTCTTATTTGTCCTGGGAATCGATTATCTTTAATTCAGTTAAGCCAAAGTACTCTCATGGCATGTGCTGCTACGTTTGTATGGCTGTAATTTACATTATGTTTGTTTATTTTATGTGCGTGATCTTATTGACCTATTTTATCATTTATTTAACCATTGGTACCTGAGACCTGGTGGGAAGGCTTAATGTGTCTATCTTTGCCAATGCAAAGCTGTGACTTGAAGCTATTTTAGACCTCTGAGCTAAGAAGAGCTGTTACAGCTAGCTAAAAAGGTATAAAGTACTTGAAGTTGAAGCCAGCTGGCAAGCTGGGAGTTCCTGATACTGTATTTGACTCAACAGATGGTATTAGCCATAATGTTTTCAGTTAAAGGGGAAAATGGAATTGATTGAGACAATAGGCATCTGGAGTAATGGGGGGGGGGCTAAGGGGCTTCAGCCCCTCAGAAATAACTTTGGGAGGCTTAGCCCCCCTGTGATTTTATACTAATTGGTATGTGATTTACAAAAGGTAGGATTACTGATTTGCTGGTTGGTGTAATTTAACTGTCAAAGCCTTTTTATTTCTTCAAGCCAATAGTACCTGATGCACTTGAGAAAATGAGCTAAATCCAATGTTGTCAAAATCTGAAATCTTAGCTACAAATTATTCACCAATCATGGAGTCAGGCATTTCTGCTTCTGGTTTTAGTCCGTCTTGGGAATGGAAAAACTCTTTGCCTATGATTGAGATCAAAATGTTATTTAATTATCTGTTTTTGATCCTTTGGTGACTGTTTGCCCTATCCTGAAGGGTATAATTGTCTGCTGTTGGCCAGAGTAAAATACTGTAGGTTGACCATGACTGTTATCAAAGAGTTATGTTGAACCTTCAAATACTTCTTTGTTGGGTTTTCCTTAATATTATTCTCTTTCCGGTTTTGAAAGGGGCCATATCATAAAATGATATGCTTTTGCCATTTGATTCTAATATAACACATTCACCATCACACCACCTGTCAGTGAGTTCTCTTATTTTCATGATAAGACTGTTCACAGTCAACAAAAATTATGTTCTTTATCTGAGTATACACGCACTTGATTGATGTTAATGAAACTCGTAATGGACTTTTAGTTTTTGAAAGTATGTTACTCTTCAAAATGCTAGTCCTATTTTCAGGTACATATACTAAAAATTGGTAAATGTTTTTAAAACATGAAAAAATGACGTGAATCCATGAAGCAAAGTCACATTGCTGGTTATGTTGCAACTTAGGTACAAGAAGCTATCCTCAGCAATTAGTATTTCCTGTTTCCACCACTAGTGGTCTGGTTGTAATTTCACCATCATGGCTTCTACAATACTATAGTAGCAAATGCAAATTATCTGACCAGGATTGGGGATGGTGAGTCTGAGATTAAGTTTATATACAACCAGTTGAGGCATCTCTCAAATTCTACTGCCTAATGAAAGGTAAACAGAAGTCAGCCAAGAAAGTGGAAGCAGATATCCTACCAATACTCTCATCACACCTGTCCCAGGTGATTGGGTCTGACCATTGAAAGATCAAGTATGATATGACTTCAAACCTACAATTATTTTCTTTAATAATTATAAGTGTACAATTCTGAACAGTTTTGTGAAAGTGAATACTCAAAATTGTGAAATTAATTGGGTTTGAAATAAAAAATGTGTTAGAAGTGAAACAATTTTATTGTAAACTGCGTTATATGATAACACAGGTATCACTTAAAATAAATGAAATACTAATCAATTTTTCAATAAGGTTTTTGGCACCAGACATCAAAAAATCTTGACTTCATATAAATTTTTTATAACCTCTTTATATGTCAAGCATTGAAGTACACCACTTCTCCACAGTTGTTAACAGTCTTAAACGTTGTTGAACCTGTACTCTCCCCAATTAGCCATGTTGTTTTGTAGTCCATGAACTAATTAGTATGTCATAAATGTTGTGGAGAAGCTGTCCTTGATAACTACTGTATTTCTGCACTGGTCAGTGTTGACTACTAGTAAAAGTACATGTAAGTACAGTATTTATATATAAGGGATATAATTGTATGTTTGTTTTAGTGGATGGACAGGAGAATGATTTAATACGTACCTGTGTTGCATAATTGAACATTCATGAGGGAGACAAGCCGGCAGGAAGGGAGGGAGGCAGGGAGGCAGGCAGGCAAGCAGGCAAGCAGGCAAGCAGGCAAGCAGGCAAGGTGATGAATGCTGGCATATGTTCTTATATGCTACGTTTGTAAGCTAGGCCAACAAAATTCTATTTTACATGTAGGTACACATATGAGTTGTACTTAATCAATTGCAGAACATATCTGAATCCGATTTGTCTGCAGATTATCTCGGTAGTATTCCCGCCAAAACTGGCAGGTCTCTAAGGAAAACTTATTCCTCGGTTACGTAATCTATACAGACAACGAGCTCACCATGCATCAGGTACATATATGCCACATATTAAACCTAGGCCATTAAAACTCATAGATTTTATGGTGATGATAACGATGATGATAATGATGATGATGATAATGATGATAATGAGTATGACGGTAATGATATTAAAGCTAATTACGATTATGATAAAAATAATGATATTAAAGCCCATATTGAAGCTGGACCATTAAAATTCTATTTTAGGTGCATGTACGAGTTGAGCGATGTTCGTGGAGATTCTTATATCAATATTGATCATCTGGTTAGTCACATACTTCTTCCGGACCTTCAAAAAAAGACAAAATGTGCCTCCAGGGCCTTTCCCATTCCCTTTTATTGGCAATCTTCCCCATCTTGGCGCTGACCCACCGTTCACCATGGACAAACTTTGGAAAAAGTATGGCGATGTATACCTGGTCAAGTTTCCTGTGGGGATGTCTGTTATTGTGAACAGTTGTGAGGCCGTACGAGAGGCGTTAGTTACCAGAAAAGACGACTTTTCAGGTAGACCGATTCATTCATCTTATCCCTTTAATATTATCACAGAAGGTAGAGGTATTTCGAGTTCGGACAACGGCGCACAACTGATGTTTCGCCAGAAAATGATCGGATCAGCCGTCAATGTCTTCGGAAACGAAGTCAAGCAACTTGAAGAACAAGTAAACAGTGTAACAGAGGAACTTTTGAATCAAGTAGGTCAAATGGACGGCCAAACCATTTCCTTGAAGGTGTATGTACCTGCTGTTATAACAAGTCAGCTGTGGGAGTGGCTTTCTTCACGCAAGTATCACTTTGATGACCACGCTTTGACTACATTAGTAGAATTCTCTGAGAAAATGAAATTTCTGTTGCGCCTCGGAGGCATTTTTCAGTTGTTGCCGTTTCTAAAGTACCTGCCGACCAAATTTATGAAGACGTTAGAGGAGGTCCTGGTGATGAGAGGGGACATTTTTGGCTCTGTGGTCGAGGAACATCGTCGCACTTACACCAAGGGCGTTGTCCGTGACGTGACCGACTGTTTGATTGCTGCTTGTGAAGCGGAACAGACAAAAACAGTTGAAAAGAATGGTGCATCGGTTGATGATATAAAGTTTTTACTGATGGATATGCTGTTCACTGGCGCGGACACCAGTTCTACTGTTGTCTTGTGGTTTATTCTGCACATACTGTTAAGGAAAGATCTCCAGATAAAGCTGCAACAAGAACTGGATGCAGCAGTTGGTCGAGATCGCTTACCTCGTTGGGAAGACATTAAGAACCTGCCGTACCTACAAGCTACCGTGTGTGAAGTGATACGTTATTCCACCCCCCTCCCCTTGGTACCGCACAAAACAACACGTGACACAACTATTCAAGGTTATCATGTACCTAAAGGTACCCCGGTCTTCATCAACTTCTACCGTGTTCACTTAGATCCTAAGGAGTGGGACGACCCGACGTTGTTTAAACCCGAGCGGTTTCTCGGCGCGGACGGGAAATTCATCGGATGGACATCGGTTTCTGCTTTTATGCCGTTCGGAATTGGTCGTCGGGAGTGTCCTTGCCAAAACCTGGCTAAATTGCAAGTTTTTTCAGTGATTTCGTGCCTGCTACACCAGTTCACGTTTGAACAAGATTGCCAGGGGCTGTATCCCATTATTCAGGAAACCTCCCCCGGATTTGTCAACCAACCTATGGATTACAAAGTGATTGCAAGAAAAAGATCGTGACCTAATATTCACCATTTTGTTAGTATCATTAGAAAGAACGTCATTTTAAATTTTTAATTTGCTACTGCCTAGAAAGAACGTTTTTAACTGGTGCTTACCTTGTAGTGTCTAATTTCACTGAGGGGTTGTCAACATTGGATAAGTGGGAAGACTAAATGGTGTCACTGAAATTACTCTTCGATTAAGATGTGAAGCTTCCGAAACCTTGCATAATGACAAGAAGAACGAGGTAAAATCTGATGAAAATGTTCATCGTTGTTTGATATAGCTCTTGTAAAACATTTCAGCAGTTTATCAGTGAGCTGTTGAAGGCATTCCTTGCTACATGCATGGCCAAAGATTTAACGGAGGTTTTATGTTCAATACGTCAACTTAAAACGATATATATGGTACATAAGGCTGTAATCTAGTGCCGTCAAATGCTGTGTTTAAGGCGCTGTTATTATAAGTAATACAATGACATGAGGGAAATTAGTGGTTAAATGTCCCTGAAAGCCGAGGGAGGTTTGGTGAAGTGCCGAGCGGGTTAGCCCTCGGCACTTTCAGAAACCTCCCGAGGCTTGAAGGCAAATTTAATCCCTCATTTTATTAGATGTCATGGTATAGGTGGGTTGCAACCAATGCCTTAGAATTCAAAAGACAGTGATACGGCAGCCATAATGGTTTCGCATACAAAAGAAGTTAATGAGATTCTTTTGCGAAAGTTCATCCAAGATGGCCGTCATGACGTCACGTGCACACCACCTATTAGTTTGTAATACAATGATGACCGACGACGTTTACTTGGTATTGTATGAAGGTTTTTTTGGGTTGTTAGTATTGTTCATGGTGGGTGCCAGCACTGGTATTAAATGAGTTGTTCAATGCTTAAATTTAAAAGCATTATTTGATGTTCGGTCGTGCATGTTAATGAGAGAAAATTAGTAAAAGTATGCATACTGAGGGAACTTAGGGATTAAATCTCCGCTTGAAAACTATAGAAACGGAGGTCATCATGGTATTACACGTGTAAACTTACACATGGCAATTGTCATCCTGATGTATCTAATAAGATCAAGATAACCTCGAGAACCAACTGGAGCTAATCATTTTCAGAAATCTTGGTGAGTTGACTGTAGTTGCAGTTAATGCATACACTAGGATGACAAAAAATTGCTCTAACGGCGCCTTGGACCCTTCTTAGCTACCAATGGTACATCTGTAGGATTTAATAAGTTACATGTATAAACAGATTTCAATAGATTTTCATAAGGACTTTGAATTGATTGAATGTTTTTAAAATTTGTTTAGAAGAAATTGGGATCTAGAAAGTTAAGTCACTTGAAAGAGTACTTTTTGGCTCATTACCAGTGAAATGCCTTAGTTAACGCGATATTTTCTGACCCTCTGTCCACAATTGCCAATGGCAAACTTAAGCAACTGAAGGTCTTGAGCCGCGGACGTCAACCCGAAGATTTGACGAACAGGTGTTTTTGAATTTTGGGCAGTGTATTTTTCCAAAAGAACTTTTTGTGGGAGCAATGATTATGGATAACTCTGACATCCCAGGAGAAATCATAGCATCTAATCAACAATTCAGTGGTGAAGGTGACTGAAAGATGTGGACGTTGTTGGAGTAGATGTCGTCTTCGGAACATAGAAATGATGATAGTGACGTCTGTGTAGAACGAAAACGACGTTTCCCATGTTCGAAGACGCCTTTGAGATTTGAAATTATTCATTTCCTTTGTTTTGCATGGAAAATTCTATTAAGCCGTTCGTGGCTCAAGAACGTCTGCTGCTTAAGTTTGCTAGTATGTGCCGGGTTTGTGCGAGATGCCTCTTTCATAACTCAAGAAATTCCAACCAACCAGGAAACTGTGTTCAGTCACTTGTCTGGAGTTTATTCGCCGGTGAACAAAACAGTAACTGACAAATTTCTTGGAACAAAACAGGTATACAAGTCACTATCACCCCTGTCTCTCATTATCAATGTTGTACAGTGTACTGCATGGAAAGGATGTTCGTAGCCTCTCCTGCAAACTGCTTATCGTGTTCACCCATATGGAAACAATATTGAGAGGGGGACTGGGGATTAACTTCCTCAAGCTCATATTTGATGCAATAACAAGCAAAGTTTTTAAACTGTTCCAATTAAATTTGTCAATAATTGTAGCTCGAACCATGAATGAAAAACAAATCTTTTTGATCAATTTATCTAAAGCTCATTCTGGATAATGAATTATCAGTTACGGACAAGGTTTAGTTTCGACTAACGTTAACGTATTTCGTTTTCCGTATTCTGCTCGAATCTTTTAAATTTCTTGATGGGAAGCCTCTCAAAATTATTTACGTATGTAACCTGCGAAACAGGAAATGAAATTTCGACCATAAGTCATTCAAAAGAAGACGAAGTCCGTTGTAGCACCAAAGTGTACGTCTTCAGGGACAACATCGGTTTAAATAAACTTTTCACAATTTTAGCGATCTCTTTCTAAGGGGAGTTTTATCTTCTAACCGGCGTCATATGGCTCATGTAAAAAGTTTAAAGGTTGGTAACTGCCGTGATTGATCTCAAAAAAATCCAAAAATTTTATTCAAAGATCCAAAATTCTTCGAGATCAGTCACGGTAGTTGTCTACTCATATGGCTCATGTAGACGGCATAGTTAGTGTCTTTATTTATACTAGGTAACCCTATCAGCTATCTGAGCTGTTCTCCCTAGAGGTCCAGTAAGGACCACCCCTCATGGGTCCAATGTTCCTACAGGAGGGAACCGGAGTACCTGGAGAAAACCCGCGATGTTTGGTAGAGACAAACTGGACAACACTCTTCTCACATGTGACCAAGGTAACTTTAATCAGATAACTGCATGAAGCCGGAATCGAACCCTGGTCACAGTGGCGAGAGACACGTGCACTACCTCTGTGCACGTACTGTGCACATGTACCCATAACATTGTTCATCAGGAGGGAGGTGGTGTGTCCAAGGCACAATTCCCTGCTTTCGATTCGATCACTAAAGTAGCAACACGTCCGGGCGGCTCCAGTGAGTTAATCATTCATTCGGCATTTCAAGTTTGGATGTGGACGTACACATATAGATATCCTAGAGATCCACGCAGGTTGTCCTCGACCTACAGACGGAGAGCTTGCCCGTAGGCTACAATCTTGGACAAAACTTGTTGAACGAAGCCCAGAAATGGCAAGAAAAGTTACAATATCCAACTTTTGAAGATCATAAACCTACACCTCCGCGCATCCTTGTTTAATGCTGTTTCTTGTTTCCGGAGTTCTGAAAAATGGTTAACTAGGCATAACATTGAATAGGGGATACGAAAGGGGTTTAGGATAACGGTAAAACTAATTCAGGGAAGACTGTCTTGATTATTTGGTCCAAGTTTGCAGTTTGCAGCTGCTGTGTTTGAAGGGAGCTTGCTCTCACTCTCACGGTAAGACCCAGGGCAACGTTTTAGAGTTTTATTGAAATTGTGCACTGCATTACAAAGATTTGTTGCTGTGTTCAATATTGGTAGAACAAAACAGTACAGTAGTTCCCCTCAAAACTAGTCAAAAGCTTTACGACACTGTACTTGTCGAAGTCCTTTTTATGGTTCAAGTTGTGCGGGGGACCTTTGCAGGCGATTTCAAAATTTTGTAAATAAACCGCCAATGATATCTGTTGTCACAGTTCGTTTGAGGAAATTCCTTGAATAAGTACAATGGGTTTCCAGTTTATCAAGCGTTAACACAGTCTCATGAAAAATATCTATGGAAATATACCCTTCTAAAAGAACATCGGAAGTGTGAAACTAGTCAATGTAATTATTTCCTGCATGAGGGTATTTAACGCTGACTTTGTAATGCTTTTCATTTCTTTTCTGAATCCAATCTACCCTAATTTGGAGTGGAATTCCAAATGAAAAAAAATTCCCGTTACTTTCGGATTTAGTACCAATTCAGGGCCTCTACTTTCAGCCAGTTACTTTTAAGGTGGGCGTTTATTTTCGAGTGGTTCAATTATCTTGAAACGCAGTTACGAAAGTCTTCATATATTTATCCCAAAACACATCTTTAATTCCGAACTGATTTGTTTTACATGATATTCGAATTAAAAAGCCTCTTATCGAGGAAGTACTTTCCGAAAGCATTTATAGCATTTATCTGAACCCTTCCTAAAAAAATTCATCCGTCAATTTCAACCTTTCGTTGACGTACACTTCTTGAATCTGTACGTTTTGTCTTGTTTGCCATTGCGTTCAAGATAACTTGATTGTCAATGAGCCGGTTCTTTCGAGAGCGTCACTATGCTATTTGGGGATGCTAGTTGCAGGGGGAGCCGCCACTTTCGGGAAACTTCAGAGGCATCACAAATCTACCGTTATTGTCGGGAAGTCGTTACTTCAAGAATCCTACGTTAAACTAATTTTTATGCGCTGTAAAAAACCAATTTTGATTACGTTTGTATAAACACGTTTTTCTCAGGCATTCCATTGCATCGGCGAAGACATACCTCATTTTGTACTCGCCCTACTTACACGTCATGAATGATATTTTACAGTCCAAATTACCACTACCAGGAATTATAAACTCGGAAATACATTACTGACAGCAACATATAGACCAGGCAGAAATCGTAATCTAGTCGAGAATATTAATACCCAGCTTGTATACGGATTCTGTTCCTCTATATCTGTTTTCTTATCTTTCTTGCAAAGATTTTTTTCTATATTTTAAGTAAGTCTTGTGTTTAGTTCATTATTTTGATCGCTTACTCTAGTTAGACTCGCGCATGCAATATATTAATCAGTCAATGCAACTTTCTAAATGTTCTCTGAGTGTTGCAAATTTAGCAACGAAAGATTCTTCCTGAATATTTATATAACTGATTGAATCCTTCTCCGTTTAGTATGTTGGGTATTAACACTCTTGACAACATTACTCACAATCTCGTGTTTCTGTAAGAGTATATCAAAATTATAAGAAACACTTCTATCACACTGTACAGTTAAAAATCAAAATACGAATGACACGCTTAGGTGTATCATAGTATCGTTGTACAATACTGATTAAATATTACGCAGTATCTCTACAGTAATGGAGCAGGGAGAAAGAAGGTATCAGGGATGTTACAATCAAGAATACACCAAAAATTTCCTCACCAGTGAATATGTTTATCAACGTGTTTTTCTCCCTGTTATCTTTACCCCTCCTCCACTGCGTTACTTCAGATACTTCATGTCTACCGAATATTAAATATGTTCTCATAAACTACTAATATATAACTAAACCGTCTCAAAGCGAACGAGAAACACCGCATTTGAGATCCATGACCCAGCTCAGTGATTCCAACCAATAATTTAACAGTTCCTGGCACACTATTTTCTTTCTTTTCTTTCTCTATTTTTTTCTTTTTGTTTTGTTTTTACTTTTATTTAACATTTACTGTTTCAAACCTTTCGCACCATCCATTGTTTCTGCAACGTTTTAAGCTTCAAAGCTGTTGCACTGGAGCCTGTAGTTCAAAGGATGATCAGCACTAATCCAGAATTGCCAATTAATATGTTGCTTTGGTTTCGTTTATTTTGGTTTAAGAGTCTTGTTCAGACTTCTCAAGTTAAAACTTTTTATATACACCTGAAGTCCGTGTAAGAAAATTTCAAATATTTTCAGTATCATGATGGGAAAGTTGCCCATAACGTTTTCACTAATCCTGGATAAAGCTAGTCACCCTTTAAGCAACCGGGCCCAGGATTGTTTCTTGTTTTCTTTTCTTCTGTTCCCTTTCTCTTCCTTTTCTTTCTCTTTGTCCTTTTTTTGGTTAGTTTCTCTTTTTTTTTTTTTTTTAATTTTTTTCCTCAGCTACACAGTTGCTGGAGTTTACTTGGATTAAAACCTACTTTCGACCCAACACCATAAAAAGACAAGCTAGGCCAGCGAAAGCTACACCAACTAACTGAGCCGTAGATGCTTCCCTGACGCCTTGTGCAACATACTTCGTGATTGCTCTCTACGAAATGAGAAGTAGAGACAATCATGAGAGACAGAACAACAAAAGAAGCCATCACATGTACGCATGCTTCTAGACCTTTCTCACTTACGCTAGTAAATTGCACAAAGATTATGCCAACAATCAACTTGTTGTACCTAGAATATTCTTCATGCTGTTCTAGGCCCACGGATGATCCTGAAGGCCCGTTAACACTTGTGATTTTGTGCCTCGCGATTGTCATCTTGGAGTATGAATTAAACTGATAAGATCATCGAAGACAAAATGCGGCGAATCTTAAGCGGATATCTTGCTGCATAGTCACCACCAACATTCCTGATGACGACTGTAAGTTAGTCGAGACGTCGAATCAATAAAAATGTTAACAACATTTGGAGTTACCATTGTTTTGTATTTCATTAAAATAGCGAGTGGTTCACACAACTTGTGGCATAGATTGCCATAGGTTCATTGCATACACAGGGAGGACTGGTTGACTTTTTATACGAGGACAAAACCGCATCTTGTATTAGACGCGGTTCACGTAAGATGCGAACAGCACTTACAGTAGATATTACAAAATGAAGCTGCCAAGGAGATATTGGATTCTCCATACCATTCATCAGCAACAGATGCCCTAGGTTGGAAACTTCTATCGTCGGAGGAAGGAACACCGTACTTTTATTTGTAAATGCACAAATAATTTCGCTGATCATGATTTTAAGTTAATTTTTAATAGGGGTGTTCATAATT
This sequence comes from Heliopora coerulea, assembly GCA_030142905.1. Classification (NCBI taxonomy): domain Eukaryota; kingdom Metazoa; phylum Cnidaria; class Anthozoa; order Scleralcyonacea; family Helioporidae; genus Heliopora; species Heliopora coerulea. The sequence continues at coordinate 1,928,383 of JASJOG010000029.1, read as the reverse complement.
ATCGCAAAAGATATATAAATGACATAAGAATCCCACGTACAAAACCGCGCTGGGGGTTGTGGACGGTTCCTTTATGTGCTGCAGTTGATTGGAACAACTTGGACCAATCAATTCGTTTGACTGATAGTCTGAGTCAATTCAAGGCAACTATGCATAGCTTAAATTTTTAATTTTCTAATTTTGTATACATATACTATATCTTAATTTCCTTTCATTTATTTTAAATATCAACTTTGCTTATAAATTTTATATTTAATTTTAATAATTTACTTTAGATTGTAATATCTTGATTGCAATGATTTTAGATTGTTATTGATAGGACCCTGATGAAAAGCTCATTTTTAGGCGATTCAGGCTTCCAATGAAAAGATTAAAATTCATTCATTCATTCATTCATTCATTGTACTGATACAAGTGTTGTCGTGCCTTATGTAAGTCGTATCTTATTTCCCTCTTTCAAATGGCCCTGACAGGAACATTTATTTCAGAGAACTGAGACGCAATTCACACAAGACGGCCATTCACATAGCAGTCAAATACAAATTGTCCTATTTATTGTAGAACAAAGCCTAGCTCTAAGGTCTCCTAACTGCCGCACAAGATCAGGCCCTTCGTACAAACTACATCAAGAATAAGATAGATAAACTAGATGTGTCACCAATGTGCCGAATGTGTGGTGAAAGAGAAGAAAATCTTAGCCATATAACGGCAGAATGCAAGAAATTAGCACAAAACCAGTACAAGATCTGGTAACATGACAAAGTTGTTCAAGTGATCCATTGGAATCTATGCAAAAAGTTCGATCTTCCATGCAAAGAAACTTGGCACGATCATTCCCCAGAATCAATGTGTTGGAAAATGACCAAGTGAAGGTGTTGTGGGACTTCAAAATTCAGACAGATCTCCATTGAGATCATAACAGACCTGATACTGTTGTATTGGAAAGAAAGAAGGAATGTGCTACATTTTCGATGTGGCATGTCCTTTCGATATGCGAGTGTTAGAAAAGGTACAGGAAAAGATTAACCACTATCAAGATCTGAAGATTGAAGTTCAAAAGATCTGTAGCTGTAGGAGGGTATTTATTACCCCAATTATAATTGGAGCGCTTGGGACTGACAGTAAGAATTTGAAGACATGGTGTATGGGAATTTGAAGACATGGTGTATGACCGTATGGGAACACTTCTTTACTTCAAAAGGCTTGCTTGTTGGGCACAGCAAAGATTCTGCGCAGAGTACTGGACACCTAAGGCTACAGAATGTAGCTTGATGTTCTGAGAAACAACAATACCACCGATAATATTATTCGGTGTGAAACATGGAAATAATAATGATAATAGTAATAAAAATAATAAATTAATAACACTAATCATAATTCAGGTCTTGTTTCTCTCTTTTAAGCAGCCCTTATGCTTCCAATAGCAACACATGCAGTACAAGACATTTAACCACTCACCCATCCTCCTTGGGCAGCAATCCAGCTTACCAATCTTTCTTTCACAAACCGCACGACCCAGTCCACAACTAACTTCAGTAAAGGCACTTGGCTGATGACCGAGGTAGCCAACTTGAAGCCGAAATAGAGAAGAGCCACAATTCTTCCCCAGTTGTAAACACCATCGGAGAATATCTGTTGTGCCACATCAGCAAATGCGTCAAATGCAGTTTGTGGTGACACCTTAATCTTACCGATGAGACTATTCAGCGAATAATTATTCTCCAAGTCATCTCCAACTTGCCTCAAGCAGTTTGCAACTTCGGTATTCACGCTGGGTACTTTTAATTTCTCCGGTACTGCACAGCCCTGGGACTCCATACGGTCGGCTATGAAGAATGTCACGATGTCGGGTGTTTCAACCATCACTTCATCCGTGCTCATTTGCCGTTGAAGCTGGATCTGACGTAGGTTTCCAGCCTCTACACTCTGTCCACCGGGGGGTGCCATTGCTAAAATGAATTTCCAAGAAACCTAACAATTATAAAATACATGGAAACATGTTACATACCAAATTAAAAATTGGGGAAATTTGAGATACACCAATGATGCTGTAGACCGAATGAAATCATTTTACGTCAGACCTTTAAACATTCACATTATAATCTTCATCGCATTTGGACTCCACGACCGTCACGTGTCGTCAAGGCAACAAAAAGTGACGTAGTTGTTATAGGATTTCGAGATGTTTAGTGAATTGATAAGTCATGTTTTTGTGATGTCAAGACAATCTTATTTTGAAGTGTGCACCAACAAAGATGCGCACTTGCTAAAAATTCACAATAAGCCTTAGAAATTAAGAAAAACCCAATGGATTTCCGTGTTTGGATACTGTGACCCAAACACTAAGGTATTGCGAAATCTGAGAAAAGCAAACAAAAATACGAACCGCCAGGCGAGTTTTCCCAGCTTTTCGAAAGTCGAGCATCATCCCTGGTGTTTAGATCATAGTGTCTAAACTTAGTTTTTACAATACATCTTTTTAGTACTTGATACACTATTCATAAATAGGTACAGGTCTTTGTGGGATAGCAGCTTCTATACGTAGCTGAATAAGTTTTTAACCTGTATATAGATGCTTTTAATACAAATACAAATACTAATCCTAATACTAAATGCTAATACTAATACTTATAAAAACCTTTCCCAGCTGACAATTTTAAGTATAAGAAGACAACTTCAAACACTAGCATCTGGCAAACCCAAGACATGAGTTAATAAACAAGACAAGAAAACGTTTCAGGTTATATTTTGACTCTATTTCAAAGTCAAAACCCCTAACTTGTCACCTTAAACTAATTTCTGCCCCTGTTTCAATTTCTTTATTTTCCCCATGAATATCAACTGGGTACTTGGTGCCTGTCTTGAAAGAACAAGAAAACTTATTCAGGTGCATTACAAAGTTTCACCTCAAGGCAATAGTCATTGATTAGAAATGAAAAGTACAATGACTAAACTGATGTCTAATATGCAAGGTTTATCTACTTGTTAGCATTAGCACGAAGAATATATTTTCTAGAACAGATGTTCATCACTTCCTTGACATTCACATTCCAAATGGGAACAGATATTCTTTAATATTTTGGCAACCTTGACACATGGACATAAACAATCACTGAATGTTCAACATTTCATTGCATTGGTAGAGCTATACAATTCATACCAAAAAACCAGTACAGGATTTAATGATGTTTGGTGTATCAAAACACCATCTGTCTCATATCACACCAATCACCCAACTCACAGATGCACAGTGGACAACCAAGAAACTTTAACTAGTTACTGAAGAGTTACAGTTGGTTAAGTGTAGAGTGTTAGAAGCCACTACCCTGGTAGTGGTAATAGAAACAAATTCTTCACAAAAACTTATATAAAGATAACCATGACATGACAAGTTTGAATTATTTGGCTTTTTTTTTTTTGATGATGAGTCACATGATGAGAAAACTTACATAATGGATTGTGCACTGAGGCACATGTCATCTTTAAGCCTGGTTTCCATTAAGTTGCAAGAATCGTAAGAATCTTGTCATAGCAGTAGTCCCAACCCTTGTGATTTAATAGAAATGTGAATTGAAGTGACTTGCAACTCAAGTGACTAAATCATGAATATAGGATTATTGCAATTTCTGCAATTGCAATTGCGATTCTTGCAACTCTAACAATTTAATGGAAACCAGGCTTTATATTCAAATGCTCATCGTAACAAAGCAGCTTCATCATCTAGTTACCTACAAAGCAGCTCCATCATTGTTAACACCATAGGAGCATTTGAAATGTGTGACTGAGCACTCTAATTGACTTACAAATGCTGCTATGCTAGCAGGTCAAAGGGGCTGGTTACATGGGAAAATCTCAGCCTGGCCTAAAATTCAGCCCAGTAGACCAAGTCGAAAAAATTCCTGATTACATGAAATATTTCAGCCTGGGCTGAAACTGAAATCAGAAGTGAATCAAAGCAGGAATTTGTTGGTAGCCTTTGTTGTTTTGCCACTTTACATCTTCCCATGCCTGTCAATCATCTTTTCAGCCCAGGCTGAAATTTTTTCATGTAATTATATGGGATTTCTCAGCCCAGTCTACCAGGCTGAAGGGTAGCTCAAACTGGGCTGAAACTTTCTTCATGGAACCACAATCTCCATTGTTCAAGTACTGGTATTTTATTGGAAGGCCAGGCTAAAATCTCAGCCTGGTTAATTGTGCTGAAAATCTCCATGTAATCTACCTCAAAAAGACTTAGAAACTGGCCTGGAACTTGTGTTCCTCACTTGGTATTTATTGCTCAGGGCATACATGGTTTGAAATGGGTACAAGTGTCTGTACAGACTCACAAATCCTGGTACACATCATCCATGAGTCAAAAATGGTTTTAACCATTTTAGCAACAGACTTTTCATTCATAACAAAGGTCATGGAGCCTAGTCAGCATAGAAGATCTTATGAGCTCCTCAGAAACAGCTCTTCAGGCAAAAGTGTTCGAGTGTAATAATTCACAGTCAGATAAAATACAACAGTGAATAGCTGTTGGGACATAGCACCTGTTTTTGAGCAAAAAAGCATTAACTCTAAACTGAAGAGGCCTCCCTTGAAATTGCAATCAGTTGAGTGAATCCAAAAGCAGCCCCTACTAACCTATCTCATGAAAAAGTTAATTTATTTCACCTCTTAAATGGTGTTATACTTTAATATGCCAAGATGTTCAGTAAGCTTAGGTCAAAGAGTGGCAACAAAAACTTGAAAATTGGGGTTGCCAAAGTTATTACAAGGATTTTCTTTAGCCTGGGCCAACAGCCAACAGCCAAATGGAAGAACTTAAAGGCTACATAATCACACCATGTTGGTCTCGCTTAATTTTTGACTCATTCAAAAGAGAAGATCCTAATGTAACACAGTGAGGAGGGAGGCTGTGACACCATGGTCTCTCTATTAATGCCCGTTAACACGTGCAATTTTTGCTCATTCTGATTTTCATCCTGGTCTATGTAATAAACTCTTGACAATCTACATAGCAAGACATCTGCTCATGATTGGCTCCAGTTTCTCCTCAATTCTCTTCAGTTAAACACATAGTCCAAGATGTCAATTGCAAAGCACAAAATTGCACATATAAACAGCCCTTTAAATATCCTAATGATTCAGAAATAACATACTATGTCTAGAAAAAAAAAAAACTTTTAAGTTTCAAACAATCACATAAGGGGGGAAAATGGAAAAGAATTATACAATCTATAAAATGTCATCTTGTGGCCTTTTATTCAGATTGAAACAACATAATATTGTCAAAATATCCCTTCACCTTGTTTCTGACTTATCTAGTTCTATCTTGAATATAAAGCTAGAAGATGAAATAGTTAAGTTTTTGACTGCTTTATTAATGGCTTTTATTCTTGCTAATGGGCAAAATGAAACGGAAGATTTCACCTTGGGCAGAAATGAGTTAAATCACCTCATTCTACTGCAGATGCGAGATGTTTAAACTTTGATTTAAGTGGAAAATCCAACAATAAAATGAGCAAATTAGTAAGCAAGTAAACATGATGGATGATAATTCATATTTGATAAATCTCAAACATTCTTGAAAACGTAGACGTTTCCGAAACATCAACAACGACCCCTACAAATGTGTGAAACGGAATAGCCCAAGGTCAGTCACAGTACTGTTTAGAAACACATTCTCTGTATATATATATATATATATATATATATATATATATATATATATATATATATGCTGTATCCACATGTGATAATCGAAAGGCGAAATTAAACTACCAATATAAGGAAGAGAATAAACAGAATTTTTAAATCATGTGGGGCCTTCAGCCCTTCACTCGAAACAATTGTTTCTTCACGTTTTGACGGATGTATTTCGCTTTTCCTTGAATTTATCATTATGCATAGCCTTGATAACGCCGCCTACCCACCAAAGATAATCTTTGAGAAGATTTCTCTAATTTAATTCGAATAAAACTACAACAGATAAGCAGCCTTCAGAGTAATCGGACTGCAAACGTACCTTAGGGTGTTGATAGTGATTCTTGGCCTGTTCAAATCAGAAATAACGCTTGTACTAACCTGCAGGAAGAAAATATATGCATCGGATCAAGTTCAGAGTCGCCATCGTTCTGGCCTTCGGCCATTATTGTTTTGGTCAGTAAACATGTTTTAATCAACATCTACGTTAAAATGTCTTCTGTCAACAAACTATTCGAACTTTATTGATTCCACTGACGATATCTATTCCCATGGCAAACTGGAAGCCTTTTAAAAGGTTAAACAATATACTTTACCCAACAAAGTTCTAAAGTCACTCCGACTAAGGTGGATTGTACGACAAAACAGTAATCTGGCAAGTGCCTCCGCAACAGCCGGTGAGCTACATTTAACTGCTAAATTCTTTACTTTTACCGGAACCAAAGTAGAGGGATGATGGATTGGAAGGTTCCTGATGAGCAGGAACCAAACGTGAAAGGTCTCTCGGCGAACTACTGAGTTGTGTCAATAAGGGGGACATACGTGCTATTAAAAGAACTGGATTTAATCCGTGATGATAAAATAACATCAAAATAGTGTTTAGGTACTTAGACAGAGATCTTGTAATGTCTTCCTCGCTTCCTCTCCCCAAAATTTGTTAAAACTTAGTAAATCTTTGATAACAGCCACAGAAATTTCTTGCATTCAATGCGAACTCAAACCGTTGACTCAGACTTGCATCAGGCAGGCGAGAACTTTGAATCACTTTGAGTGGTTAGCTCAAGAGAATGACGTAATATTAAAGATCGACTTCCGTTGAATAAATTTCTTCTAAACTTTTTCCATTCGATCGAATGTTCCATTACTAAGCATCCTCTAAATATTGTAAAAGGTCAACAATACGTTAATTTGGTAAAACCTTGAGGTTCTTAACTTTTTTTGGCCAAGTTTAAAGAAATTAAGATAATTTGGATTTCGATATTTTCCACTCCCACTCGCTAATCAAAATATAATGTGGAATGGATCCGGAAGTACTATCGTTCGCATTTAACTTGTCGTTCAAGTTAATTAAATTAAAAGGGGAGCAGGGTAAGGGTGTCCATGTTGGACAAACATACATAGGATACTCCGAGGTGTGGAAAAATTCTTGGTTTTACACCTTTTAATTTGAATCTAGCGTTTCTCCAGAGAGCTTTGTAGCCACTTCCGCACAGCGGCAGGATTTTCTCGTTTCAAGGAAGACCTTAACATTCTCCCCACCTGAGCGTCTTCTCTTCGTATTTGAGCAAATCTAGTTGATTAAACTCCCGTGTTGTGAGGGTTCGGTACTCCATTCCTACCCTGGTCTTGCCATTGTTCAACAGTGCTTACGCAGCACTTTACACGTTATTGTTGGGATTCTTATTTCCCAAATGTTTCGGGGATCTGTCCTGTCGTGAATTAAGACACCTGCAGTTAAGAAAATAATTATTTTGAATTTGATGGAAGAGTTTTTAGGCAAAAATTGGGAACGGCAATAGGTACAAAGTTTGCCCCGGCTTTTGCGAATATTTTCATGGGGAATTTTGAAAATTCGTTCTTGGAGACTTGTAGTTATAGACCGTGGGTATGGTGGCGATTTTTGGATGATATATTTATGATATGGCTTCATGGCAAGGAGAGGTTGGATGAATTTTTGTTGGCTTTGAATTCATGTCATGAATCTATCAAATTTACGTGGGAGATTGGTAATGGGAAAATATCTTTTTTAGATGTTATGATTAATTTTAATGGTGGAATTTTTAGTACTGATGTGTATCATAAACCGACGGATACACATCAGTACTTGAATTTTAAATCGTGCCATCCTCAGCATGTTAAAAAAGCTATTCCATATGGTCAGGCGCTGAGATTGAAAAGAATTTGCGATTCAGAAGATGTTTTCAAAAGTAGGGAGAAAGAATTAAAAGGTTTTTTGTGGAAAAGGGGTTATGAGAGGGGTTTTGTTGATAAGCAGATCGGTAGAGTGAACGGTCTTGATCGAGAAGTCTTGCTTAAAGGGACGGGAAAGAGAAATTCAGATAGGTCTGATAGATTGGTTTTGACTTTTGACTTTCATCCTGCACTTCAGGTAGTGCATAATATTCTTCGAGAATTGCAAATTTTGGTTGAATCGGTACCTGTACTTAAAAAGCTTTTGCCGATTGCTCCGAGGTTAAGCTTTAGGAGAGCGAAGAATTTGAAGGATATTTTGGTGAGGGCTAAAATGCAGCCTATGGAGGAGGGGTCCAAGGGAATGTTTTGCTGTGGAAAGGCCAGATGTAAAGTTTGTAAATTTGTTGAAACTGGATCGACCTTTATGGGTAATGTTGAGAAGCGGTCTTTTCATATCAATCATTCCTTTGATTGTGACTCTCAAGGAGTGGTATATTTAATAACATGCAAGAGATGTAGCAAACAATATGTGGGGAGCACAATAACACCATTTAGGCTAAGGTTCAATAACCATAAGAGCTCATTGAGACGATATGAAAGGGGACAAAGGGGAATTTGTGGGGAACACCTGTATGCACATTTTTTTGATAATGAGCATATAAGTATGAAAGATTTATCGGTTAAAATAATTGATGTTACCGACGTTAGGGATCCAACAGCAAGGGAAGGTTTTTGGATTGAAAAATTAAAATGTTATACTCCTCTGGGATTGAATGTAATGGAAGTTTGAGATTTATGTAAATTTAAGGAAGAACGATAAGGTATATAAGGACTCTATTCTTTAACTGTGAGCTGCTGAAGAAGGGGCCGGTCCCCGAAACGTAAATTGTGGATTTTTCTTCTTTTTTAATAAAGTTTTTATGATGTTTATATATATATATATATATATATATATATATATATACATATACATATACATATACATATGGTAGGCTTTTTAAGTTTGCAACGCATGTGCAGAATTAGACAGAATGTACAGTGTTACCCTGGTGAGAGATACAGGACTCCAAACCAACTGCCTATTTTAATAGGGGGGGCAACACATGATGTGGGCGTATCCCCGAGAACTAAAATTATATATTGGGTCACGACATACAGTGGATATTTCCCAAAACTGAAAACCTATGTGGGATAGCGTAAGGTCACCACAAAAAGTGGATATTTCTCCAACAAGCAAAACGTCGGAAAATAGTATAAAGATTGAGAAAGTGTTAAAGGAAATGACCTACTATTGATATTAAGCGAAGGTTTAATTTTAGAAATTAACAAACTCACTCAAAGGAGGACATCAAATTGTGTCGAACCTTGTGACAGGACAGAAAAATCATCCTGAAAAACGTCGTGACCTGTTTTTATTTTATGCGTGAGAATGCTCGCTAATGCGGAGTGAGAGCGTTTTTTCCCAGTGTAGGCCGAAATACCCATATGTTCAGACACCCTTGTGTGTAGAAGTCGGTATGTTTGACCAACGTATAAAAAAAAATAAATAAATATAAAAATTATAAAAATTATATAGGATGACCGCGGAAATTGGGTATCTCCCCAATACCAAAACTGCATATTATGTCTATATTCACAGTACGGAAACTCAAATGTTCAGGCTAATCGTTATATAACACTCGTATAGAAAAATAACTTTCTTTTCCTTTAGTTTTCTGGAATATCAACACTTCTATAAATAAAATTTACTCACCTGCTGACGCCCCATCAGGCCAATATGTTTTCCGTTTCAGGGATATAGTATTCAACACCTACGTAACGTCCGCGTCTAGAGGGCTATGGGATCATATTCTTAAAGAAAACATTGAAATTTGAAAATCTCTATAGGCCATTTTTGTATTATGGCAGCACAAACCGAAAGCACACTTTGGATTAAAGATATTAAGCAAAAGCCATGGTTGATCTGCTTGGTCTTTTGTGAAGATCTATTGCTCAACATACGTCCCACCTATTTCCTGTACCTATTATGGGGTCTTAATTAAGTCCCAAGCCCCTCCCCTGGGTGTACCATCTACTGTTCCGGTCCCTTTGATTTTGAAGTGATTTTTGCACCTTTTTTTGTGCATTTTTCGTATTCTGTGTTTTGTAGAAGGACTAGGCGGAAATCACTTTAATTTTACGTTTGATAAAATGCTTCCCCACAACTTTAACAACTCGAGATCGAAAAGCAGATTCAAAGTTTATAAATAAATATGCAAAGTGAGAGTACACTTTGTTGTCTTCCAATACCTTCGGAAAGAATCTACAGATGCTCTTCATTTGCACTATGTTTACATAGGATTACTGTTTAAAGGTCAAGGTCATCGTCAACGTAAAAATTATGAAGGTCATTCAAGGTGAAGGAAAGGTCACTACTGCATAGTGAATGACAAAATATAGCCACAATTTCTAGAAAAAAATAACATTTTAAGAGTAAGACCACTTTAAGATGTTGATTCTGTCATGTGATGCAAAAATGATTAATTAGGACAAAAAAGTGCCTCATGGATTTTCAGAATAAATAGAGATTAAAAAGGTGGATAATGTTAATATTAACTGATTGCATGACAAAAAATAAGAACTACTACGTCATTATTGGGTGGACGTTTATTAGACGGTTCACACACTTCTTCCTGTTCTTCACTTCGTCGATTCGTGTTGTCGAATACATTTTCGTTGTTGTTTGTAATCTAATAAATATGTAGTTAGACAAGCCGTACGCTAATTCCTCTGCGAACACAGAAACATATCCTTAACAGATAAAAAATATGTCACGAAAGGTACAATACGGGTTTATTGGTTATTTGGTCACTACGTAGCCATTGCATTTGGGTGAACGAATAGAAATTATGAAATACCAATTACATGTAAACTTTGAGGAAAGAAATACGAATTAAAATGTTTTCGGTGAAAGTTACAAATAGAGTTACTGTTTTTTGCTACAAATTTTGGACTAGTTTTGCAATTCTCAAATCATAATTTTGCTACTTTTGAAAAATAGACTCTGGCTAATTTGGGGTTATTTTTTAAGGTAGCTTGGGCTGGTTCTGTCCTGTGCAATCTGGCAACACTAACTGTGAGCATTTATGAGTTTTATGGTAAATATTTCTTGCAACATTGATGTACATACGCATCGTTTTCCTATCTATGCAATGTCGATTATCGTTAATCATAGAACCAGGCGTGCGTTTAAGACGTATTCGATTGCTTTGCGCTAAAGCTTTCTGAAATTGGCAACCATTTGTTTGGTTTTTAAGTGTCAAAGAGATCAATCTAAAGTCGCTTCGAGCCGTTATGGAGAATATACGACGATAATTTTCTAGTTCATGATAGTCCTGACCAATTTAATCTGATCATCATTACAAAGTGTAGCTCGAAGCCTAGAAAATTTACTTTGTGTTTTAATAACATGTCTTACTATTATTCGGTGACCAGTCTTGTCATTTGCTTGCTCTAAATATTTTGAATTCAGTCATTGGACCTCGGAGGTTTCGGAACCGGGGGGCCGGGGTACGGGAGGCCTTGCTACTCTACATTTTTGGTGGGGGTCCAGAGTATGTGTGGCCTCGTTAGAACTTGCTAATTATTACTCAACTACAAGCGTATGATTGCCAAATAAGATTGCTGCTGAATCGAAAGTTATTTTTCCTTACACTTATTCACAAGTGATCAAATCGTTACTGTTGATACCAGTATTTTTAAACAAATTTGCTATTCTTAATTTTACCAAAAAATTTTACCAATCTCTTTGTTTCACTCTTGGAGCACAATTAATTTTATAATTTTTTTTTCCTTGAATAATTTATAGCATTTTCCTCCTGAAATCTCACTTTTTTTCAGTGGTAAAGCAGAAATTCATTTCATTTATAGATACTTTTCATTTACCCAATTATGTATTTCTCAGCCATCTATATTTCTGATCCTCACAATGTTTCATAGGAAGGTAAAAAGTCACTCAAAGACCAACCAGACATAAGAACTTTACTCGGAATACTTTTTCTTGAATTTTGACTTACTGATCGAATAGTGAGTCTTGGAAATTTTCTACCCTGAAGTCGTAGAAACCTTACATAAGTTGCTCGAGGAAGTTTGATAATTTAGAAATAGAAATATTAACGATGTGATTGGACGCTATTCTATTTGCAAGACTTGGTAGGTCCTCCTAAGATATTGTAGTATCTTACATTGAAACACTGTGAGGTCCTGTGGAGCTGTTAGGTCTTCGTTATGGGGTTAAGCTTGTATAACTATCAAACATTGGTATTAAAGCTTTGTCATATTCTTTTAATTCTAAATGGCTGCGTGGTACATTTCGTTTACGGAGATTATGAGCTGAATCATTATTCATAAACCAGAACCATCATCACTGGGGTTTCTCCAACCTTGTCTCCAGGCCATTTCCCGCGGGATGAAGCCACTATTTATTTCAGGAATTCTATTCTCAGAAAATTCGGAAGATTATTACCCCTACGTCCTCAGTTAGGTCGAGCCTTCAGGTTTTAAGTTCCACGTGACTTCAATTGCACCTGCACTTTCAGTAAAGGTAAATGTAAAAAAGAAAAAAAACAAAAACAAAAGAAAAACACAATTTTTGAATGTTAAGAAATGTTTTTAGTTTTTCAAAAGTTAAACAAGCGGAAGTGACGTACTGGTTACAATAAATACTGTTTGGGGAGGTACCGTACCGTAGATCAGTGGTTCTCAATCTTTTGCTTCCCAGGGACCCCTTCACTGATTTTAAAAAAGCTCAGCGGACCCCCTCCCCAACTGAAACTGCAGCTTCGCCAATTTCATTGCTTCATTGCTTAAAATCTCTCCTTAAAAGATGCATTTAGGTTTGCTTTGCTCAGTTTGGCATGGAATAAAACCAAATTTTAAGTATTCAACATTGTATCCTCGTAGTTTAATCTTCACAGTGGCAGATCGTTTCAAACTCATGATTAATTTATGGCCAGGTAAACCCTGGAGAACTTTTCCTGTACGAACAAAGCTCGGATTGAACAGGCGAAGCGTTGTTGTATGTAACATGAGATGAAGCTGTGACCTGTTAAAACCTAAAAATTACGAGTTCTTATGTTACACTTACACCCTTCGGAATTTGCGATATTGACTGGTAGTTTGCAAGAAAAATAGTTGAACCAATATTGCAGGTAGTCATTTGCCAAAAAACATAGTTACTTTCTGCTGACCCCGTCCCTTTTGCGTGGACCCCCGGCGGACACCTTAGTCTCGGCCACTGAGTCTCGGCGGACCACCAAAAACTGTTTGCGTACCCCAGGTTGGGAACCACTGCCGTAGATATATTGTCCGCGGGAAATTTTAAAAATTTTATCGAAACTGAAATGGCTGTTTTTTACAAAATATTTGAGTTCTTATGCGGGACCTCTGACGACATTAAATAACGTTTTTGAAGCATTGTTTATTAAAAAATGATAGGGTAAATTATAAAAAATAAATAGCCATTATAGCCTTGCCAGGCTCTTGAAGGTAACGTCATCCAAAACAATGGCGCTGCGTTGTTTTCTTGTCTGTGGTGAGATTCCCATCGACAAAAGTACTCTTCTGTCTTTAAATCCTCAGATTTGCTTGATCATCTCGTTTCGATAAATGGCAATAATGAATTAATGTTCCTTTTCATACATTTGATATGGGAATCGTGTTTGCATGCATAAAATCATCCATTGATTCGCCAGATTAATCAGATAAAAGCCTAGCCACAAGTACGAGATCACCAGTGACGAAAACATGAAACCAGATGATCTTTCCTAACAACACCAGTGCTACTGTAACGCTAGAGTAAAACATGACCTACATTTGTTCTTAGGAGATGTTTTCGAAGGCGTTTAAAGTTTCAGATTAAATCCAAAATTGGCTTCATCAATCCCAAACAGGAATTACACTGTCATTTTGTGAAAAGCTTCTTGCCGCGGTCACTCAACCTTAGCGGCTCGTTATGTGCTGGATTTTGCCAACGAACCAATCATGGCTGTTGTTTCGAGATAACCATTGTCTCGTATGTCATAACCCTTGGCAGGAAAACAGAATAATCAGCAAATACATGCTCGTCTTTCTTATCGTTTCCCGACTCAAAACCATATTTTACGGTTTTCAAGCTATCTGCAGTGTTACACTGAGTGTCTTTCATCGGCATTTTAACCGGTTGCTGCGAAATGAGTTTTGGAGTGGAGAACAGAAACGATCGTTATAGTAAGATTTCAATGGGCGGTGCTTATGAACACTTGGTTGAAAATTAAACAGCAAACGCGATAGCAGCAGGCCTTAGACGTTGGGAGCGCCTAACATTCCTCATTTCGTCCGGATTCACTGTGGAAGGCGAGTAGTGACCTGACAGCAACTTCGCGTTTTATTCACAACCTACGCTCTTGCTTGACCATAAATCCGCCGGTCTTGACTTGGTTTATCCACTCTGACAGCTCTCGAGAACCGTTGCGCTACTTATTATTACAGAAACCGTTCAGTTCTTAAAATCTGACATTTCACGTTGTTAAAGGATGAGTTCAGGTACATGATATTTCACAACTTTCGTGGGAAGATTTGGGATCGGAGAGTTTTTGAAATGCGTGCTCTCATGCGCTCAATTTCTTTCAGCTCGGCGATCAAGAAGAGGCGAGGACGCTGAAGACGTAAGTATTTATTGTTGAATGCAAAGCTTTGCGTAGTGGCTCAGAATGAGCTGCGACGACTGACAGAACCCAATAGATGTTGTGCATTTCCGTTAGATTTCTTGTGATATCGTACTGCGAAACATTTGTTTTGGTTGCTATGCATTAGTCTCAAGCACTTTGACAAACTTGCTGACGTTTTTCTCCCAATTGAGCTCATTTGTGCATGTTCAAAATAAACCTTATCCCAGATTTCGCCAACACCTTCATTGAATTCTTAAGGCACAGAACCATTTTCTGCTTTTGAAACCGCAAGTACTCCTGCAAAATTGAGTTCAGCGCAGTTTAAATAAAAGAAGTAAGGATTGTGCGATGACAAGAAGAGCATTGACAATGGTTAAACATTGTTGTCATAGTCCTGTCAAACTGACAACTGAATACTCTATTTAAGTGTTCATTCATCGCTGTATAATATGCAGAAATACTGGTCACAGCCGATTGTAATCGGGCAAAGAATTGTGCAGTATGTTAACTGCTGAGTCACTCTTACAATTTACTGTAAGTCTGTGTGTCAACTGGGAACATATTTTCTTAATCTTTCACAAATGTAGTTGAAGATTTTATAGGCAGATCTGGTTTCTCGAAAGACAATCCTGTTACTGCACCCATACAGCCTGTCTCAAGTCTTTGGGTTGTATTACCTTAATCATTCATAAAACTCGCTTATCATCATTTTTAATGTGGAAACCAAACTTAAAAATATCTATAAAGGAAATATGTTTAGCTACATATTTCATTGGCAGTACAAACTGTAATAGTTTATACGACCATGACACGGTTTTGTAGTGATTAACGGGACAATTGTTTCTGGTTCTTGGCTTCTTGCTGAGATTCCCAGAAGCCTTTACCATGTGAGCTTTCATTGCAAATATTGTCACATCGTTGTTGCAATTCTTTTCTTTCACCTCATTTTCGTTCAGAATATGAAGACAACGCATACTGTTGTTTTCCACATGTTTGATAACCTTTTGAGGAGATTATTCTGGCCCCAGACACTAACACACTTGGTAATGTCTGCACTCTATTCAGTAAGCATTAACAGAACATTTTTTACTCTCAGGTTGCTATTAAAATTACATCAGCCATACTATGTAGAATTGGAAGAATCCAATTAATGTTGAAGGAGCATAAAATCACTATAGATTAGTTGTAGCTTTTGTCATGGATGAAATGTAATTCTAAAACTTTGAATTATTGTTGAACAGATTGGCAATAATTTAAATGCTCTAGATTCCTTTGTGAGAACATGAAGTCTGAAGACAATTACTATGCTCAGAGGATTGTAGATAAGCATTACATCTTTCCCTATGTACATTTCTTTAACATTTTAACGGTTCTATTAAGTTTTTAAAGTCACAAATTATGTTTGTCCAGGGAAACTGACAAACAGATTATTAACACTCGAGGCTGTCTTTGTACTATTAAATGACTTACTCAGCATATAATGGTGAACACACTGTTATGTCAAAGAAGTATTTTGGAAAGAATTAGCAAGTTACCTTTAAGAGAGCTGATATGAATTGGCTGTAGTTTTAGAGAAAGTACAGTGTATCAGTGACAAACTTTGGCCTGTACATTCAGTAATGGATGATTATTGAGGTCAGATTGGTTCAGTACTATAATTAATCTTATGCACCCAGCAGGGTACTGGAACATCATATCTCAATTTATTATCATAATATATGATTAAATGAAATTACATGTGAACATGTATAATGTATATACAATGAACCTCTGACAAGCCCCCTTGAAAATATCCCCTCCTCAATGTAGCCATCTGATCTTAAATGAAAATCATACTGATAGTAAGGCCCTTGAAAGTAAGCCTACAGGCTTGCATTAAGAGATTACTTCTAAAATAGGATTTATGCACAGAACAGGTATATGTCAAATTATTTCATTTCTTTAATGAAAAACCATTCACAGTATCAATATGGATGACAACCAAGTGACTGTTTTCCCAATCATAATGCATTCCTTAAATTTTAGCTGTATTTCAGGGGCACAACTACAAATTTTGAAGGGCATGAGGGCAAAAAGCTGTCACTGAAATAGTGCATGTACATATGTAAGATTTCCCACAAAGTGGGTAGGGGACGTGACCCTGCCAACCCCCCTTTAGGTGTGCCTTGTTCTTTTAAGGGCATGGTACCGGGTCTGAATTGGCGATCCAGAACAGCTTTGCTATTTGGTTTTTGAAAAATAATGTTTAACACACACATGCCCTGCCTCTACCCAAAAATAAGATTTTTAGAGAAAAGAAGAATGTTTGCAGATTCTCCTTCTTTTCTTTATCTAACCATTAAATGAACTACTGTGACATACTTTGCTTACATCTAAAATGGAGTTTTGCTTATATACTGGGAATATATTGCTTTAAAAATCATAACACATTGTAAACATGTTGCTTTAAAAATCATCGTAGCGATGATCATGGCATCAGCAAAGCAGTGTGATTGTCATGTTATTGTTAGTGCCATTAGAATATTTGCTTGAGTCAAAAACTAACAAAGCTAAAACACTGTAAGCTTTACAGTTTTCAGAAAAAATTGCTTCACAGATTTTTGCAATTTTCAAAATTACTTCACAAATTGTGATTTGCAAAGTGCTAATTTGGACCCTATGGTAGGCATTGTCCATTAGCAAAGCAGCTCAATTCTGCCATCTTCAACATACATTACCATTCTTTCTTATAAAGTACTAGACACAGTAAAAGCTGCTTAGTGTTCTTTGTGTTTATATGTTTATACAGTATATTTCATTTTACTATTTATTTATACTATGACTTTGTTAGTGCCTCATTTGTAATCTCCTTCAATGAAGTAATTGAATTTGATTCTTGAGATGCAAAATTCCAAACCATCGTAAACCCAACCAATTTTGAGTTGTAAAATCTCCTTTAAACAATAAGCACCTTGCAAAAAAATAATCCATCTACAGAAATATAAATCCAGGGAAAAGGTCCTCTGAAATAATGTAACTGCTGGACTTGCCTGCAAAATAGTATCAGAAGCAGTGGTGGATTAAGGACAGGACCACTGGGACCTGGGCCATGGGCCCTTGATATTAAGGGTCCCCCATTTAGGGATTCCAGATTTATTTTATGTTATCCAAAAATAAAACATTGTGTTGTCAATCTTCTGCCTAATATTTGGTCACTAGATCACCATAATTAATGTGGGATATGGTGAGCTGCTTTATAATAGAAATATGGTGAATAACCGGCATGCTTATGTGTTGTTGAGTGGCAGCTCCAGCCCTTCCGTCCCATTCCTAATCCAGCCCTGATTAGAAGTTTGAGGTGTGTAGTGTATCTGAAAATCAGATTCAAAAATGCTCTCTCAGAATCATACATACTGTAGGGAGCAAAACTTTTTGTGGTCCATGAACACGAAAATAAGCCAGAAAAATTGTAGACTAGATCAGGAACTCAGAATAAGGTAATAATACATTGTACATTGACCAGAGTGCAAGAAAAATTGGCACCCCTTGAGACACTGAGGTGGGTGACAGTCTGGCTTTTGGAAAGGTGCTAGAACCTGACTGATAAATTACTGAGTTTCTCATTGACCTAAGACCAGAGACATAGGGACTAAAAAATCACTGGGGGTATCAATTAATTCAAATCAAGAAATTTTATGGAATTTAAAATGTTACAGGGTGTCAAATACAGAGTATTTCATGTAAGTGTACAAATTTTTTGCAACACGAGTGGGCAAGTAGACTATTTAATTTCAGGGAGTGGCATGTGGAATGATAAATGCTGGAGAAACTTACAGTAATTGCTTGTTGTTAACCTCTTTTCCTGCTGGAAATCTCCACTTGAAAAATAAAGCTCTCTGGTGTTAACCAATGTGAACTAGTTCAGCACTTCCTCAGTAAGGAAAAATTGACTGCCAACACATGAAAATGCCTTGAGTTTCAGTTTTAATTATTGCAAATATTAACTTCACAATTAATGGGCAGGGCTCATGCCTTTGATGAGTAAAGTCATAGAGTGTTAACTGAGTAAAATATTAAGTTATGCCCTTGCCATTAATTGGTTAACTGACCTACTAAGATGCCATATAAAAATAGTGACTGTAACAAATATTTAGGAAGCTAGCCCCTCTCCACCAATGAAAATACCTTGTTAATTTTGTGACAAACTATTTAGTCACAGTGAAAAATAGATTGACTTCTACAGTTTTACCTAACAGTGTTATAGATTTTATTTTTAATCTTATAGCAAAATGAAAAATCTCTTGGCCCCAATGTTGAATTCCTTCACAGTTAAAAATGTTATGAAATTATAAAGAATTTCGGCAGTGTCATAGGAACTAAGTTAGCAATGATTGAAACAAGCTTTACTAAGATCATGTATCCAGAGAAAAGGGGTACATTGTACAATCATTCTCCAGAATTATAGAACCAAACTAGGGTTGTGTGGAACTAGTTTATTCAATCAATAATTTTGCAAGAAAAACTAGTCCCTCACCAGTACCAAACTGATACAATCTGGATTAGACTCTGGAGTTTGCAAACAAGTATGTACTGTATTAGAGTAAGACATAGTGCAAAGTGCAAAATACAGTGAAAAATTGGTATGTTTGTTTATTATGGCAAGTTCTTTACATGCCAGGTACTAATCTTTCTTAACTGTATTTTGTTTTAGAATTTTGTTAGTATGCAAAACTTAAGAAATAGCTTTGATATTGTTGTACTGTTCACGGGTGAATTCTACTACAAAAAAATTCTTGTACCATACTATAACAACAGGAAATATGTATATTTTTAAATTATGAAAACTCAATTGTATATTTCTTTGGAGTTTTGCAACTAGTCTTTCTATCTAATTTAATTCCTACAGTAATTCTTTCTATAATGTATATTATGGCCAAAAGTAAGCATTTGAAAGGTTCTGTGTTCTGTGTTTACACTTGAATCAGAAAATTCCAAAAATTCAAAACAATTATTTCTTAAATATCCTGTGAAGTCTTGCAAATCTCTTGGAAAATCTTCAGTGAAGTATCCAGATGTTCAAGATAATTAGTTAAAATCTCAACCAAACTGAGAACTCAAAATAGGAGCACTTTGTTAGGGCTACCTGTAATTATTTTTTTAAGTTCAAGAGTGATATTCACACAGTCACACAGGAACAAGGTGGACTTCTGCACCAAAAGAATTATGCACCCAATGCTTCTACACCCAATAATAAAAAAAAATGGGTGCAGCAAAAAACCCCCAAATTGTACCTTTAGTATAAAACAAAACATAATCTGAAGATCAGCATCTTGGGAAATCCAAGATATGGATTGAAACAAGATGAGAAATGAGTTTGTGATATTTCGATTTTATTACAAAATCATCAGTCTGACAATGATTTTGTAATAAAATCAAAATATCACTAACTCATTTCTCATCTTGTTTCAATCCATATCTTGGATTTCTCAAGATGCTGATCTTTGGATTATGTTTTGTTTTATATTTCTTCAAATTGTTGGTTGGTATTGGTTTTTTGTACCTTTAGTGCTTGTAAAAATACCCAAGCAACCAGATAAATGAATAATATCAATATAGCATGCAGGACTTGTATATGAAGATATTCCTGATGGTAATGCAGACTCACTGTACTGTAAATTACAGTACACCATGTCAAATTAAAAATGATACCAAACTAGACTGTGGAACCACATTGCTAAGAGGTTAGAGTAGGCATTCATATTCTATGGTTATGGTGGCCACTTTATTAGTGTGTACAATCCCTGTAAGATTTTTACTGGAAAGTATAGAAGTAAAATATGCCAAGCATGGTACAGTACTTTGTAGTGTATGGCATAGCACATAAACAACTTTTGTTGTTAGTCAAAAGGGTAAATTGGATAAGTAGAAATGTTTTATTTTAAGCTTCCTTTTAAAGGAAACTGAACTATTTCCAGATGTTATCAATCAGAAAACATTTTAGAGATCAAAGCCTCTTTCTGCAATGCTTCTTGCCCTTAGATCTTCCATTTCAAAATTCTGCACACTATGACCTTATTTATGCCCTAAACCACCATACAGGTATAAACAAGTTGACATACAATCAATTTCAAATGTCATCATGTTTGCTCATGTGTTTCAGTGGTAGCAGTACTTTGGATTTCACACACAACTAGCGATGAAATAAGATTCTCATGTTACGAAGGCTACCAGGGGGGATTACACCCTCTTGAAAACTGGCACAACTTTCTACCTACTATACCAGGGGCAAAACCAATTGGGGAAGGCAGTAGGGACCATTGCCTCACACATTGGTCGGTAAAAAACTGTCTTTTATTCAATTATTATACCAGGAAATGCAACTCTGAGGTACTGTATCTTTGGATCTCAAGAATGGAAAATTTTCCCTTGGAGGTCACTGCACAACATCACTAAGAAACCATTTTTATAGTTCCCCCTTTTAGAAATCCTGGTCACGCACCTATGCAGTTTATTGATTGTATTGTCATGTTTCAGTATTTATTACTTATCTTATGATATTTCATAAGTAGTGTACTTGTGAATTTGACACAGCCTTTTTTATCAACTGTTGTGTATGTTTCCTTTCCTTCTCTCCTTTCTTTCTTTCTTTGTTTTTCTGTTTCTTTCGTTATCTTTCTTTCTCTCTTTCTTTCATTCTCTTTCTCTTATTCTCTTTCTTTCTCCCTTCTTTCTCTCTTTTTTCTTTCTCTCTTTCTTCTTTCTCTCTTTTTTTCTTTCTTTCGTTCTTTATTTCTTTCTTTTCGTTTTTTCTTTCTTTCGTTCTTTCTTTCGTCCGCTCGTCCGTTCGTTCTTTCTTTCTTACTTTCTTTCATGCTTTCATGCTTTTTTTCTTAGTTTCCTTCTTTCTTTTTTAGTTCCTTTCTTTCTTTTTTAGTTTCTTTCTTTCTTTTTTAGTTTCTTTCTTTCCTTTTTAGTTTCTTTCTTTCTTAGTTTCTTTCTTTAAATTTGATGTCTTGTTTAAAAAGATAATTACATAAAATATGTTCAGGGCTCTAATCGAGTAGTCTGAACACCTTTAACCATCGATACTAAATATATACATGTTAAAATTCTTAAGTTCTAACAGATTTAAAAAGGTTTTTTATATGAATCGAGCCAAATATAACTGCTTTTTGCATTCTTTTCAAAACACTCTCTACTAATTTGTCCTGTTGTAATAACTTATTTAGCAAAGTTTTTAAGAACTTTAAGTATCCCTTTCTTTCTTAGTTTCCTTCTTTCTTTCTTAGTTTCTTTCTTTCTTAGTATCTTTTTTTCTTCCTTCCTTCCTTCCTTCCTTCCTTTGTTTGCTTGTTTGTTTGTTTTCTTTCTTTCTTTCGTTCGTTCATTCATTCATTCTGGTCCAGCCCAAATAGGGTTAATTTGACTCCCTACAGTTGTATTTTTACGTGCTCTAATTAGGTCTTCATAAGTGGGTACTTGCAAGTTTACAATAATTGTACGTTCAGTAAGGAGTGTATTCAAGTGTATTTAAAGAGACAAATATTTTTGTCAAAATGAGCAAATATCCACTGTACAGTCCAAAAAGTAGCTTAGAACTTTGGCCAACTTTTATGATTGTTGCAAATAAGTCACAACATAACAAAACATAACACGGAGTATGGAATTTGTTTAGGTCAGATGAGATGTTGAGTTTTTCACCATATGAAGTAATATACTCATTCATACGTTTGGAAATTCTTGCATTAAATAGAGGTGTATGAAAACTAGGCAGAGTTATTGGTCCTGACATGCACGGCAGAAGCAAATCATCATTGGGGGCTGGGTACCAATCCTAAAAACTTCCTGATTGCATAGCTGAAATCATTAAAATTTCCTACAGTTTTTTGTCCCACCTGATCTAATTGGCCTAACAAATTGCAAAGTAAGATCTATTTCAACAAGAGAGAACGCAGTTTCACCGTAACATTAATTGAATTACTCATCTATTTTTTCCCATTACACCTGGTCTACTTCTTAAATTAGAAAATTTTGACTTAAGTTGGTAAGTTGTTTCATGTTAGTAAAGGTGTTCGGTTGTGTGACGTGCAAGCTGGGTCAGTTGACTGGTAAACAGTCAGAAAAACCTGCTTAGACCTCAGAGTTGTTCAAAGTACTTGCACCTAACACAGCTTGCCCAGCACACAACTGAATACTTTTATTAAATTTTTCATAGCATTATTATCGGAGGGGGCTAATGCCCCCCTAGTTTCCCCTCTTCCGCCGGCTCGGCCTGAAATGGTCGTGCAGAGACGTGGGGGATACCCCCTAGGCCCACCGTGGTAATGCGCTACTGTATATCATGGTGTACAACTTGTTTATATTTTGTCTTTTTTTAATTTGACCAGGATGACTTTGCCAAGCAAAGAGAACAAAGAAGACGTGAACGTGAGGAGAGAAGAAGGCAGAGAGATGAGGAAAGCAGCAAGGCTGATGCTGACAGGCAACGGGCACGAGAAGAAAGAAGGAAGAAGAGAGAGAATGGTCAGTAATTTGAGGCTTAAATTTGGTTACTTACTCGTAATGTTCACTATACCACTTGTCAATGTAATTAGTTTTTTGTACCATACAAAGTAAGTGCATAGTGACGTCATATCCGGCAGCTAGCTTTATGACAAATGTAAAAGTTATGTATATCTTGTCAATTATTCAGCCAAAGTCACTTGAAATTTTGTGCATTGTTACTGACAGAAAACTAAAGAACGCCATTGAAGTTGCATTGTCACCATCGTTCTATAATGTCACCTTTTTTTTTTTCGAATTGACGAACCTGGTGCTAGTATTACTGTATCCACGACAGAACTTGAACTCTTTCGTTTAGTCTGTTCACTTGCATCCGTCCTCAAATTTGCTTGTTTTTTTCGTGAGTTTTGAAGATATGCGCAACTTTTAGATTTGTCACATACCTGAAAACTGACGTCATATGTACAGTGGCGCAGAAATCAGGAGGGCTCTGGGACTGGCGCCCCCGAATAATTTTTCAGAGGTAAGAGTGATTATGCTCGGAAAGGCCTTGGATAAACAAACCCGGAGTTATGGGTTGACATTTGTGTCACTGTGTCAGTACATTCGTGCGTGCGATTACTTTTCATATCGTATTGAAATGTTAGCAATTGAAACATCTGTTCACCTCTTTGCTGTCATCCCCATGAATTTTTTTACTGTTTTCATGTTGACCAATTTCCTTGTGTAAATTTTAAAAATATTTGCATATTTTCTGTGTCATACACAACAAATAATTACCTGAAAGCCGGTGATTTTTCGTCCCATTTCTTCTCCATATCTAGTCTCTAGAGGGTTAATATGAAAGGCAGGTGGATTGGTGGAGCGGCCCTTACTCACAACATCATTCTACGCCACGGCTGTACTACAATTACTTCCCATATTACAAAAAGCTGATTACTTGGTGAACAAAAATGGACATCAAAGACGTTTCAACGCCATACCTTGGCCTATTAAACAAAATTAAAATAATTTCAGGCGTCTGATGGCCTTTAAAATTGTTAAATGTGCCATCTTTGATACGTATGGTACTAACTAAGTGCAGAGTTAGTCCCAGGTTGAGGATGCGGGATGATTTTTAACAATTTTTTATTCAATAAATTTTAGGCAAAAATCAATGTTTGTATCATGCCATTAGTGAGTGATTTTTAACCAAATCTCGTTGTAGCAACCCTCTCATGCTAGTCCCGCATGAGGTCACGTTGAAGTCTGCAAATTAATATTCCAGTGGACATTTTATTTAAACTTACACCACGGGAACTTCCGATAAATTACCATACTTTCTACGGTCTTGTATGAATCGTTGTTAAAGGTGTTACTTTGACCCAACCCAGTAACTCTCTAACGTAGGACGTCGGTATAAAATGATGTCACTAACTTATTAGTTTACAAAAGCGCTGATATCATTTCCCAATGCCGAAAAGTGATTATGGTACATGTAGTGGGTGTAATTAACATATCTTAGAAGTGAAATGATGACAAAGATGAAAATCCAAACAAAATGCCCAAATAGGGACCGAATTGCATATGAAAGTAAATTAAAAGTTGGTCTAAATCAACATCCGAATTCCAAAGTTATCAAATCTGCTGTTATTCTTCTTGAAAAGAGACTAGGACTTAATCCTGCTTAAAGATTTGCGAGTATAAAGAACACTCTCTACCAGACTATGATGCTATCCAGGAAGGTGACAACAGTAGGAAACACGTATGAGGACGCAAACACTGAAATCTGAAATAAACATTAACTCTCTAATAGGCTGACTGTGTTGTGTTTTTGTTAAAAGTAAAGTAAAATTGAAATATTTAGAGTCGGACTTTGCATCCGTTGATTTGTGTGACACTGAAATTATTGGAATCCATTGATAACTTTGAAGGCCCATGTTCAAATGAAGGGAGAAAATGGAGGGTCAGTGATCTCAAAAAGGGATGGCGGAAAAAAGGTTAACAGAATTTATCTACGCAGTGCAATTTGTAAATTCCCTTTTAAATATTTCAGGTGACGATTCTGGTTCAAGCCGGACCCGAAGGTAAACAGAAGTTCATTTTATTTTACTAGTGCTTGTGATAGCTAGTTTACTAATGTTAGAAAATTTGGTTGAACATTTGGAGAGTAAATGTTAGGAGGGACTGCAAGACAAGACAAATGTCTCAAGACCGAAGTGCTAGCAGCACTTTAAAATCTATATTCTGACTATCTGTAGTCTCTGCGTTTCCAGTTAGTTGCTAAAACCAACTTAATCAACTACCACTACCACTACCACTACCACTACTATTTAATGATAATTATTCATAAATTAATAATCAATAATAATTCACTACAATTAATTATTTATTAATTTATATTAATTAATAATTAATTATTATTAATAATTTTTAACTTAATCTACATCTACTCATCAAACTAGCTTAGATTACAATAAGGCCTTACCATCATGGCACCAAACTTCGTCGAAAACCTTTCTTTTTAAAATATAATCACAGTCTTGAAAACTCTAAATTTTTGCGTTGCCTCAGGGTTGGAATCAAAAATTTTAAAGCACTCGACAGCTTCGTTTTAACTTACGAGATGTTCTCAACCCAAAGAATTTTTCAGGTCCAAAAAAACGAACCGTTATTGAAAACGAGACAAAACAACGTGCCCTATGTTGTTTGACTTCAGTGCCACAGCTGATGTTTTACACCAGGCACTGCGATTTATTGAGATATCTGCAGGAGCACACGTAGAAACAGATGCTGTGTTTCAGAACTGATATCAGGTCATTTCACAGAATTGTAACGACCCTTGATGAACATTGAAAGTCCCATACAGTACTACTCGATTAAAGACGGTCTGACTTAAGCCCATGGGTGAAGTTAAGAGCGTACTAGTTTAGTCTTAGTCGAGCTACTTTAGAGTCTCTGAACTAAGTCATTTTTTGACTTTGAACAAATTCTTCGTCACTCTGCGTGCTGAGCAAATACTGAAGGTTCATTGAAGTTACATATTCGTATTACGTAACGGTGACGTAATTCCCAATGGCGTATTCAGTGACCCAACTTAATCTCAGTTTTTTAAAAATCGCTTGCTGTGGATCGGACAGAACGGGTAAGTGGGATTTTGAAGTGAGTTGACGGGGCTTTGGTTGACTTCTTAAGACAAGAAAGAGAAGAGGAGGAGCGGAGAAAGAAGGAAGAGGAAGAAGCCAATCTTAGGCGCCAGAAGGAAGAGGAGGAACGGAAACGTCGGGAGCTGGAGCAACAACAACAAGAGGAGGAGGAGGAGGAAGAAGAAGAGGAAGAGGAGGAGGAAGAGGAGCCCCCTGCCCCCCCTGCTGATGAAACGGACGCGCCAAAGTCAGCTTTTGACAAGATCGATGACGACCGTAAACGTAAGTGATAATTATAACTTTATCTTCGTACGTTGAAATCTTATTAAAGCCCTGTCCACACGATACGATTGTCGTACACAATTGTTCACTTTGGCGTATGCGATTATGTCATAAAAGTATAATTCCATTCCTGTTTGCTATTCGCTCGCGAATGTTGAAATTGGTCCTGAAGACTCATGACTGAATCGGATACATCAAAATGAACAGTTGTATACGACAGTCGTATCGTGTAAAAATCGTGCAAATGGGCACTTACGCAACTACGTGTTGTACGACAGAAACTGCGACCTGTTGTATGAAGTGTGGATAGTTTGTTCAGCGGATACCTTCCTATCACCGTGCATAGTACTGTCCATGTTTAAGACAACCGGACTTAAAGTTTTGTTAACTAAATGTTAATATAAGGAGGAGAAACTTACAAATTTTGTTGATAAATTTGTATTCGGTTGCTCAAAGCATGAATAGTGGTAGTGTTGTCAGTTGGGGAGTGGGCTAGGGAGCAGTTTTCATCCGGGTTTCGTGGTATGTAGGTATGTAGGTATGTAGGTATTTCGATGCGTTAATAAGTTTTTGTCGGTACGCGTCAGGTACCGAGCAATGTGTGCATTACCTGTTTCAATAAATAGCAAGCGCAGTTTCAGTGAATGTTTGACTTTACCTAAATAATCTTCAGACTAAAATTTTGATAGTTAAACATTACATGATTTAACTTATATGGTGTTAAAGTTTAGGATATGTCGCTCAAAACGTGTGGGATATTATCTGATTTTCGAGAGGCTAAAAAGCAGTTGCCTAGGAACCAGTTAGGTATTTTGTTAGTGAACTAGTTAATGAACCGTTAGGTGTTTCTTGAATGGATTGTCATACTGGTTTGCTTTTTTTTTTCGCTTTTTTTTTTCTCCAAAGAAAAATTACTAACAAGTTGTAGTCACAAAGTAAGTCAGATACCATGTAACCGTCTGGCAGTTACAGTTGCGTAGCCAGGGTTTTCCTTGGCACGATGGGCCAAGAGCTTGCGTGACGTTTGTCTGAGTTAATTTTTGTAACTTACTCTGAACGGAAAATCTCTTCTAATGAGTAATAATAAATCTATCAATCTAACACTTGAGTAAGTTTTTATGCTAAAACAACGTGGGAGGTAGGGGGTGAAGTGGGGTTATGGCACTATGGGCCCTCCAAATACGTCGGTGGACATGTTTAGTTCATATGAACTGGACATGTCATTAATCAACGTATTGACGTAGATTGATGAGATGACAGAGTTCTAAAATTAAAACCTATCTCAATTAACTCTTTCCGGGGAGGATTGGTTGTCAATGATTTTCCTCTGACTAACAAAGTTTGATTTAACATTGTGCGTGCTGTTTATGAGCCAAGTTGTGCAATAAGTGAAATGACGCACGGAACACGACCTTGTAGCCGATCATCTTATTTTCAAAATAAACCGAATTAACTTCTGAGGTGACGCATACGTCTCGTTGATCGTTATGTAGGTCGTATCATCGACGCCCTTATTGATCGTCTTTATGAACTTGCTGAGCAAAAAGAAGCGAAGAACAAGCCTGCACCACGTGCGACATCTGCTGGGGTGTCGACTACGGACTTGAGCAGTCTGGATCTGAAAGTGCGATCGCTTCGCACTCGGTTGCGCAATGCCGAGAACGCAACGAGCACTTTGGCGAAACAGCAAAAGGAAATCGAGGCGAAGATAAAGATGAACCATCAAGAAGTAAGTGTCGAATATTTTCAATGATAACACTGGTCGCTGTTGGAATTAATTTGGTACTTTTGAACTGCTCCATTGAAAGATCGAGTTACCTATGTTGAGTTATACTCATTTTCTAATCAGCTGTTATTACTAGAGCTAGCTGATTTTGGTACGAATGTACATGAACGTACTTAAGTTTGGTTCCCTGTCCGTCCCCTGAGATGGTCCCTTGATAGCCCATTTCTGGGCCTTCCAATTGAGTCAGTCTTCCCGTGTTGAGTAGCATAGGGATAATGGGATGGTCCTGTGGAAGTAAGGATCAGTGCTGTACCATGGAGAGGGGACACTGGCGCGCATACCTCGAGCGCAAAGTTTTATTGGGTGAATTTTTCAGAACAAAATTTCGACTCTTAGGTCTTTTTTTCTAGATTCAAAAATCTTTCGCGAAACTCAACAAAATGTTAATGTCTCGACTGCTCGTAGTTAATTGACAGGCTCACAAGAGCCAAATTTAAATTTTCAAACACATTTTGAGTAATAAAATACAAAAAACACAAGAAACACTTGTTTCTACAGAAATACAGTTCCTCGTTTAGTTATATACCACTAATACCAGTTTACAATTATCATAATATATAGAGCTTGGGGTGCGTTGGAGATGGCCGGGGGAGCACCTTTAACGGAATTAGCGCCGGGAAAATTACCAACTAGGTACGGCTCTGGTAACTGAGAAACCAAATTATCTAGTGAGTCCACTGGCGACAGTTTTTGGGTTTTATTTTGAGTTCACGTGAAATTCTGGCCTCAACATAACGCTATCTGTGAGGACGTGCAGTACTGAATGAACTATACAAGATAATTACACTAGAATTAACTAAAAACGTCATCTTGTTTGCTTGATAGTCAAGGTATAAACAAGACAAGACAAACGTGCGGTGATATTATTTGATGGATTTTGGTTTATGTTTTATTCTTTGCATGCACAACTGTATTTCAGGAATACGAAGAGAAAAATGTATAATTATAACAATAGGATACTGCGTAGACAGTGATATATTACGTAAGAAGTTGAAAGGTTTGTAACCGCCGTGACTGATCGCAAAGGATTCGAACGTTTCGAGCAAAGGCCCTGAGGTGAAAGGTCTTCTGTGACGAATGGCTTTTTGCTCGAAACATTAGAATTCTTTGCGATCAGTCACACCAGTTACCAGCCTGTGAAGTTTTTACGTCATTTTATTATTAACCTCTAGCAAAAGTCAACCGAAAGATTTGTTGTCTCTAAGGAGATTTGAGTTCGCACCTTTTGGTCTCTAGACTGCTAGTCTGCCAATTGAGCTATTGAGTCAGTTGGCGTTAGTATTTGAATTTAATTCGACTTTAGTACACAATAAATTGACGCAGCAGCTAAACCTTACTCGTGAGGATCAGTGTGCGGTCAATTCTATTTTCGAAATCACCAGTAAGTTAATACGTAGAGAGTCCTCATGATTATCCAATAAACGTTTAAAGCATTCAGGGTACGGTCGCACATCAGACAATCTATCTATATACAACAGGCAATATATCCCCAATATCACAGACTAGAAAGACTCCTCGTCCGTCATTTACAAAATGCCCGATGGGATATAAAACGCGTAACGTATAAGTTTCATAGAACATTTTGTTGGGGGTGTTGGTGGCCAGTGGTAGTGCATGCACCTCTCACTACTGTGACTAGGGTTCGATTCCAACTCCGTGCAGTTATCTAATTAAAGTTACGTTAGTCACATGTGGAAAGAGTGCTGTCCAGTCTGTACGGTGGCCCACAACGACAGCTGCAGATATGTGTATATGTCACACAAACATGTGTAAGTAACATTAGTTACTGCAAATATGTGTGTCAGGACACGAGTTACTGCAAATGTGTGTGCAAGATGAGTTGCTGCAAATGTGTGTGAGATGTAGTTTTGCCGTAGTTGTGGTCTTCCGCTTCTTTTATCAGCTAAGTACTGCCTCAACTGTGGGGCGTCTGTGAAGGCGGAAAATGACACCCGTGCGTCTTCTACAATGACAACAAACCAAGAGAAAGGCCAGCCGAAGAGAACAATGACGCTTTCTGAGATGAGAGTTTTTATCTTCAAACTTAGTTCTCGCTCAAGCGCGTTGCTCAAAGTAAAGTTTCGTCGTCTCACACTTCAAATTCTCATGCGCTTTCTAAGTGTACCTTCACTCACGTTTATAGCGTAAATTCAGACTAAAAACGTAATATTTTGTCATAGGTAAATCCAGAATTAAAACAGTTTGTAACAGTAACTCGTTCTGATTGTAACAGTTGGTCAGACACGTTGCATTAGCATTTTGCCTTGACTTCTGCTGTGAATTCTACCAGCGCGCTGTCACATATTCAGCAACTCACGTTACACTGACATTTTTGCAGCAACTTATCACAAACACACACATTTGCAGCAACTCATCTTACGCACAGATTTGCATCATGCAGCTCGTATTACACACACATATGCAGCAACTCGTGTTCTGAGGGACACATATTTGCAGCAACTAATGTTACAAACACATGTTTGTATGACATATACACATATCTGCAGCTGCCGTTGTGGGCCACCGTAAGTTTGACTCTGCCAGGGATCGGAGGTTTTCCGCGGGTACTCTGGTTTCCTACTGTGGCGACGCTGGAGGACCCATGAGGGCTGGCCTTGACTGGACCTCTAGGGAGAACAGCTTAGGAAGCCGATAAGGTTATCCAGTATAAATAAAGACACTTGGTGAAAGCAAACTCTGCACATGTGAAAGTCAGAAAGTGTTTTCTTTTATGACTGGCGTAGCATCACTTCATGCAATAATTTTAAAACAATTAAAACAAGTTGGGCATCTCCCAAAGACTGATACATCGATTGGTTGTGGTTCTTGCCCTGACAGTACGATCGGAGCCATTAGCAGCCGGCAATATTAAGGAAATAGAGCAAGAAACAAACTCAAAAAAACAACATCTTGAAGAGTTAAGATTTAAGTAAAAACAAGACGAGTATAAACGGTAATATTTCGACCTTATTTCAAAGTTATTGTCAAACCTTGTTTTATTCAGTACAGCCGAGGTGCGCGAATGTGAAATGCTTTGGGTAAGCAGTGAACTGGATCTATGTCGTTAGTACTTTTAAAGCTCAGAAAAAACCCAGTTGACCTGCACGTTTCTCCTGTCGCTGGTGAACGTGCCCGACGTTACGTACGGCCTTATTTCGTGCTTTGCTAGAGACCCGTTTATTCGTGCGATTTTGCCCCTCCCGATTGTCTTCTTGATGTGCGCGTTAAACTCAAAGGAGTATCGAGGAGGAACTGGAGCGAATCATAAGCAGATGTCTTGTTACTCAGACTGCCTTGGGATTATTCCATACGCCAGGGTGACATTCACAGGGTACAAAATCGCACGAGTAAAAGTAGCTTAAGGGTTACAGGGATTTACTCTATTTGTTTTCTTAGGTCGAGAAACTGCGTAAGGAGTACGCCGAGGCTGAGGCAGAATACAATGAAGCTGTGAAGAGCGGAGCAATACCAGCAGAAGCTCCGAAACGTGGACGAGGAACCGCTGGCAAAGGATCTGGCTTCTTCGATGTCGTCAAGAAGGCTCAATCATCGCTCTGGGAGGACAAATTCCGTGCCTTCAAGGAAAAACAAAGAGAATCTGCATCAGTAAGAGCCTTATTTTGATCATTTTTGTTTCTCTGTGATTCGAATGGTGTGATTGCATTCTGGTATCTTCCACTCGTGTTCTTGCTTTGCAAATGTTATCACAGTAGCCATGCTGGAAGAACACTTAAAAAAAGTTTTATTTACTGATGTACGTAGAACCAACTGCACGGAAAAATTCCAGTGAAGTGTGCAATCGCAATTCCAACTGGGGAAGAAAAGACCAAAGTATTTAATGACTTCTTCCCCTTTATGAAATACACCGTTTACTTATCCCTGCGGATAGATGACCCCACTAAATGTAGTTGATACACAATTTAGGAAGGCGGGACTAGTTTTCTTTTCGTAAACGGTCTTTGCTATCCTAATGTTTTCGGGTTACCCAAGTGTACCCTGAGGACCCTCACTGAATGATGAGATGTTTTATAAATTCCCAATTTTGACGAGGGTCAACTGAGCCTGCAAGCCTAGTGTAGTGGTTTGTGCGACCAAAAGCGAGCGGTATCAAGAGGGTTCGAATCCGTGGTGAAACTGAGCTTTTCTATTTATTTTCTTTGCACTCAAAGTGTTTTTTTTTACGCTACAGTGTTCGATTTCGTTCGAACTTTCGTTTAGTGAAAATGTTAAAATCAGAGCAATAAACTAAGTGACTGGTGGTCAAGTTAAGGTGTAAGCGAGGTGGGAAACCCTCTACTGGGACGGTTAGGTATAATCCGTCGTTAAACTTAAAGTCAAGGAAGGAAAACAGATGAAAGATTTTGAGTGTTTTCTTGTTTATGTGACTTAATGGAATCAGGGTGCGGAGGGTACACTTTGGGAACCCGAAAACATCAGGATGGCAAAGACCGTTTATGAAAGGGACGACAACGAAAGCGAGACAGTCCTCTTAGGTAGGGCTAGCCTAGTAAGAGGGCTGAATTTCACCTCGCTTTTACGTGGGAATTTTCTGGCCCTTCTAGATGGCCTGGGTCTAGCACGCATGCGTAACGGGAGGACCAACCCCTTTGAGTGTGTTTATGTAGAAAATTTCCATCCCTCCAAGGCGAGATCTCGTGTACTCAATAGTGAGATCTCGCTTACAAGGGCGGACCCTCTCATGTCTACGAAAACAAATTTTGCAAGGGATTTCACAGGGAGGGGAAGATCTTGGCTAAAATGGCCAGCCCTACTAGGAGAGCTAGCTCTCTTCCATGTAAATGCCGCCTAAGTACGTAAGTAACCTGAACCTTTGTCTTAGTCCTGATAATAACGTAACCCTAATGGTTCGCAGGAAGAAGGTAGCAGGTAAGTTGCAGGTAGTTGCTATGT
Source organism: Heliopora coerulea (assembly GCA_030142905.1). Taxonomy (NCBI): domain Eukaryota; kingdom Metazoa; phylum Cnidaria; class Anthozoa; order Scleralcyonacea; family Helioporidae; genus Heliopora; species Heliopora coerulea. The sequence goes on along the minus strand of JASJOG010000029.1, from coordinate 1,895,228 downwards.
GACTGAGCGATGAAGAGGACAGGTGTATTCAGCTGACGTAATCAAGGGAACCGGCAATTATGAACTTGGTTTACGCGACCTTAACCTGGTTTCAAAACGCATGCACATGACCAAATATTTTCGTCCGATTTTCGTTTTCTTTCAACAACACATTATTGTTTGTTAGAATCAACCGCAGTGGGTGAATAACCTTAAGAAGAGCGATCACATTATTGGCACTACAGTGATGAAGAGGGAAGACCCTGAGAAGAAAAAAGAAAAAGCTGTGTGGCAGAACCAACCCAAACTTCACAAGGCAGTAATTGATCCACGCGTGAAGAAGGAAGTTGAACCGACTGGCGCAAAGAAACCTGCTTGGTCAGGCGTGGCACTCAAGAAGGCCGAGAAGAAATAAATCTGGGTTTCAAAACCTGCTTCCTAATTTTACAGTACCTCTAAAGATTCAACTTTTTTTTTTCTTTCTTACGTTGGGAAGAATTCCTGTTTTTGAGAAAATCTTTTAGCGAGAAAAGTTATTTTGTTACTCTAGTCACTGATATTTCTCAAGTTGTTTTTAATAAATTTTAATCTCTTAAGGGAAGGTGACAAAGAAATTAAAAGATTCAAGACTGTCCTGTACACATTGTCGTAAAGGCCCATTTACACGATAAGACTTTCGCATACGAATGTTCATTTTGATGTATCCGATTCAGTCGTAAGAGGCTTTAGGACCAATTGCAACATTCGCGAACGAATAGCAAGCAGGAATTGTGCTTTTATGACTTCATCGCATACGCCAAAGTAACGAATCGTAAACGACAGTCGTATTGTGTGGATAGACCTTTTGTTGATAGCTTTACCTTGCTCACGCGTCCAGTACTACATTGTGCTTTGCGGAATCGCTTCGCTCGAAATTCTGGACTCACTTTATTCACCTTCTGGTTATTGACCGACTGCTTCTGCAGTGGGTATTCACCTGTGATTAGTGGCGCAGCCCACACATTAAGTTAAGGGCCGTTTGAACGTGCGATTTTGCGTGTTGCTATTGTCATCCTGGTGTATGTAATATACTCCGTCTATGCAGCACAATATCCGCTTATGATTCGCTGCAGTTTTTCCTCGACGCTCTCGTCAGTTAAACACATACTCCAAGATATCAATCTCAAAGCACCAAATTGCCAACTTAAACAGCCCTTTACGGAAGCAGTCGCTGGTAAAATCTGAATTCTCAGTGATACTGGTGAGCCCAAAGACAGTCCTGGCCATGACCATGTATTTACTCGTGGGTTGCTCATGCACAGTGGTAGTACAAGTGTCTTTCACCACTGTGACTAAGGGTCAATTCCGACTCTGCAGTTATCTGATTATAGTTACCTTGGTCACGTGAGAAGAATGTTGTCCAGGATGTCTCTACCACGTATCGCAGGTTTTCTCCGGGTACTCCGGTTTCCTCAGGGATCCTCCTATGAAAAATCCGGTTTCCTCCTGGATCCTCCTGTGGAAAATCCGGTTTCCTCCTGGATCCATGAGAGGGGGGGGGTAGCCCTTACTGGACCTCTAGGGAGAACAGCTTAAGGTGGATTACCATTTGGCCTGAATTGTCGCGTGCGCGGCAGCTGCATTGTTAAAAATGAATAGAATTTTGCTTCAGCAAAATTCTCGAGCCTCCTTGAGCTCGAGTCTCCGGTTTTTCAATACCCTGAATCAATTAACATGTTGGCGAAAGAGCGCTCGATTACTTCGAGTAATTCTAAGAACGCCATAACACACTAAAAGCCCCAGCTATTTTTGAGAATCGAAAAATTGGTCAAAACTTTTTCCCCCAGCAAACCATTTATTTGGATGAACAGTTTAAATTTTTTAAAATAATTTTTGATCCATTTTTCGGTTTTCAAAAATGGCTAGGGCCTTCATTAAGCGTGTATGATTATAGCGTTCTTAGAGGCTATTCACATGGATTCGGGTGATAGGTTTACCAACATCCCACCCCGACCATCTCGAACGTTACGGTCGTTATTTCGACAATGAATAGTCGCCATAACAACGCAAAGGCAAACTCAAAAGGGATGTTCTTGTTGGACAGGCTGCCATAAAGCAAAAGCTATTCGTGACAATAAAACTAATAGCGTATGCTTGACTTCATACATAACTCGGGCGGCCGCGTCAAGTTGTTCACATGGTTGAAACTTGTCTAGACCTGAAGGGCTACGCTGAGTCGGAGAGAGGGTGACCCTACTAGAAAAGTAACCCTGTTAACCGAGGCAAGCGAAGACCTGTGCATATGAACACTTTGGAAGAGTTCACATAACCTTATCGTCAAAGTATATCGGTTCGAATAACGCGAGAGGGAAGGGTAACCCTATTACCCGACTGTGACGTCGCTGTGACGTCAACATCTTTATCATGGGTATTTCTGTCGCGAATTCAATTGCCCCCCGAGGGCAATTCACGCAAAACAAGTATAACATAAAAACACTATTCGACGTCAACACATCAACAATGTCCGCGTGTTCGAATACTTTTTTTTTACTTTCCTATTTACTCGCCTTCAACCCTATCACGTGATTACACTCTCTCTTACCCAGTTCGCAATATTTCTCAAAATATTTGAGCTTCTTTTGACAACTGGGAAGATTCAGATCTGCACTCCGAGTAGTTAATAGATAATTAAGGAGGCACGGAGCATTATACGACATAATGCATCAAAATTTTACAAACAAGATTTGTATTATTTTGCTCTCTGCATTCGCTGATATAATGCCGAATGAAAACAATAGGTTTGATGCGGGTCAATAATTATAATGGTTTAATTTACGACCATGCCTTTCAGTTGACTTTGGGTACTGCAAGCTTCTCGCAGTTCTCAGGGCGTTCGTACATTTCCAGTTTGCTCTTACATTTGTTCTCCTGCAGCTTGGAGGACTAACTTTTGTTTACCATGGTACTGGTTTTCTACACTCCAGCATGTACAACTTTCTGCATCAAATTCTTAAGCTATTTTCGTTTAGTAATTTATCCTCAGATACTGAGGTGTTTGACAACGGCGTTTCACCAAAAGACCCGTCAACATTGCTTCGGGCTGACAATTTCTCTGAGTAAGAGATTTCATCTTCGGATGAGCTATTGGTATCACGCTGTACCGTCTGTTCAAGACACCGTTTCTTGGACCGACGGTTTACTCTAACCTATACAAACGAGAGACGCTCGAGAACTGTAGATGTGTTCTTCTTTCACGGCCGAGATCAGTGATAAGACCCTTTATCGAATTGAGAAATGTGCTCTCGTGTTGCTGGTCATCCCCAGAAAGTCGTTCTGCTTCTTTCTTCGCCGAACGGGTGTCTCCTTCGGGAAGAATACTCTGGTCCATATAATGGACTCCAGTTTCACGATTGACAGACCAAAATATTTCAAATTCACTCTGGTGTTCTTCGAACCGATCTCCACAAGGATTCGTGCACTGATCTTTCTGGTTCGCGCGCGTTCTCACGTGACTCCGAAACGACCAATGACCAATGATGAAACAGAACAGAAAACTGTTGGACCATTTATCACCGCATTTTGTCTAACATTTTCGTTACAGTACAGTGCCAAAAATCTTTGACGAAAATACAAACACCTTGCAAACATCATTTTCAGCAAATTGATACCAAAACAAACAACGCAAGGACTTTTCAACAGGAGTCACTTAAAAGTTAATAAATATGCGCATGCTATACCAAGAAATTCAGCTTAGGGGGAGGGTCTTCCAAACAATCTCTCCAGATATCAAATTTTTGCTTTTCCCAAAATCACATTTAGGTTTCCATTGAACGGTAGGTGGTTGTCTTCGGTTGTTTCTGTGCTGTAGTTTGGATGTGCGGAAACCATTTGAAAGAAGTTAGTCACCTCAAACCTCTTGATTAGAATGAAAACGGACATCCCAGCTTTTGACTGTGAATAGAATTTCTTTGCTACACGCTCTTCCCGCACAATAATTAGTACTAATGTTCTCTAACAATTGTGATTAAACTTTTGAATCAATGAATAAAACTCAACAATCGTCTTGTGAGGTTAGAGAAGTGTGGGACGACTGCTCGAGTTGGAAGTTAATTTTTGAATCGGGAGTGGGCCCGTGAAGGTCTTTCAGGGAAATACTCCCATGCAATTTTTGAGGCTTGAGGTAGCTATCAATGGCTGTCTGTGTTAGAACTCAGCATTGTTTAAACAATCGCCAGTTCAAAGTTTTAGACATAGAGCTACAGACAGAAAGTCAGTTTGTGGTGCCATTGAATACAAGAGAGTCCCTAAACTAGTGTATAAGGTATCGTCCATTAATTCTAATTTGTTTTTTGTAAAAATTGTCATTTAATTGAGCAGTTCAAAAATCTTACAAATTTGATGACGCGATATTGAAATTTAATTCTATTAAACTTGCCAGTTTCATTATGTAATTTCATATATAGAAAGACGTTGGGATAAAGTAAGTGAACTGTCGTTTTGCCCTTTAACTTAATAAGAATGAGAAAGTAACGGTCTACGTTTTACGGTGCCATTTAATTCCTGCATCAACGCTAACTTTCCAACACATTGAACTGTTAGAGTTTATAATTGTTTGACGATTTTACGTGTTCTGTGCGTTATTAGTTTCGTAGCAGAGTCGTTCTTTCCATCATGCGAATGAATTTTGTACAAGATGTTGGGGTTTCATTTGTGCAGACTAGGACGTATTTGAAGAAACGAGCTTATCTACATCAGACTAAGATGAAAAATACAAATCAACAACTTACAAGGAGTTACCAGGAGACCGGGGCAATTGCAGTGTTCAGGCGTTAATCAAGCTGTGAACAAAACGGACCTTCTTGAGATTCGATCATTTTCTGCTGAGCTGTAATAGTGCGGTGATATTTTGGAAGTACAAAAGTAAAGAGCTGTACAGCGTTATTTGTCATACTTTTGTGCTTAAATGAATTTAAGTGACACGTACCGAGCTCTACACCATCCAGAAAAGTAGCTTGAATTACATTGTGGGTACACTTGATGAGACTTCAACATGGAGCTTCTCTCGTTTCAAAAATCGGGAAAGTTAAACTAGCACTCGATTACGAATTTCGAACTTGAACACGGGCGCAAAACGAAGACTCCCAGCACACCCCAGACGACAGACCTTCTAACATGTCTCAGTGATGTACTGGTCTAAATGCCTTGAAAAATGTTCTGGCCCAGCTACGTTAAATTTCGGGTGTCCGTCGATTCGCTGATGCTACCGGGGATGGCACCAGAGAGAGAGCAGAGGGGGCTACATCCCCCGTCGAGGTATCTTACTCCCTGTCGGGGAAAAAATTAACTATCTGTCGGGGAATTGTAATTGATGAACATACTTACATATTGTACAAACTTTGAGAACTTGTTATTGATTTATCCAAGAAAGACAATAGACTTTTCTCTTCATGTCAAATCTAAAAGTAAAGTGTTTCTGGTCAGAAGTTGAGATTATTCTTACGAAATATAACACGATGTTTTCGAGGTTCAAATTAGGAAATTATCAAGAATGCGTGGTCCCGGCCCCTCTGGCTTAACCCCTAAATTGACATAAAATTTTCACAGACGATTAATCTCCATGAGTTCTTCGTTTTAGGAGATATTTTGTCATATTCTGAAAATAATTGAAAAATTACATCCGAAAAATTGTTCTTAACATACTTTAATAAAATTTTTTTAAGTCGATATATGTTGTAGATGTAAGAACTTGGTCTCCATAGCTCAATGGTTAGAGCGTCTCACTGGTTATCAGAAAGTTGTGGATTCGATCCCCGTCTGAGGCTCAGAAACTGCTTCACTCAGGTTAGGACTTGATGAACGTTCATCGATCATCGGCGATTTTGTTAATTCAACTTCGGACAAGCACTGCAGCTAACATATTTCAAATCATGAAAAACCCATTGCCTAAAACATTTATTAATAAATTTACGACAAAGAAGCATCAGAATGCAACACAGGGCCTTTTTTAACTATATATCGGGGGGGCAAATGCCCCCTCAATGATCGGATTTGCCCCCCTAGCCACCGTATTCCTGCCCCTGGGAATTGGGAAAATTATTTGCTGTTTAGTTTTCCAAGTTGGCAAGTAAAGGGAAAATTTCCTTAAATTCTGATTTGCTGAAGAATGTTGATCGATCGGTTCTATTCATTGAAAAAGAAAAATTTATTGTATGAATTAGCCTGAGAAAACCAAACCCTATCTCATGCGCGCGTTTTTATCACCGAAGTGTGATCTTTTTCAAGAATAATTTTCGAATTTTTTCCCGCCTCTCTCCATGCCGCACTCGCTAAATCAGTTTGATTACGTTTCCCCAAAATGTGTTTTCTACTTTTTTTCTGAAAATGTTAAACTGAAAATACATCAAAACGCATCTCAAACTGACATATAATAAGAGAAATTCGCCTCCCCCAGGAGCCCCTTAAAGAAATACTTTTCCTCACACATTCCAAACCTCCCCAACTCGCACCACTCAGGTGGACGGGCTACGCTAGAAGAAAATTTGACATCCCATATTTCAGAGCAATTTTTACTTTTGCCCCCCCCCCCCCCCCCTCCAAGTGAAAATTCCTTAAAAAAGGCACTGGTGCAACACCTTGGCAATTTTAAGAGCTGTCAGTTTTCAAGTAAGCACACGCCATTCACGACATAAGGCCTCTTTAGATAGGTTATGTCAGGCTACATTGCTTCATGGTGTCATAAAGAGCAATGATATAAAGATATAATGTCATAATGTTATATAATGTCATATAAAGATATAATGTCATAAAGAGCAATGAAATATATATATATATTGTTCGTTATGAGCTTTCTGGTAGTAAGTTGTTTATTATGGTTTTGATTAGAACTAGCAGAGATAATAGAAGTGAAAGAAATCTCCTTCATGGCCGTGATTTTCGATATACTCTGGTCTTAAGTGTGGATATCAATATTCAAATCAACAAACAAGCTATGCAAGAAATTATGCCGTAAACATTGATGTTGTACATGTGGAAGCCTGGTCCTGTTACAGATGATAAGTAGACGTTCGTCAGCCTGATTTGCTCAGAAAAACAATTTTGGTTATTTGATATAATCAATCTAGTCAGGAAAAAATATTTACACTTTTAATGCTAAGTAATAAATTCATATTGGGCACCATGACAACATCTTTAAAATGTCGATACTATAGAAACCATCGTTGACTGACTATTATTTATCATCATACTAATCCCTTCTTATTTGGTTTTGATATTCTGTTAATGCATGTATTTACACTCGTGGCTTGTTTGATGACTGCAAAAACGCTTCAGTTCTTCTAAAACGACTTTTGACGTCATCTTCCGGATGGCGTCAATCCCAAGCAGCAACTTTTGTCCATGACAGAGCTAAAGTAGTCTTGAGGATGTAAAAATGTTCTTGAAGACGTTTCTACACAGAACGGTTACTATTTAAGCAATATCCTATAGATAAATAGTTATTCATCCTCTTTTGCTTGTCGAATTCTATTGTTTAACTCTTTTTGTTCCGAGACGTCTCCCTTTGACGAGTAAAATCGTTTGACCTTAGCAGGTGTAAAATTAAAAATTTTGGATTCCGGCCAAACAGAGTTAAAAGAAGTCGTCTTTGCAGTGGACAGAGTAGCTCTTGTGATCTTTATTGGTAGACCAGCTGTTCTGGTGTAGCAATTTGTACTTCTAAATTTGAGAAGCTAGATCTAGGTTGTCTGGTGAGTGCGCTGGTTCAGGTCTCAAAAGTACTGTCTTTGCATCAGAAACACTGAAAGGTAAGTCACTTGTGTGCTTTTGAATAACAACGTTAAAGCCTTGCTCTTATATAAACATAAAGATCGTGCGATAGTGGCACGATGCAAGCTTTTTTAGTCGTGCGATTATCGTACGATTATGAGAACATAACAGTCACTGCTATCGTGGAGATCGTAGCAGTGGTGGAACGTGAGTCATGGAAGTAGGTTTGGAGTCTACTTTCAACTAGACTGGTTCTCATATAATCGTGACGATCGTGCGACTATCGCACGATCTTTACCTTTATATGAAAACCAGGGTTAATTCATGATTCCTGGAATTCTTATAAATGGGATGGCTAGCCCGTTGGAAAAACCTGTATACCAAAGAATGAGAAAGTCAAATGAAAACAAAATCGTGGGAGACGTTCTTGCTGTTTACAAGAGATACAATTGCTTCGTTTCTATAATTCTACACGAACCAGCTGATTTCAGGTGAAAGGTCAATGCTTTTCCGGGCCCTTATTATGCAAAATATTGTTATGGTTTGATACTAAGTCGGTTTGAGATTTCCGTTACACCAAAGAGCCATGTATAGTTGTCATGATCTGTAATGTGGTTGTTCGTTGTTTGATCAAGTCAAGTACTTTTTTGACAAGGAAGATTGTGCTGTTATTAGCAAAAGGGAAAACAACATTAGAAATTTCAAAGATATTACGAAGAGACCATCGAATAGTTAAGAATGCAATGGAAGACGTAAACAAATAGAGGATAAGAAGCAAAGAAAAAGGATTTAAGAACATTAGCGACAGAGACAAACAAGAATTGAAGCAAATTCTAACAAAGTATCCACTACTAAGTAGCGCGGAAGTGTCTTACAAGGCAGGAATAACAGGAGTGAAACGCGATAAAAGGCGTAGAATCCTTCAACAATGAGCACAGTCAAGAAATCAGTTAGCAGACCTCCTCTCAATAAAACACACGTGCAGAACCGTTTGAAATGGGCCAGGAAAAACTTTAAAACTGACTTTGGTAAAGTGATTTTTATTGATGAATGAAGGGTGACTCTGGATGGTCTGGATGGTTGGTCATAAGGGTGGGTTCTCTGTGATAAGGGAGCTCCTCCAAAGCTGAGGAGACAACAGGGAGGTGGTGGAATCATAATGTGGGCAGGGATTGTCAATGACAAAGTAATTGGGCCGTTCAAAGAAGAGTAGGGAGTGACACTAAACATTGATAACTATTGCGCTTTACTGGAAGACACATTCTTCAAATGGTACAAAGCTCAAAGTCGAAAAATTAAGAAAGACTTCGTCTTCATGCAAGACAATGCCCCCTCTCATGCGTCACGAAGTACTTCTGACTTTTTGGCTCAAAAGGGGTTTAAAGGAAGTAAATTAATGAAATGCCCATCGTCCTCTCGTGATCTAAATCCGATTGAAAACATGTGGGCACTGGTAAAGAGGGAACTGTATAGTGGTGGCAAACAGTACAGAAGCCAGTCAGAGTTGTGGGAGGCAATTAAAAAAGCAACTCCAGCAATCAAGCCTGAAACAGTGAAATGTCTCACAAATTCAATAGATGATCGACTTATTAAAATAATTGATAAAAAAGATGGATATATTAACATGTAAAATGATTCCATTATTTGATGTTTAGAAATAAATAGAATGTTAAATTGGTTTCTGGTAGTAATTTATTCCATTAACATCACTAAAGCTCAGTGTTTGGTCAGACAAATTGCCATTTGCATAATACCTTCAGACACACAACTTTATAAATTTTTGTTAGAAACACCGTAGCAGGGCCCGAAACAACTGAAATACAAGTGAAGACAGTTTCCTGTATATCACTTTATTACATGTGTGATTGCTGTGAGGTTTTGCAAAACGCATAAAAATATATCTCAAATTATCACTCTTGCATAATAACTTCAGACACAGTGTATATATATATGTGTGTGTGTGTGTGTGTGTGTGTGTGTGTCAATGGATCCGACCTCTTAAAGCTTGTATGTACATACAAGCTTATGGCTATGTATGTGTATATATATATACACAAGGTTTGTGAACCCGGGATTAAAAACAAATGTAAAAAATTGAGGGTGCAAAAGTAAGTGAACCGTAGCAGTAGCAACATAACATAACCACCGACGTTCAGTTGGCACACCTGTACCACATGCCATTGGTGTTCACAAGAAACATCAGTCATCTGAGATATCATTTTAGAGTGTATGTACATACACATTTGACATTGTATAATATAATCTATTCCGATTGATACAGCACGCTGTGTAGTATCAGCATTACGCGAGATTTGAAATGCCACGGCCTAAGGAGTTGTCAGAGAAGCTGAGAGAGAAGATTATTACAGTCCATAAGTCCGGAGAAGGCTACAAGAAGATTACTCAGCGATTCGACGTTAATGTTTAATAATAATAATAGATTTTATTTACCACCCTTGGCCTAGAATTACAGTGGTATTTACAGCTAATTTAATAGTGTAATTAAGTACAAAATAGAAGGATTGCACAATGATTATTATTTACAAACTAAGACTGAATATATTTTAAAACTACCTGCTAAGACTAATTTATTCTAAAATATTATAAAAATATTTCAATTAAAAACGTCCAACCAGGCCGCTCTCGGTATAAATGATTGTTTATGTCTATCCGTATTCGAAATTGGGGCTAAGAGTGGGTTAGAAACTGTTCTTAGGTTATATTTATTGTTGACCACATCACAAACAAATCTTCTACATGGGTGATTTTCTGAGTCCTTGATACTGTTATAATCATTACTTGTAATTTTATCCCTCCGAGACTCAAGTGGCTCAATTATATTTCTCGGTAAGCCAATGATATCAAGACAACGTTTTTGAACTCTTTCGACATCCTCCTTTAAATAACAAGGCAGACCTCCCCGGATCGGTGCAGCATATTCCAATAAGGGTCTTATCTTGGTACAATAGGTTGTAAACCCAATATTCCTTGGGAGATTTGCTTTTCTACAAGCCCTCACAAAGTAAATTCTTTTACTTGCTTTCTTAACAATGGTAGATACATGTGCGTTCCATTTAAGATCATTTTGTACAGTAACCCCAAGAAACTTAAATTTTGTGACTCTTTCAATCATTGTGCGGACTATGTTGATAGGCGGGGGCAATGGATCCGACCTCTTAAAGCTTATCCACATATCCTTGGTCTTCCTGGCATTCAACTCCATTTTATTATTAGTTGCCCAATCTTCCAGGTGGTTAACTGCTTCCTGCATTTTACTGTTTAAACTAGTAGATACGAATTTATATTGGCTACAGTCATTAGCATATTTACACGTGGTAATTGTAATTTCATTGGGAATATAGTCTTTTATGTCACTAATATAAACATTGAATTGTGTGAGTGAAATAACACCTCCTTGGGATACTCCAGCTGACACTGTTCCTATTCTAGAAAGGACACCCGGAAGCTTGACTTGCTGCGTTTGATTAATCAAAAAGCTCTGACACCATAACAAGAAGGATTTACTCACTCCCCTACTAGCGAGCTTTGTCAAGAGAATCCCATGATCAACAAGATCAAACGCTTGATCAGTAGCTTTATACCAATGTTGAGTAATTTCGGCTATCGAAATACCAGGCGGAAATCGAAGTCTAGTAATAAAGATTATTGATCAGGAAATAATTTTCAGGAAGCCCATATCGCAAATAAACACATCAGGATACTTTGGAAAATATTTTAATAACGAACTGACGTTTCGTCACTTTACAAGCAACATCATCGGAGTGTCTGTTTACATAAAAATTTTCGGCTTAAATAACCTACACCATTACAAAAATAGAGATGGGACAAGGAGAGAATAATAAATGATGTGTCAAAACAGGATTAAGGGAGGAAAGAAAAAAAAATTCAAAACAACATGAGAGGAAAAGACCTAATGTATACGTATAGAGAGGGATTTATTTTTGCGATTAACAAACTTTCTCGAATAAGAGTATCTAATTCTGAACGGCCACTAGCTAAAACTGGAAAATCATCGAAAGAAATTGGGTGTCCAGTTTCTCTTTTATGTGCTAAAATGCTGAACAAAGAACAGGGGTGAGAGATCTCACTTCCTGTGTATCCCGAAATCCCCATGTGTTCACAGATCCTGGAGTGTAAATTTCGGGTTGTTTCACCCAAATACAACGCGGAGCAGCGTTGGCAGTAAATTTATAAACGACATTGGACCTTAGGCGCATTGGAATTCGGTCTTTGAATCGGAAAAAATGTGAAAGGCGGCAAACTTGTCGGAATGTTACTCGGAGGCCGATGTGTGGGTGGGCTGATGATATCAATTTGAAAAGGTGTTGGCGATTTTTGAGTCCGTGACTACCCGTAAAAGGCAATACAATCGACAACAGCAATTTAAGTGCTGTGAGAGGTTTAATTGGCGTGTTGGGAAGTTTATTTAAAAACGAGCAAATACCATTGTCTATAAAACGTTGAGGATAACCATTTTGAAGTAACAGCCTCTTATATTTTGCAAGTTCTTCGGGAAAAATCGAATAGCACAAACATATGAGGAATTCTAAGGCGCGGGGTCCAGTGTAGATAGTTTCGATAAAACAGCGGCGTTCTTGAGGTTATACACTATCTAAAAGAGAGAAAAAAAGCTTCTCGACGTTTCGAGCGAAGGCCCTTCGTCAGGAGATTAGTAGTATGGAATACAAAAACGCTTGGGCTTTTATAGTAAAAATTAAAACATTGGGTCACGTGACAAAAATGAATCACTAGAATGAATGTGATCAAAACAAACACAAAACAATGAAAGGGAAAAGCACATGACAATTTATATGTGAAACTAGAGAGCAAAAAAGGCAAAAAATAGCGCGTGGATAGAAAATAATAATGTGGGATAGCGAAGGAAGGTGAGATGATGAAATACAGTTGAGAGCTAAATGTAAGAAAATCGCTCGTTGATACCATGGGGGTGGAGTGTTCCAAGTTTGGAAATGAGACGGATTTCCTGACTTTTGCGGCTATCATTGCTACCGGAAACGGGAACTAAAGCTCGAATTTGCATATCCGAAAGCCCACCTGTTTTTGTATTCCATGCTACTAATCTCCTGACGAAGGGCCTTCGCTCGAAACGTCGAGAAGATTTTTTTCTATCTTTTAGATAGTGTATAACCTCAAGAACGCCGCTGTTTTAGCACGAACATATATTCAAATATCGAAACAAAATTGTGTAAATTAGACCTTTTTTATAAATAACAGGTGAGAAACTCTCGAAAATCGTGAAAAGGCCGATAAATGTTGGTTTTCGATAAACAGAAGTGACAAGTGAGCCATTAGACCGAGAAATAGTGATGCCAAGAAAGGATAGCGTTTTGTTGGACTCCATCTCACAGGTAAAGTTAATATTGGGATGCAGTGAATTTAAATAATTTAGAAAAGAATTGATGTGCTCACGAGATAAAATAAAAGAATCGTCAACATAACGTTTATAAAAATGCGGTTTGAAATCAGTGGGACAGTTTTCTAGCCATATTTTCTCATGGTGTGATAAACGTTATGTTGACGATTCTTTTATTTTAAATCTAGAGAGTACATCGAGCCTTTTCTAAATTATTTAAATTCACAGCATCACAAAAGTTCGACAAAACGCTATCCTTTCTTGACATCACTATTTTTCGATCTAAGGGCTCATTTGTCACTTTTGTTTGTCGAAAACCAACATTTACCGGCCTTTTCACGATTTTCGAGAGTTTCTTACCTGTTATTTATAAGAAAGGTCTAATTTACACAATTTCGTTTCGATATTTGAATATATGTTTGTGCTATTGGATTTTTCACGAAGAACTTGCAAAATTTAAAAACCTGACTACAGAAAGCGTCTTGTCGCAGTTATTGCAGCCAAAGGAGGACCTACTAAGTATTAAGACCTACCAAGTAACAGGGTTCACTTACTTTTGCTTTCTACGTATTTTGTTTCTTACGAATTTATCAGCTGAACCTGACATGTTTCTCATCCAGATGTTTCAAATTTACTCAAGGTAAATAAAACACTGTTTTTGTGCTGTATTATTTTCTGATTCGATCGCGTTGTAATCATCTCATGCTCGAAAACACTGTTTATGCTCATGGGTTCACAAACTTTTGAGCACCACTGTATATGTTTATTTATTTATTTGCTTATTTCCAATAATTATCCTTACAAGGCCCCTACCTGCAATCCTTGAGCAAATAGTGGTGACAAAGTTAGTGCATCTCTTACCAGCGGCCTTCATTCTAAAGGACTTTTCTGTCTTTCAGTTTAAGAAATAGTTTCAACTTTTTGGCTATCTCCACGTCCTTTGTTATGTATAATCAATATCCTATTTTTCTTTAACAATTTCTTAAAATTTTAACTTATATCATGGTTTAGTTCACTGTTAATCTACACGCGCTTTCCCTCCTATCACTCAATGTTATTTTGGTGCTAGAGATATGGAGAAACGTTGAATAAAGAGGGTTGGGGGGCCACAAGTTTATGAGCACCAGAAATGGGAAATCATTAAGGTATTCAGCATTTCGTTATCTGTCTCAAATGTGTTAAGGATCCGAATGGAAAGCAACGATGTATGAAATTTCTGCAAACATGATTACATGAATCTTTACAAGAGAAATGCTTCCCCTGAATGACAGTCGAGATAGACATTCTTTGACCAAAGTGCAATAGCATGAATTTTTTTCGAAAAATAACCATGGCAAAACTTCAAACTACTCTGCATCGAAAGTGACGCTAGTGTGAACAGAAAACAAAATATAGGATGGTATAAAAGTACATATCACTCAACACCTGAACATAGCAGGGTTCAGGAAAGTAGTAATTGTGAATGATGACTTTATTATAACAGGTAGTGTACTGTTGCCGATGAGGAAATAGGAAGTGTGTTATGATCAACGCTTGAAACGTAAAATTATGCAAAACCGTACAGCATCCTGTCTAGCCAATCAATAAAGCTATACAGGATGTTTGTATCAATTTAAATGATGCACATGGTAAGAACAGGTAGGAGCTACTACGTTGGCTTAGATTTGAATGCGAAGCAAAACGAAAAATACATAAAGAAAACTCTGTGTGTCCAGGTAAACTTTCGTTACTAGTCTTGTAATATTCGAAGATGTTTTTTGGTTTCCAATAGCAATGTCACTGATTCACAAACTTCATACGCTCTTGTTGTTTCAGGTAATATTGAAACAACAGAAATGAGCATATTTACTGGTTGGAAAAAGAAATACACGTTCCTCAATTCATCTGGTTTGGATGAAGTTGACAGAGCTATAGCTGGAGATAGTTTTACCGTGAAGTATTTTGGACAAACCGACATTACGATAAATCCTGAATGTACTGCTCGTGAAATTTTGTCTCGGTATTCAATGAAACATCCAAAAAAGGCTCCTACCCAAGAGCTTATGATTGATTCAACATCAATCACTCTACGTGATAATGGCTGTGAAGATCGACCATCGGTGTGGTTTACCATTCCTATATCTGAAATTAAGAATGTTATTTATCGAAAGAGAGATGGACAGTATGGTAATTACTGTATCTTTGTTGTTCGTGATGTTCCTCAGCGCTGTCTAAGGGCACACGTGGTATCATGTAACAGTTCTGAAGAAACTGCCAAAGTATTTAAATCGTTCCAAGCCGTGTTTAATGTTTAGAGTAATGTGGATTCTAAGAATTTAGACGTGCATAACAATATTAGCCATGGAGATTTCACATTATAGATATTTGCTGGACAAAATGATGTTGTCTTGAATTTAAATACTTACATGTAAAGATTTCCTGCTGTTCCGAAAATTAACAATTTGGGACATTATCTTCAGAGGACTAGCAAATATAATCCATTAATAAACTATTTGTCAAAAAGAACTGATGATAATTCAAATAAAATCAAGGATTTACCAGGCGAGAATCGTAGTCGTAAGATGAATATTAAAGCCCAGCTCAAGATTCGAATGTGAATAGCAATGAAAGGATAAATTATGACAAATAACAAAACATGTTAATTTATACAAGCTTTACTGACGTTTCGTTGCTAACGCGCAACATTTTCAAAGTGATATACATGATGGATAAGGTAAGGATATAAATATGATATTTACAAGCTAATCATTTTTCACACCTTGTAAATATCATATTTATATCCTTATCTTATCCATCATGTATATCACTTTGAAAATGTTGCGCGTTAGTAACGAAACGTCAGTAAAGCTTGTATAAACTAACATGTTTTGTTATTTGTCTTGATTTATCCTGTCATGGCTATTCACATTCGAATCTTGAACTGGGCATTAATATTCATCCTACGACCAAATAAAATCAATGAAATATTCTTGCGCACAAGTTTTTAAACTTCAGAAGAAGTTAATTGACAACGTGTGGTAAAACATTCGAGATGTTTCAATGTAAAGATCACTGAATATGTGGCCATGCAGAGGTGAATCATTTTGTTGAGTAGTTTCAATTTCCGGTCACCCTATGCTTCTGACTTGTTTACCAAAATGAATAAAAATAGTGGCAAACAAGATATGTTAGAATTAAACATTAATTAGAATAAATATTTGTACCATTCATGATTGCTAAAAAGAAAACTTAACTGTTATAGATTGTGATTGGAGAACGTTCGATAACAAGTTATAAATACTCAGATCGACTTCTCTTTGGGCGATGCAAACATGCATACAAGCGAACGATGAGAATTATTACCCAGGGAGGGGTGGTTATTTTATGATTTGACTCAAGTTACGAAACGAAGCCATAAATCAAATATAGTTACACATCTAGGAGAGGAAAATAAAACTCAGTTTTGTCTGGAAGATTTGACTAGGTACCAGAACCTGGTTAACCTGGTCTAGATCCGCCCCTGAAATCTGACATATTTCTTTCAAAATATTCAACACGTTTCAGCTTGTTTTGGTGATCAGTTCAGTAGTCTAAAGTGTGATGTATTATCTTGATACGTGCTCGTTATTTATGCTCAGTGAATGATCCTCTATATAATTTTCTAATGAAAACAACCCATGAGGAAACTTCCCTCGCACAATTTGACATCAGCTTCGGGCCTGCGCTGTGAACGATGGCGGGGTTGAATCAAGTCACTAGAAAAAATTTCCCTGAGAACTTTCAGCACTTTGTCCTGGTAAGTCAGGGTTGCACTGTGCTTACACTTTAACTTAAATATGTTCTTGGATATTGGAAAAACTCTCGGCTTAAGGCTTTTAAATCTAGAAAAAACCCCTAGCAGTATCGCCTTTCAGTATCGCCTAGATTTAATTGACTCTGTATCTTTAATTTGTTTCCTTTTTGTCTGCTTAATTATTTACGCTTTTGAGAGTTCACGGACAGTCATTTTCCCAGAGCTTTAGTTGATTCATAGTTCATACAAGATTGCGGAGTGCTGAGGTTGGTTCAATAATAACTACGACGAAGGGAAGGCAATTCGAATGTAATAATCATGAAGTGAAGGCTTGAGAATGTACTACAGAAGTCCGTATTAAGATGTACTCGAGTGGAACAAGAACTTCCGAAAAAGGGCCGAAAAACAATAACAATGTGGTTCAGCTTTTGGCAGGTCAAAGAGTATTGTCACGCGGAAATATTATGATTTAAGACAGCCTAATACCCTCAAAACTACTAAATAAACTCTTCCTCCTTCGCTGCACCTTGGCTGAGCATATGGCTGTTAAAACCAGTGTTTATACCTCATGAATACTTGGAGAGTGCTATTAGATCAAGTTACTGTACATTCCAAACATTTATTTTAATAGTTTCTATCTTGGATGCCTTAAAAGGAAAACATTTCATTACATATCTTGATTAAAAATGATTTAATAGTAAGGGAAGAGGATATTTTTTCAACTTTCAAATGTTTTCGACATTCATACTTATAACTATTGGCCTGTCTGCATTAAAGAACTCAGAAATATTTGTGTGTGATTTTCCTTACAACGTGTTTTGAATTCCTAGCTCCTACTAAAATCATACACAACAGTAACACAGAATATAATAATAAGGTAAAAAGAGAACACGTTTCTTTCTGTGAGAAAGAGCCTTTGCTCGAAATGTCGGAATTCTTTCAAATCAGTCACAGCAGTTATTAACCTCTTAACTTTTTACGTTATTTATCACTGTCTACGCAGTATTCTGTTCTTGTATCATTGATTGGAAGTAGCACAGAATGATAGCCAAGTGGAATTTAAATAACTTTATAGAGAACAATAATTTTGATAAATTCTTTCCACTAAGAAATGATAAAGGGTAAAAATTAAGTCTACTTTGTGACAAAAAGTCTTCTAATGCTTTACTCTGACTAATGTCACGCAACTTGTCACACAGCTTGTCACGCAAGAGGAGGCCTTCAGACAGCAAATAGAAAGACGCTGCTAGAATAGCTGTACATTTGGATTTCGCTTTGCACTTTGATTGATGAGAAACTAAAATTGTGTAATCATGTGTAACAAAACAGTTAAAAATTACTAGTATTTTTGCCCAATTTGTGCGAGCACATATTTCCCAGAGAAAGAGCCTAGATACATATTCTGGCAATTGACACAACTCTAAAGTCTGTACATGTTACAAACTTTGTGTTCATGGATCTCTAATGGTTAGAGATCTCGACGCGTATAAAAAATGAAAGCAATTCATCCTGATTAACCAAGAAAGAAATTTATTCGCTTATCTCTTTCGTAACAAAGATATATTTAACTGCAGTTAATATTTTTGTTTGCAGATATGTTGTAATTGAGTAGCAATTTAAAGCAAAAATCGGTCTCTTGTCCTAGGCAGCACCACCTACTGGAGTTAAGGCTTTTAATTTTTACTTCCCCCTAAATTGAAATGGCTATTTACTTCCTTATAGCTCCGATTTCTATAGTAACGTTGGTGTGTTTGTATAAATACCGGTAGTTCATAGACTGCGAGGAGTCGGAACATTCGCTAAGGCGAGCTTAAAGCGAACAAGAATAATTGCATTAAGAAGATTCGATATTGTGACCAGGTAAATATTTTCCTTGTCCGTAATCCCAAATAAAATAAAAATATTTTTAATGTTCTATAGATACTAAGGAGATTTGCTGATTTTCGAATTTTTCGTCGATCTAGGTAAATATTCAAGGACGATAATGAACACATTGGCTGCGTGGATAAAGAAATACAAGACGTCTCTAGACTCATCTTGTTCAGTTAAGAACCATGTGGTGGACACAGTAACCGCTGGAGATCGCTTCATTGTAAAATACTTAGGATCCAAAGATATTGGGAATAATTCTGAATGCACTACTCGAGAAATATTGTCTCACTATTTAAAGGAAAATGTGAATAAAATTCCGGCTCAGGAGCTTATAATTGACTTAACCTCCATCACACTTCGCCAGATCAACCAAAAAGATCAACCATTGTTGTTATTCACGATCCCTTTGTCTCATGTCAAGGATGTTCGTTATCGAAGGAGGGACAACGTGTACGGAAGCTACTGTATCTTTGTGTCTCGAGATGACTTTCATCGCTCTCTAAGCGCCCATGTATTGTTATGTGAAAGTTACGAAAAAGCTGCCAAAATATTTAAATCTTTGGAAACTGCATTCAATGCTGGGAATAAAACTGATTCACGGAATTGTGACCAGAGCCACAGTATTGGTCATGTGCCTGAGACAATATAGATTTCTGTTGGCAAAATAGAATTATGCTGATTTTAAATCGTTGAAAGGAAATGAGAAAATTATGAATTGTGCATAGACCGGGATAAGTTTTACTAAGGACCATTTTATTTTGTTTTCGATGCAGATCATTGTGTAGTTGGTCGTTCTTGTAAAATGTAGGGAATTGGTTTAAATAAATGATTATTATTAAAATAAACCCATCCTAAATCGAATTTGCGTGCCTGTTTTGTATGTAATCTCATCTATGGCAATCATTTTTATGTAATCTTGTAAATCCCATACAGATCGGATGAGAATATTGTATTTTTCTTAAAATATAATTTCATTTAAATGGTCATGTTCACCGGTTATTCTGATGTTTCAGCAAATTTTAACGTAGAAAATCGAAGGGGAAAGTTCATAATTCTAATTAGTATTCTATCTGTATTCAGATATTATTCTATATCCAGATAGTATTCAGATAGTATTCCAGATAGTATTCAGATAGTATTCAGATAGTATTCAGATAGTATTCTGTATCCAGATAGTATTCTATCTGTATCTGTATCCATCTTAAACTGTATCCAGTTTAAGATGGCGGCCGTAGGCGAGATTTGTAACAGTAGCGATCGCTCGAAAAAGATTGGCGGTAAAAAGCAAAATAAGTTGAAATCTAAAGGTGGAAAAGGTTTATTTATTGCCAAGGATACAGAAATAGATCATATTGATGCACAGCTCGTTGAAGAGACGGTTAAAATACGTTTTATCAGTGACAACGCTGTTCCGATTACCAATTCAGAGTCTCGTATGGAACCAAACAAACAAGTGATCTCCAAACATGGACTTAACGAGCAGACCAACGACAGGAATAAAGGAAGGAATGCTGTGATTGACGACAATCTACAACCAGATCCCAGAAAGAATACGAATCAAAACAGCGAAATTGGTTCCAACACGCACGACCACGTGGAAACTTTGCTCGAGCCATCACAAACAAATTTGACTTCTCAAGCATGCGACAGATGTCTTCAAAACGAGAAGGAATTAAGCTGCATGAAGGATCAAATGATAAAAATGAACAATCTTCTCGACAAATTATTAGCTAAACAGAGGAACGATGATCCAAATACAGAGTCTGATGATATCATAAACAAACTGCAAGAAGACAATTTCATAATGGCGGACAAGATCAAAACCCTCCAAACGGTCGTGGAAGAAACCATCAACGAAAACGCACAGATAAAGTCCATCTTAGGCATTAAACAAAACGAGTGGTTAAAAATAGAGAACAATAAGAGATTGACATCAGAAAGCACTGTGCGAGATGAATCTATCCGACTTGAAACCTCAAATCGATATGCTTCTCTTGAAGTTGAAGAGATCGAACTATCAAGCCAAACACAAATGTCCCATGAACCAGATACAAGCAACAACCTAATACCCGGAAACCAAAATGGTGAGTCAAATGAATGCTTCTCCACCCAACTAAACAATTATCGAGAATCTCAGAGAAAAAATTTCAATGCACAAAATCAAGGAAACATCAGCGAAGACCACAAATTGAAAGGCAACTCCTTGCCCAAAGTGCTTGTTTTGGGTGACTCAATGATAAAGAACATTGATCAAAACAAAATTTCAAGAGCTGCTCAAGCCAAAGCTTTGTGCCGATCATATCGAGGAGCAAGAATCGAGCAAATAAATCAACAATTTAAAGAGGAATTTAGTGGAAGATGTGAGAAAATGCACAGCATTATTTTACATGCTGGAACAAACAATCTTGTGGTTGAAGAAGTTAAAAAATCAGTGAACAAAATGGAAACACTTGTTATGGAATCAAAGGAAAAAGCAAAGAATGTTGCTGTTTCAAGTGTTGTTATGAGGTATGACAAAAAGGTTCCTTCTGACAAAATTATTAAATTTAATAATGCTTTAATTGATTTATGCAAGAAGCATAAAGCAACATTTATTAACAATAATACTATAAATAGAAATATGCTTAACCAGTCAAATCTACACCTCAGTCAAAGTGGTGATCGATCTCTTGGTAAAGCATTTTGTCATTACCTTAGATCAATCAGGCCAAGCAACATTAGTGTAAATTATAGAAGCAATGATTTTTTTCGAACTGTCCAACATTGGCAGAATCGCCCAAGAGACTGGATAAACCATCTGAAGAATGTTTACCACATTACCAGGAAATAGGCAGTGAAGTATTAGAAACAAACATAAGTAACAATTTTCCCAATGATATGAAATCCTTTTATGATAATATGAATAATGTGAGCAGCAACCTTTCCTATTGCAATGACCTATTAAGCAACCTTAAATCTTTTTCAAAACAACGGGGATTTAAAATGGCATTTCTGAATATTGTGAGTTTACCCAAAAAACTCAATGAAATTATTTACATAATGTCACAAAATTACCTAGATTTATTTGCTCTCAATGAAACCAGGCTTAGTCCAGCTATAACTGATAATATGATTAATATACCTGGCTATGATATTGTCCGAAATGATAGAAGTAGAAATGGAGGTGGTGTATGTATCTACCTGCGTAGCTCTTTAAACTACCAGATAAGACATGACATTGTACCAACAGATTTTGAAGCAGTTTGTATAGAAATAACCAAACCTCACAGTCGGCCTTTCATAGTTGTTGCTGTTTACCGAACACCAAATGCTTCTCCTGAATTTTTTACCCATTTTGAAAATTTGATACAAACTATTGATAATGAAAATAAAGAAATTTGTATCCTTGGAGATCTGAATTGTGATTTGATCAAAACAAATTTAGATCAACCAACTAAGACACTAATATCATTATTAGAAACCTACCAATTAACTCAACTAATAAATGAAGCCACACAAGTGACTATGACCTCCTCTACCCTCATTGATCATTTCATGTCAGAGAAAATTTGCAAGTCTGGTGTAATCCACACAGGAATAAGTGACCATAGCCTTATTTTTGCTATAAGGAAAATCAACATCACTCAGAGCGAAAAACAAAATATCACTGATATTAGAAACATGAAAAACTTTAACAAAAGTCTGTTTCTACAAGACTTATCACATCAGACATGGGATTATGTATATTTCTTTGCAGATAGCCCAGATAGTATGTGGGATGTTTGGAGAGAATTATTTTTAGAAATTCTTAACAAGCATGCTCCCATCCAGAAGAAGAAAATCAAATCAAAATCAGTTCCCTGGATAACAAAAGATATTAAAAAACTGATTAACATAAGGGATAGGTTAAAAAGAGTAGCCATGATCTCCAAACTTGAAAAAGACTGGGTTGCTTATAGGAAAGTGAGAAATGAGACGACCACTCGACTTAGGCAGGCCAAAGTTGATTATTTTTCCAGTAAAATTTCAGCAAATAAGAAAAATCCAAAAGCTGCTTGGAAGGTGATAAATAGTCAACTAGGTAAATATAATAAGAAAACAATAGTAAATGAATTGAATATAGATAAACAGAAGTTGACAAACCAATGTGATATTGCAGAGGCTTTTAATGATTACTTTTCAAATATTGGACCAAATCTTGCTGAAGAGATTGGTACAACCAATTACCATTATAAACAATTCATTAAGACAACTAAATCTGAGTTTACTTCATTCAAACCAGTTACTGTAAATAACGTGTGTCAGTTACTATCTCGATTATCGGGTAATAAGTCTACTGGAATTGATAAAATATCCAGTAAAATTATGAAAATTGCAGCACCCATGATTTCAGATTCGCTAACATACATTTTCAATCAAAGTATTACTTTATGCACCTTCCCCAATGACTGGAAAATGGCAAAAGTAATTCCACTTTTTAAAAATGGTAATCGAAACCTACCAGGTAATTATCGGCCTATTTCAATTCTACCTGCCATAAGCAAAGTCATGGAACGAATTATCTACAACCAATTACATGATTATTTACAAACAAATAATCTGTTTTCTGAACATCAGTTTGGCTTCCGTGAGCTCCATTCAACTGCTACAGCCTTACTAGATTGTACTAATGACTGGTACATAAACATGGATAGAAAATTGTTTAATCTTATTGTATTCATAGACCTAAAAAAGGCCTTTGATACTGTTAATCACCAAATTTTACTGGATAAGTTATCACTATATGGAATCAAAGGTAATGCCTACTCCCTTCTTAAGTCCTACTTAACTAATCGTAAACAGAAATGTGAAGTGAATGGATCTATCTCATCTGAATGTAATATTAAATGTGGAGTACCACAAGGCTCTATTTTGGGTCCCCTGTTCTTTTTGCTTTACATAAATGATCTGCCATCATGTCTTGCTCAAACTAAACCCCGGTTATTTGCAGATGATACAAATATTACAGCAGCTGGTAACTCACTGAATGAGGTTGAGGATGCAGTGAATTCAGATTTAGAAAGACTTCGGAAATGGCTTATATCAAACAAACTCAGCCTGAATGTTGCAAAAACTAAATTTATGTTAATTGGGACTAAACCAATATTAAATAAAATTTCTGATAAACAACCTATAATCAATATCGAGGATAAACAAATTGAACAAGTCTCTGAAAGCAAAATTCTAGGCGTAATTCTTGACCAGCATTTGTCTTGGAAAAGCAATACTGACAACATATGCAAGAAAGTATCATCTGGAATATATGCCCTTAAACGTTTGCGAGATTTTGTTGATCAAAACACAATTCGGTCAGTATATAATGCTATTATTCAACCCCACTTTAACTACTGCTCTGAAGTTTGGAATGTATTTGGAGAGACACAATCCACACGCCTTCAGAGACTTCACAACAGAGCTGCTCGAATTATAGCAAATGTACCTAATGAGGTAAACCAAGAAACTGTTCTGAGCATGCTGGGGTGGGAACCTCTAAAAGAACAACGAATTAAAACTAAAGCCAAAACAATGTTTAAAATATTAAATAACTTGGGACCACACTGCCTCAGTGAACTCTTTACATTCAAAAATGAATTGATAAAATACAATCTTCGGAACAACTCAGGCACACTTTGTTTGCCTAAACCTTGTACAAACAATATGAAAAAGAGCTTTATGTTTAATGGGGGTTCGATATGGAATTCATTACCAGAAGAGCTTAGAGCGACAAAATCATTTACTTGTTTTAAAAGAAAACTTGCTGCTCATACTATTCTCTAGCCTAAATTCAGAGGATACAACTGTAAATAGAACAATCATAAACTTATAATTATATTACTTTCAACCTTTGAACTCTTTCTCTCATGAACTTTTTCTAGTGTAATAGTAATCCCTAATGATTTTGTCTTCTGTAATATAATAATTTCTAAAACTTTTGTAACAATTTACTATACTTTTGTAGTAGCTTATAATGTTCATGTGCACGCCCATCGTGGAAATCAGTTTCATACTGACGATGTTAGCGTGGGTAAATAAAGTTCTTCTATCTATCTATCTATCTACAGCATACTAATTAGGAGCCAAAATATTTTTGTGTTTACTTCGTGAATTATTAATCATTTGTTTAAGTACACCTTTTGCTGTTCACTACCAGAAAATATACTATCATAAATGCCTACCTCAAACTCATTAACGCAAAAATACATTCATTTTATTCAATCAACATTCATTAGTGTAGGTACGCAACCATTTGCATCAAAAGGCTCTCCATCGCGCCAACAGACGATCATTAACACCATTTTGCTATACATTAGGGATAATAAAATTTCAATTACGCAAGAGAAATATCTTGGCTAATTGAAATTTTGTTAGCACTAATGTATAGTACAATGGTGTTAATGGTCGTCTATTAGCGTTATAGAATGCCCTTACTTGCAAATGATTGCGTATCTACTGGTGGTGAATGTTGATTGAATAAAATGAATGTATTTTTGCGTCAATGAGTTCGAGGTTGGCATTAATAGTGGTATATTTTCTGGTAATGAGCAGCTAAAGGTGTAATATTTAAAGGTCGACAATGAGGACTAGACCCAGTTTTCAAATACTAAGAATTCGTTGCAGTCCAAAGGCGAGGATTGGAACGAGTTCCAAGTACTTGAAAACTCGCTCTAGTTCGAATTGGAGACCTTTGAATTACCTCTCAGTAGCAACTAGAGTATTGACACAATGAATAACTGACTGTATTAGTGTGATATGAGTGTATGGATCAATTAACCAATTGTGTGAAATTATATTTTAAATCCAGGGACTTGAACTATTATTTCCAGTCGAAAGACTGGAAAGATCAGTTCAAGTCCTCAGTCCAGTACTTCCATGGTATTTCAAGTTCGCTCACGTGGTGCCATTCAGCGCGTCAGATTGAATTGTATACTCATAAATTATTAATAAGTTTGAGAAAGGCTGCTGAAAAACGACTAAGAAGATGGTAATGAAGGTTCTGTTTCAATATAAAGTTGCTTTAAGTTGTTTTAGAACCACGATTTATTGAAACAACATATCCCCCCCCCCCCCCCAAAAAAAAAAAACCCCCACAAAATACCCTAAGCCCAGCTCAACTCTATAAGAACGAAGACTATGCCCACTTTATCATAAGTCAACTCCAGTAAAGACTTAAGCTTGTGACCCTATGCAGTTTTTCCTTTGTTTAGCATCATGCTTACCGATTATCCTATCGACTAGTCCAAAAAAATACACCTAAAAGGTTTAAGCCTACCAATTGCGCTATCGATTTAGGTGATGGTTTGGTCAACTGGTAGAGCAGCAGTCCGGAAACCCGAAGTGTAAATCTGCCCTGGCATTTTTCAGATACGTTCGATTTGAAACCAGCTCGGTCGGCGGGAAAAATTCCCTGATGCAAAACAAGGCAGATATAATCTCGCGTGTCGCGCTGGCTCGCCTCCCTTAAATAGATACTTTGAGTTTGTTTCTTCAGATCGTAAATTCTATCTGATAGCTTAGCAGAGAAGACGTGTAGTTATCCCTGTTGATATAATAAGTGCAGGAGGACAATTCGCTTTCTGATAAAGTAACGCAGATGAAACTCACATTTCTTGTGATCGAATCATTCATCACGTGCTCAATTATAGTTTTCCCTTGCTGGAAGCAAAATGTCTTATGACACTCCAGAAGGAAGAGAAAATCTAGACGTTCTTTAATCCTCGTATTACGAATATGGGTGGATGTTTCGATCCTTAAGTATCTCACACTATTGTATCAACTTATCAATCAATAATCATCTCGAAAGACGGGCGTGAATAGAACTAAAAATTTGCGAAGAAATCCAAGAATAACAAAGAAATGACAGAAGAAATTTGAACCTTGGTCAGTTTCGCATCTCCTGGAAAACATTTCTGTGCCTCATGAGGCGGACCGACCTTCTATCCTCGTCAAAAACAGTCTGAGAATATTAGTTTGACAAAAGTTCACATAATTATTGACTTTCTGATTTACAAATATTATCTGAATAACATTAAAGCAAAACAGTCACAAAATCCTTTGACATCCACGACCTACGATAATACCGAAAACAAACATCATTAATGGCGGTCGTGAATAAATATTTTGATCTGAATAAAGTTTTTGAAAAGGTTTGTTTGCTTGGGAATTGTGCTTGAACATCGGATAAAATAGGTGTTGATTGTTCTTAAGCTGTAGATCATGGTAAGCAAAGTTGAACTAAGGTTTTAAAGAATGTTGCCCCACGAAATGGCTGCTTTTGGAAAAACAACGATCAAACGAAACTCGTTTTGTACAGGGCAATTCAAATGACTGAAAATAAGCCTGGAACATTCTTAAATGGTCCTTAATGAATTTTTTCAGAACTAATTTAATTAAACAAGACACTTGCTTTAATACACATTTTGCCTGTACCGCCGAGAGGTGGTGGTAATAGCATCAAATTGACCCCGAGCACGGACGAAATAAGGGGGCCGAGAAGAAATCAAGGGGTCCCGTTGGCCGGAAAGTGCGGCTGTGAAACTCCCCCCCCCCCCCCCCCATACGACCACCTTGGTAATACGGTCTCCTCGTTATCACGGCCTCTTTTTTTTTGTCCAGGCGAAACGCACATACATTTTCTTGTAATAAAATCCCGTTAATACGGCCACTCCATTAATGCGGCCAACGTCCACATCGTGAAATCCTAACGTATATATTCTTTTATAAATTCACCTCGTTAATACGGTCACTTAAACTATATGTGCCTTCCGAAGGACAGATTAGTGATAAACGAAAATGAATTTTGAGAAACAGTAACGATTATCTTTTTTAATTGAAAACGTCTGTGATATGTCATATCGTTGACTTTTAAAACAGCCATTTGCTTTACAAAGCCAGGAATGCAAGATGACTAAATCATTTTAAGTGCACAGAAGAAATCAATCGAAATCACACATTTTTTTCAAAATCCTGTTGAAAGTTAATTTATTAATAAAAGTAACATGTGAAATTGGAGAGTTTGGGGACTTTGAGGAAAGTAGGTATTGCAGATTGTTTCTGTTTATAAAATTCAGTTATGTTTATCTTACTGTGTAGTTCCGTTTCAATTAAACTACATCGGCCTTCCGGATGCTTAAGAACAGTTGTTCAGAAGTGCAGTTGTGATATAACTGTCGTGACGTCACTTGAAAGAGATCAGCCATGAAATTTGATCCTACTCCATTAATACGGCCAGATACTTACGGCCCTTTGGTCGTCGTATTAATGGGGTTCCACTGTATCTTGAATTGATACTTTTTATCAGTGTGTTAGATTTGAGGGTTATTATTAGCTCAGTAGACACGCTTTGGCGAGGTGCTGGATCTTTATTGGATCACAAGACAACGTACAATGACTAATGGTCTATACATGTTCAATAACTGTTCAACCACAGCAAGTAGTTCTTCTGAGTCTGAGTTCTCTTATACTTGCTTTTAAGCTTTGCTTTGTCTGCTCCTCTTCGTTGGCTCCTCTCTGTTGGCTCCTCTTTTCACCTCTCCGTTGTTGGGAAAGGAGTGTCTCCTTTTTATACCTTTAGTGGGTAATTTTAGTTGACTTTGATTGGCAGTAGAAGTTGACCAATCAGATACACTCCGACCAAGTCCTTCGCTCTGCCGGGTGAAGACGTTGTTTGGAATGTGACATAGTCAACAAGGATGTTTGAAAAAGATTTTTCTATGCTAAAGGAATATAGTTCTTTGCAAAATTAAGAATGTAAAGTCATAATGTAACGGTCCTTATCCCAGTTATGTTATTTTACAGGTTCACATCATATTTCGAGCTCAAACCTGGTCAGAATACTAATTACATCACACCTGGAATTTAGTAAAATACCTAATTAATATATGTAAGACTAATATACACCCAGAGCAAGGATTAAACAACATCGACTTGTACTTTGACCGTAACCCTGACCGGACAAACAAAAACCTTTTGAACCAGATCGGTAACACTGTTCATAAAATTTTTAAGAGGAATGGTTATGGTGCTGTGGTCACAAAAATAACATAACTCCACATGTCCAAAACTAGACAAAACTCAAACAAACATCACAACCTTCATGACATCATCGTGCAACTGTGGCTTAGGAACTGTTTTCACAACAGACCACGTTGACGTAAATTCCATTTCAGTTCACAAACAACACAAATTGCAGATCACCAAAGCTAATGAAATGTGTGTTGCATAACAAGTGGAATAAAGAACTGTTGCTCGTGTGCCATCAGTATTTCTACGTATAATAAGACAATATGACCATTTTCGCATTCCAATTTGGCGAGGTCCGTGCTGCAGACACAAAAAGATAAATGACTTTATATTATGCGACGTTATGAAATACTAAATTAATTAGATATGAGGGAGCGCTGGAAAACCTGCTATAAGATTTTGAACTTGGTATTATTTGTATTTATTCGTTTAAATTTGGAATTGCTTTGTTGTTTTATTCACTTCAGAAGTTCATAAGGCGAGACATTAGTACAATACCGTGAATTAGTTGCATATCATGAAGATTTCCGAATTTTGCCCAATAGGTAAAAGGCTAATGAAATTAATTTTCTACTGGCAGGGGTCTACCAACTTCTCTACCCGTCTCTTCGGGGCCCGTAGCAGCTCTCAGCGGCACTGCCTTTACTACTTGTTATTGTACTGGCTAATAGTAGCAACAGATTATTTTCGATCGTATGATGTTACTTAGAAAATAAACTTTTATCATGAATTTGCTTGCGACCTAAATAGCCCGCGATTAAATAAGTCGCTTGACTTTTCACCCAATTTTTTACTACTGTTCTCTTCTATAAGCCGTGCTTGTATCAAGAGCTTTGCCGTACGTGTCGGAATTTAGAAATCGCGTTTTGGTTACTGAAATGCGTTTTTATAAAACGATGGCTTTCAAACTGATTTTATGTTTTATATTACTATACATGCTTTAACCTTACGTAGTTTTTGGGGCGGGCCTGAAAGAGCTCACTTCCGTTTGATTGATTTAGGGTTACTATTTATTGGGGAATGATTAGAACGTTAAATTTGTTGACTTTCTCGAATTTTATGGCAAACATTTTGATGTGTCTTTCTCTGACATGGATAATTGTTGCCATGGAATGCCCTGGCTTAAGCTATTTTCATTTATGAAGACTGGTCGTCTTTAGGAAAATTACAAGTAAAGAATGACGAAATATTGACGATGACTTGTCGAAATATTGACAAAAATGTAGATTGATTCTCCGCGTAGAACATTAGGCGCTTATCTTTATTTTATGCTTAAGATTCCTGCCTAGGTTTTCAATCGTAGCGACTCTGAAAAAGAATTGGGTTTGGGATTCAAGATTTCTCGGTCAATATTAGGTTGTACTTGTTAATTTTCATCACTCTCTGACGACTTATGGCTAACGCAAAACGTTTGACAGTTTCCAGTTACCATAGGCGATTTGTGTTTTAAATTTGAATTTTATGCTTTTTAAAAATCTTGACAACCTGTCATGGAAAGGTAAACAAGGGGTGGTTGCATATCCATGATTCTAGTAACATGGGTTGTCCATTTCCGCCTATTTTTTCTAGGGGCCTATGAACACGAATAACAGAAAATAGTAAGAATCATCGAATTAGGTATCTTTGATCTACCTCGGTATTATTAAGCAAAACTCCAACACGATTTAATTGGATTGTAGTGTATTAGACCTGGCCAGACGGGTTCCTGAAAGGTTAGATCTATCATGTGTAATATTGGCATTTATCCTGAATAATATTAAAATGATAAACATTTCGGAAGTGACTTTCCGGGCCGACTTTTTAGGATCAACTTTAATAAAAATTCTGGCGTGTCTCAATCCCGCAACCACTTGTGTGTGCCATAGTATATAGTTTCATGAGGTATGAAGCAACCGGCCGGGCCATATTACACATGTATTAGCCATGATGAAGTCACGCTATATAACCATCGTGCTTTCATCAGGGGTCGTTGCAGTTATCATCACAGCTCTGATACCAGGCCTGATACAGAAAATATTAATTTGTTTTGTGTTTGTAGAGGATATGACCACTTACTTGATGAGCAAACAGTCACAACTCATTAATACACGTAAAATATATTCGGGGGTCCAAGGCATTGTGTTTAGAACGTCTTAAATTATTTTAGATCTGGATGAATGCTCCAGAACGGCATGACCGCAATAAAAATGCTATTTGCATTAACACTCTTGGTTTTTTACCGTGCAAATGTCCCTTGGGATTCGAGGGTAATTGTTTGACATGCAACAGAAAGAAAACTTAGTGTCATGTCACTGAGAGTTGTTGTGGTTGGATTAGTGTCTAGAAGAGGGATTGGGCTTCCCTCAGCTTGTATTTTGAAATGCTGCAATTCGTCCGGCATTCATAAATGGGCATTTAAATCTAAAACATACATCGAAGCTCAGTACAAAGTCGATTTAATTATAGATGGAACGTAATAAACGTAATAACATGTCAAATTATTTTATTATGTACAGTTATCAATGAAACCATGCCGTTCGAAGTTTGGGCATATTTTGTAAATTATCAAAATTAAGACGTTTTATTTTAAAGTTATTCCTGAAACAGAACATTTCAAAACCCGCTAACTTTATTGAAAAAATATTACTTAGAAATCTTTCAACGTGAGTCGGCTAATCTTAAAAGGCACGTACAAATAATGCACAAACGTTTGTGGTGTCTGGATGACAACAATCTGGAAATGATGATTTCTATGAAAGTTGAAAACGCTTGCTGACTTCTATTCTACATCTATTCTACATGCTTTACGTAATGAAATTAAAATCTTCAACTGGTAAACTAAATATCTACCTATTTGTATGCAAAAAGGATAGTAAAAGTTTAGAACTGATGGAATGTATGCCTGATATTCATCGTAAATGTATGACCGAAACACTTTTACATTGAGCCACTGTTCTAAAAAGGGCCGCAGAGAGAAAAATCCAAGAAAGCAATCTTACATTTATCTTAGATATTAATTGAACTGGTGAATATGAATTATTACTTATGTCAATACCTCTTGCGAGATATGAAAGGTTTAATGGAACCACTGGCGATATTGTTAAGAGACATGGCATTCGATCAAAACACCAATCATTACGGACAACTGAACAAGAATTTAAAATATGCAAAAGACAGTCTGTCTCATTGAGAGACAAACTAACGTAGTCTTTCAAAATCAACCACGTAGACTGTCAAAATCAACCACGTAGACTGTCAAAATCAACCATGTAGACTGTCAACGGGGTCAAAATGGAAAAGACTGCACACGACACGCTCAAACATTGTCAATCATGCCTGGTTTCACGATCTCAGAATCGACTTAGACAACGAACATATAATCAGCAAGGGGAACTATCGGGAAATGAAACTTTAGAATCTTGGTATATAGGGCAAAAACAAACCCATTTTGTCGAAAAATTCGCTATTCTACTTCAATGAAAGCCTGTACTGGGAGCATAGTCATTAGTTTGGTATTTATAGAGGTGGTAATGCATATGTCCGGATATTTGTACAATTTACCATAAATTTCTTCGACAGTCCAATAGGCTAATGATAAATTCTAGGGAGTATTTGATACTCCTACTTCTTTTCAGGAATTCTAGTGTCTATCTGTTTGTACCATGAACAAAAACAAGCCCGAAAACTTACGATAAAACAAAATTTTATTACCTCAATAATCACGTCCCTTTATAATTTTCATGCAAGTAAATAGGTCTGCAATTGAATATGTAACTTAATCCAAATCACAGTTTCTTGATACATTCTTATCAGATTGCTGGTAGACAAGGTATTTGACTTAATAAGCTTCTTTCAAACCAAATACTTCCAGGTATTTCATATCAAAGAAGGTTGATCCATATATATAGGAGGAAAAATTTTGACCTGACGGGCATTCAAATCCATCATAAGCATCGGTGATAACGCAGTGATTAGTGTTGGTGTCATTCATGAAAGTTACGTTAGCTCCAGAAGCTGAACCAAAGCTCAGACCGTATGATGCATTACAACAAATTCCACCTGCGTCAGAAATTTGAGGTAGTTTGGTTGGAGAAGCTCCAGTTGGGTTAGCCAGCGTGAACAAGAATGAATTGTTATCTTTAACAGATCCACCTGTAAATGTAATAAGTATCAGGAACATTTTTCATGTGGTAGATCCCACCACTACAGCACGATGTACAGCTGCTGCGCAAAGCAATATAAACTATTGGTACTCTAATTACTGATGCAAGAAGTCAGATAGAATGAGAAAAGACATACAGTCTGAAATATTATAACCAAAAGTATGATGGAAGGGTAACTAATTCTAGTCACTCTAATGAAACCATGCAGATATTTGACTTGATTCGAGCAGTTGTAAGAGCTTGCACCAGATTGACAAATAATTGTCTTCCCGGCTTTCCTTTTATATCAAAATGGTGGATTTCAAATTAGTTACCATGCATGAAACCACATCTATCACTGTAAACTGTTTAAGATTGTTGTAATATAATTATAGGTATAGGACATTTTCCAAGGTACATCTCAAAAAGTGGGGTTTTTTTTGACAAAAAGGATTATAAATTCCATGAGATTTAAAGGTTCAAGTTTAGGATATCGCCAGGTTTCCCACTCTGGGGTGCGCCAGGGATTTTGAAAGGGTACACGAAAAATTCGCTTTGCATGCAAGTGAATATTTTTTATCCATTCTCAAGAAATCTAGTCGTGCCATCCAGGGTAAGGTCCTTTTCCGTTTTCCAAACAAGGAAATATAAGTACATTGCGTGTGGTAGTTGGTGATAATTTTACACGCTGGGCAGAAGCCTTTTCACTCTCAAACAAACCTCAACTTTCGCAAGAATCCTGGTAAGTGAGATTATATGCGGATATATGGCGTGCCAGTACATTTACATTCAGACGAAGGTCGTAATTTTGAATCGAACCACTTTCAAGAAATTAGGTATCAAAAACACCAGAACGATCCCCTATCACCTGCAGTCTGATGACATGGTGGAATGGCTGAATACAACAAAGACGTCATTTGATGCTCTCTAATATGTTACCGAAAACCAGCCAGGATGGGATATCTTTCTGCCATTTGACTTGTTAGCATATCGGTCAAGCATAGATGAAACAACAAAACGTGCACCGTGCTTTATGATATTTGGACGTGAAGTTAGACTTCCATGCATTCGACATCATGTATTGGGGAGCGGGACAAACAACGAATTCCGAAGAGTACGTTCATCAAAAAATGTTCATCAAGCATACCTGTGCAGCCAGGAGCTGAAAGACTGGACAGCGGAGTACCAACCGAGAACACGATGGAGAAGCGTCTTAATAACAGTACGCCTCAAAAAACTGTCAACTCAAAGACTGAGCTAGGACACTCCAACGGCCACGATGACGCATCCCGTGGTGGTGCCAAGAATTCTTTGACGCAAGGGCTAACGTCCCCGACAGGGGACCTAAACCAAAGGGGCCATGACCACCCCTCCTTTATAAGTTCGTTATTTGAAGGTCGAAAACATCATGTTATTTTTCGCAAGAATAATCTCAACTTAAGAACAGTTGTTCAGAAGTGGAGTTGGGATATAACTGTCATAACGTCACCTGAAAGAGACCAGCCATAAAATTTGACCCTACCTCGTTAATACGCCCAGATACTTATGGCCTGTATACTTACGGTACGGTGGTCGTATTAACGGGGTTCCACTGTATATTGAATTCATACTTTTTATGTATAATAAGACAGTATGACCATTCAGTTCGCATTCCAACTTGGCGAGGTCCGTGTTGCAGACACGAAGAGATAAATGACTTTATATTATGTGACGTTATGAAATACTAAATTAATTAGATATGAGGGAACGTTTGAAAACCTGCTATAAAATTTTGAACTTGGTATTACTTGTATTTACTGATTTAAATTTGGAATTGCTTTGCTGTTTTGTTTACTTCTGACGTTCATACGGCGAGACTGTGCAATACTGTGAATTAGTTGCGTATCATGATGATTTCCGAAATTTGCCCAATAGGTAAAAGGCAAATGAAATTAATTTTCTACTGGCAGGGGTCTACCAACTTCTCTACCCGCCTCTCCGGGGCCCGCAGCGGCTCTCAGCGGCACTGCCATTTGCTGCTTGTTATTGTACTGGCTAATAGTATCAACAGATAATTTTCGATCGTATCATGTTACTTAGAAAATGAACTTTTATCATGAATTTACTTGCGACCAAAATAGCCCGCGATTAAATAAGTCGCTAGGCTTTTCACCCATTTTTTAACTGCTGTTCCCTTCTATAAACTGTACTTATACCAAGAGCTTTGCCGTACGTGTTGGAATTTGGAAATCGCACTTTAGTAACTAAAATGCGTTTTTATGATACAATGGTTTTCAAACTGATGTTATGCTTTATATTACTATGTATGCTTTAACCTTATGTAGTTTTTGGGGCGGCGCGGATCGTGCTCACTCCCATTTGATTTATTTATGGTAACTACTTATCGGGAAATGATTGGGGCACTAAATTTGTTGACTTTCTCAAATTTTATGGCGAACATTTTGATGTGCCTTTCTCTGACATGAATAATTGTTTGTTGCCATGGAATGCCCTGGCTTAAATTATTTTCATTTATGAAGACCGGTCGTCTTTAGGAAAAGTACAAGTGAAGGATGACGAAATATTTACGCTGACTTGTCGAAATATTGTCAAAAATGTAACTTGATTCTCCGCGTATAACATTAGCTGCTTATCTTTATTTTATGCTCAAGATTCCCGCCTGTTTTTTCAATCGTAACGACTTTGGAAAATAAATGGGTTTGCGATTCAAGATTTCTCGGTCAATATTCGGTTGTACTTGTTAATTTTCATCGCTCTCTGACGACTTTCGGCTAATGGAAAATTTGTCACAGTTTCCAGTTACCATAGGCGATTTGTACTTTAAATTTGAATTTTATGCCTTTTAAAAATCTTGACAACCTGTCATGGAAAGGTAGACAAGGAATGGTTGCATATCCAAATTTCTAGTAATATGGGTTATTAATTTGGATCTATTTTTCCCAGGGGCCTGTGAACACGAATAACTGAAAATACGAAGAATCGTCGAATTTGGTATCTTTGATCTACCTCGGTATTATTAACCAAAACTCCAACACGGTTTAATTGGATTGTAGCGTATTAGACCTGGCCAGACGGGTTCCAGAAGAGTTAGATCTACCATGACTAAGACTGGCATTTATCCTGTCGACTAATCTTAAAAGGCATGTGCAATTAATGCACAAACGTTTGTGGTGTCTGGATGACAACAATCTGGAAATGTTGATTTCTATGAAAGTTGAAAACGCTTGCAGTGACTTCTATTCTACATCTGTTCTACATGCTTTACATAATCAAATTAAAATCTTCAACTGGTAAACTAAATATGTACATATTTGTATGCAAAAAGGATAGTAGAAGTTTAGAACTGATGGGATGTATGCCTGATATTCATCGTAAATATATGACTGAAACACTTTTACGTCGAGCCACTGTTCTAAAAAGGGCCGCAGAGAGAAAACTCCAAGAAAGCAATCTTACTTTTATCTTAGATGTTAATTGAACTGGTGGATAGGAATTTTTACTTATGTCAATACCTCTTGCGATATATGAAAGTTTTAATGAAACCACTGACGATATTGTTAAGAGAGATGGCATTCAATCAAAACACCAATCATTACGGACAGCTGAACAAGAATTTAAAATGTGCAATAGACAGTCTGTCCAATTGAGAGACAAACTAAAGTAGTCTTTCAAAATCAACTACGTAGACTGTCAAAGGGGTCAAAATGGAAAAGACTGCACACGACACGCTCAAACATTGTCAATCATGCCTGGTTTCATGATCTCAGAATCGACTTAGACAACGAACATATAATCAGCAAGGGGAACTATCGGGAAATGAAACTTTAGAATCTTGATATATAGGGCAAAAACAAACCCATTTTGTCGAAAAATTCGCTATTCTACTTCAATGGAAGCCTGTACTGGGAGCATAGTCATTAGTTTGGTATTTATAGAGGTGGTAATGCATATGTCCGGATATTTGTACAATTTACCATAAATTTCTTCGACAGTCCAATAGGCTAATGATAAATTCTAGGGAGTATTTGATACTCCTACTTCTTTTCAGGAATTCTAGTGTCTATCTGTTTGTACCATGAACAAAAACAAGCCCGAAAACTTACGATAAAACAAAATTTTATTACCTCAATAATCACGTCCCTTTATAATTTTCATGCAAGTAAATAGGTCTGCAGTTGAATATGTAACTTAATCCAAATCACAGTTTCTTGATATATTCTTATCAGATTGCTGGTAGACAATGTATTTGACTTAATAAGCTTCTTTCAAACCAAATACTTCCAGGTAATCGATATAAAAGCTGGTTGATCCATGTATAAAGGAAGAAAACGTTTGACCTGACGGGCAATCAAATCCACCACAAGCATCGTTGATAGCACAGCAATTAGAGCCGGAGCCATTTATGAACATTACGGTAGTTCCAGAAGCTGAACCAAAGCACGGACCCCATGACGCATTACCACAAATTCCACCAGCGTCAGAAATTTGAGATAGTTTTGTTGGAGAAGCTCCAGTTGGGTTGGCAAGCGTGAACAAGAATGAATTGTCATCTTTGACAAACCCACCTGCTAATTATCAGAAACATTTTCCATGTAATAAATTGCACCAGTGTATGTAGGCAGTACGAACTACAGCTGCCGGGCAAAGCAATATAAACTATTGGTACTCTAATTACTGATGCAAGAAGTCAGATAGAATGAAAAAAGACATACAGTTTGAAATATTATAGCCAAAAGCATCATGGAAGAGTAACTAATTCTAGTTACTATAACGAAACCATGCAGATGTATGACTTGATTCGAGCAGTTATAAGAGCTTGCATCGGCTTGACAAATAATTGTCTTCCCAGTTTTCCTTTTACATCAAAATCGTGTATTTCAAATTAGTTACCATGCATAAAAACCACATCTATCAATGTAAACTGTTTAAGATTCTAGTAATATAATTATAGCTATAGGACATTTTTCTAAGATACATCTCATCAAGTGGGTAAGTTCCTTTTTGCCAAAAAAGGTTATAAATCCCATGAGATTTAAAGGTCCAAGTTTAGGATTACGCAGGATTTCCCACTCTAGGGTACGCCACGGATTTTGAAAGGATACACGAAAAATTCGCTTTGCATGTAAGTGAATTTTTTTACCCATTCTCAAGAAATCTAGTCGTGCCATCCAGGGTAAGGTCCTTTTCCGTTTTCCAAACAAGGAAATATAAGTACATTGCGTATGGTAGTTGGTGATAATTTTACACGTTGGGCAGAAGCCTTTTCCCTCTCCAACAAATCTGAAGTTTCGCAAGAATCCTGGTAAGTGAGTTTATATACAGATATATGGCGTGCCAGTACATTTACATTCAGACGAAGGTCGTAATTTTGAATCAAACATCAGTCAAGAAATTAGGAATCAAAAAAATCCAGAACGACCCCTTATTACCTGCAGTCTGATGACTTGGTGGAATGGCTGAATAGAACACTGACTTCACTTGAAGCTCTCTAAATACGTTACAGAAAACCAGCCAGGATGGGATATCTTTTGGCATTTGTCTTGTTAGCATATCGGTCAAGCATAGATGAAACAACAAAACGTGCACCGTGCTTTATGATATTTGGACGTGAAGTTAGACTTCCATGCATTCGACATCATGTATTGGGGAGCGGGACAAACAACGAATTCCGAAGAGTACGTTCATCAAAAAATGTTCATCAAGCATACCTGTGCAGCCAGGAGCTGAAAGACTGGACAGCGGAGTACCAACCGAGAACACGATGGAGAAGCGTCTTAATAACAGTACGCCTCAAAAAACTGTCAACTCAAAGACTGAGCTAGGACACTCCAACGGCCACGATGACGCATCCCGTGGTGGTGCCAGGAATTCTTTGATGCAGGGGTTAACGTCCCCGACAGGGAGCCTAAACCAAAGGGGCCATGAACACGCCTCCTTTATAATTTCGTTATTTGAAGGTCGAAAATATCATGCTATTTTTCGCAAGAATAATCTCAACTTCTGACAAGAAACAGTTTACTTCTAGATTTGAAATAAAAAGAAGAGTCTATTATATTTCTTGGTTAAATCAACAACAAGTTCTCATAGTTTGTACAGGATATAAATGTGTCCACCAGTAAAAGTCCCCC
The DNA here is from genome assembly GCA_030142905.1 of Heliopora coerulea. Lineage (NCBI taxonomy): Eukaryota > Metazoa > Cnidaria > Anthozoa > Scleralcyonacea > Helioporidae > Heliopora > Heliopora coerulea. The sequence goes on along the minus strand of JASJOG010000029.1, from coordinate 1,856,180 downwards.
GATGGATGGTGAATTTTTTCATTGACGGAAGGGCTAAAGTTCCCCGACGGGGAAATTGCAGCCCCCTCCCACCCCCTTTTCCTGGCGCCACCGCTAGGCGCAGCCTTGGACTTCTGAAAATTAGAAACTAAATGGCAGAATGAAATCTAAGATCTTAACATCACAGCGGCCACGGAGAACGAGGAAAGCACCAGAGTGGACAAAAGACTACCAACTGTTGTCATGATATGTGATACGAATTGCATAAACATGTGAAAAGCTTAAGATGTGAAAATTTTCCACATGTCAAATAGAAACATATTTAATCTCTTTACATGTGATCACATGAAATCGCACGTTTGAAATTATGTGGAAATTTTATATGGGGTGCTTTGAAAAAATTTCCAACGGTGTTTACTGACAGCAATTCTTGAGGATACCGTACGAAGAGTCGCTTCCGTAGCACATTCGTCGCGTACACCTTCAAAATCTCGTGGCGTACCCCTGGGGACACCCTGTACCCAAGATTGGGAACCCCTGGTCTAAGTCTCGCCTACTTTCCAATGGTTGATGGAACAATAGAAATTAGTCATGCGTGAAACCTTTTACGTATAAGACATGCAATGCATTATGGGACAGGAGCCACTCCATATCTGAAGCAGGTCGAAAAACTCTCAGATTTTATGAGAACGAACCTTAACCACTTACCTGAATTCCAAGAAGTTTCAGTATATCCTCCGAAGATGTAGTTTCCAACTCTTGCCAACACGAAAGTGGAGCCTTTGTTATCACATTGGGAGTGAAAATTTGAGGGATACCATCCATTGTTTTGAGCGCTGAATAATTGAACCCAGTTGCAAAGATTACGAGTCGGTATCCAAGACAACAGGGCATCCTTTTGCTCCACTGTAAGCGTGTTAATAATGTAGTCTGAATTCTGGAACGTAGGACCAGGCCAAATCTCATTCTGCATCCCACTTATTTGATAGAATTCAGCTTCTACATAAAGTTCCGCTGCTAAAACCTTGTTTTCTTTTGGGTAAATAAGCCTGCCGGTTCTCAGATAATTCAATATAAATCTGTAAGAAGAATGAAAATTTAGTGGTCATAGATTATGCCATGTTAAATGGGCATAATTGATAATGATGAGATTAAGCAGTTCAAGTATTGTGTTTCTTCCTGCTATGTTGTCATCACAAAAAAAATAACGATGTGGTTCCTTCCGTGTGTAAGATTCCCGCGCAATGTCGCTTTCTTCTGGTAGACACGGTTATAGTTTCTCCACTCCTATTCTGTCCAGTGATGTGCGATGCTTACAACTGCGAGTCAGCAGTATGCGTTGTTCCCTGAATCTTGACATGTTCGATCATGTTGTTTTGCCTTACTATACTTGCAGAAAAGCTAGGCTGCTAAAGTGTCGATATAATGAAAAAAGTAAGTTCAGAAGAATCTCCTTCCTTAAAAGAACTTCAATTAAATTTTATTTGTAATTTTATTTAAATCATAAATATTTAAAGTTTACATGTCACCAGAAAATCAGTGTTCAGTTGTTGCATTCACAATAAAATATGCAACGAGCTATTGCACTTCCCAAAGTTTGAGGTTATTTCAGAATTTCTTTTAGGAGATACAGCCGTTTAAAACTAACATATCTGGTGCTCCACTTGAAAAAAATTGTCGTTACATAATCAGAAATGCTCGGCTGTGACCTAATAGTTGCCATCGGGAGAGTGCAGGAAATGCAAATACATATAAAATTACAGGACTGTTTGGTGTTGCGAAAATGGTTTATTGTGTCGCTTTTAATTGTAAAAACGGTTCTTTTAAGAAGCAAAAAAAGGGCGAAAAGGTCGCTTTCTTTGGTTTTCCCATAAACACCTTTTTCGCCGCGTAAGGGTAGAAAAAGTAAAACGAAAGAACTGGACGCCCTCGGAGTCATCTAAGCTCTGCTCTTGCAACTTCGAAGAGTATTGCTTTGTCATAAGTCCGGCGACTATAATTTCAATGGGCTGGACAAGAACCAGGCTTCGTCTAAAATCTAATGCGATACCAACAATTTTTGACTACGGGGATTCAGACAATCAATCCACGGAGTCAACGGAACGGAAAGAACCAAGAGCTGCGTTTCATAAGCGAAGACGACTTGAAGTAAGTAGAGCCATATGAAATAACTCCTTATAAGTGCTTGGACCATCGTTAAAAACACTACTTCTTATTCTATTTAAAGCAGTAAACCAATTGCTGGAATCTAAGAGTGGGGAAGAGAAATCCTCGCACCGTACACGAAAAACGTGTACCTACATTAAAAAGGATCCATAGCTAAAACAAATAAGTGCGCGCAACAGAGTAAAAAAAAGCACACAGACAGACAAAATGGTATGAAGTTCAGTTCATCATTTGCATGAAACAATACAGTGTTATAGCTTAAGCAGTTACTTCTGCAGATACAAAAAATATTTTATACAAACGTCGACATGTTAAGTCCCAAATTGACACCAAAGTCAAACAACATTCCAAAAAGACAAAATACAGGCCCAAGACGGGTTAACAAAGGTAAGGAGGAAGAGCTGGCACGGCATCGTACGACAGTAGGCACAATCAGGCACATATTTTTAATTGAATGGTTATTACAGTTAGATTTTGTTAACAGGAACAGGTACCTGTGTAACTCTCACATACAGTGACAGCACATATTGTGAAAGCATAGCTCCGACATGTGAGACTACTGAGGGTGAAACCAGTGGTGAGACTGGTGACACTTTAAACATAGAAATAGAAACAGACCTACCTGAAGTTCAAAATGAATATGGTTAAATTAGCTGCCTTAATGCAGAAAGTGACTATACAGATGATGAGACTAATGAAAATCACAATGTGGAATGGTAATTGTTGCAGTGAATCATGTCATTTTTAATGAAGCATTTTGTTACAAGGTAATTTACAAATAACACTACAGAGTTACAGTATACTATAGTTATTTTTCAGGGAAAATAATCAGTGTGTACAAAATAGCTATACAGTGTTTGAAAGTTGTCTAAAGGGGCTACTTTCCAAATGCCTAAACTGTGGTGTAACCTGTGAGATACATACAACACCAACTGGCAGCATGGTTGACATGTAAACTGAGTGTCTGTATTGCAGCTTTTCCCGGAACGGGAACAGCCAACCAATGAACGGACGTATGCCTCCAGGGAACCTTATCTTTTCGGCTGTTATACTGTTTAGTGGGAGCAGTCCTTCAAAAGTATTTCAATCCTTTAAGCATACTAGGACACAATTTTTATCCGCAAAAGGTTACAACCGCATTCAGAGTGCATATCTGTTACCAAGCGTGAGAAATGTTTGGCACAGGCAGAAACAACGGCTTTTAGCTACTTCCCAAGGAAGGCATGTCACTCTTGGAGGGGATGGTAGGTGCAATGCGCCTGGCTACTGTGCAAAATATGGCTCGTATAGCTGTATGGATTTGGAGACTAATAAAACCTTGGACACACAGTTCAAGTAAGAAATCTTATTATTCTCGTCAACTCCTGTTGTAATCTACTTCAGTTGATTAATGGGTATTTATTTGGCATTGAAGTTAAACGAAGACCGAAACTCTGGGGCTATGGAACTTAAAGTTTTAAGACGATGTCTGGCCAGTATTCGAACCAGTGGTATTAACGTCACCAAACTGGTTACAGACAGACATAGCCAGGTAAAGAAATATATGCGTTAAGAACACCCCGACATAAAGCACTACAACGATGTCTGGCATGTAGCAAAAGGTAAGACTTGTTTGACCAAAACATGCCATTGCTGCATAGAAAAAGAAGCACCTGTACGCACCAAAAACAAGCCAAATATTCTATGTATTTTTAGGCATCAAGAAAAAAATTGTGGCAGCTAGCAAGAAGAAAGGGTGTGAACTACTACGTAAATGGGCACAGGCAGTGTCTAATCATGTGTACTGATGTGCAGCAAGTAGCCACGGGAATGAAGAGCTTTTAAAGGCAAAGTGGTAATCACTTTTGAACCAGATCTGCAACATTCATAAAGGCCATGATGCTGTATTTTCAGCACGTGAGCATGGAGCTTTACAACCAAGAAAGTGGATTAAAACAGGTACATAGTAACATCTTACCAAAACATGAAATCAAAGCAATTCACTGGACTTAGTAGCTCTTGTACTTTAGGGTCCAAAGCATATATTGAACTGTCTTGAACTGTTGAAAGCAAATACCTTTTAAAAGATATTGGAAAGCTAAGTCATGGCAAGCAAACATCAGCCCTTGAGAGCTTTCACCGCTTGGTTATTGTCTTTGCCCCAAAGCATACACATTTCTTTTACAAAGCAATGGAAGCCAGATAAACACATGCTTTTACAACAACACATGAATTGAGACACTGACTATAATATGAGAACTTCAAGTTTATAATAATTATAGTAATTCCAAAGTGGGTTTTCAGGTTAGTTATTGCAGCACTTCATTTTAATAAAAATGGAAATAATGAGCAGAAGATCATCAAAACTGGGAAAAGAGCTTGTGAATTAATATATCGTCTGGCTTACCAGAAGTCTAGAAAGTCTGCTGTCATCAAACGAGTAAAGACTGTTAGCACATATAGTAAGTCAAACCAATATATAAGCATGTATACTGCATTATTTGACACAACACAATCAAAATTGTGTAAATGCTACGTGAACCGAAATTATTTTGTATTATATTGCAGATTATGTAAAAGAACTGATGGAAGAGGTGTTTAGATACAGGGAAGAAAACCAGACCTTAACGCGAGCGCTGTCAGTTGAAAATACCAGGGCCTCTGTCAAATGGTGTCGACGAAATTGACAAGGAAACAGCCATTCAACAGCATAAACCTAGATTCAATTAACCATGTAATTCCACTGGAGTAACTTATATGTGATGAGCATACTCAAATCCTTTGTGTTCACCAGACGGCGAAAGAAAAGCTTTCCTTATTTCTTTCACTGCACAAGATGGTATAGGTTGCCGATAGTTCTTGCCTAATTTTCCGTGTATCTCAGCCGTCAATTGTCTATAATCAGTATAACGCAGTTCCCTACACATAGAGAAAAATAATCACAATTAAGACCCGCATTCATGTAAATATAGTCGTACATAATTGACTCGTTGAGGTGAATATTTCTGGTCATAAGGAGGCACGGAGAATGGTCAACTTACTCATTTTCTGGGCTATCTGGAATTGGTCCATGGTCATGTACATAGATAACGATCACTGTTCTTATGACGTCCTTATTTGAGCACATAATTTCTAATTGTTCTCCCTGGGTGATGCACGCGTCACCTTCAATAATTTTCATGTCTGTGTTCGGAACTTCGACGCAGCACAGACTTTCTCTCCCAGTTGTCATAGGCACACAATGGCCACAGCTGCATCTGCCATTGAAATGTTAAAGCATCAAAATTAGTCTTCCTTGACAGATCAATGAAAGTTTTAAAGTTGCGAACATTGTCTTACCAGTCAACGTTGCCAATTGTGTGAGTATCTTCGTCGGTTGAACCATCGGCCGAAAAAGTGATGTTTTCTCATCGCGATCGTGCGCCAAAGGTTCGAACATGTAAGGCTGCACCTCATAATCTTTGGAAACAATATCGAATTCCACCTCTTCGTCCGAAGAATCCATCACAAAATGCAAGAAAACGGAGAAACACGAGGCCGATTTACTACGGTAGTAGCTAAATGGTATCCACGATCAGGTTTCAAGATGGCCACCAAAATTTAAGTCGCGGTTAGGGTTAGTATTATGATAAGGTTCAGGGTTCCGATAAGCGTTAGGGTTGCGGTTAGGGTTTACGGTTAGCTTTATGGTTAGGGTCAGTTCATGTTGTGTAATGTATAGACTTCACTTATTCGAAAGGTATTTTATAAAAATGAACACACAAGTTCCCAAAACGAGAACACAACTAGGTTTATTAACATGGCGGATCACAACAGCACATGGAGAGAGATCATCTTTCATCCGAGCATGCGCGAATGTATACTGAGCTATGACATATTGTTATTTCAAAATTTTAATTTTGGTGGCCATCTTAAAACCTCCTGACCGTGGACACCATTTAGCCACTACCGATTTACTACATCGCACAGAAGAACAGAGACAGCGAATGGCAACTATTACGTCAAACTCGTTCCAGGGTGCTATAGTATTTTACTCACGGCTGTTCATGAACGATCTTCGGAAATCGCTATTTTGCTCAATTGAAGCGCTAATATCTCTTAAAATATGAAACACCAGAAGTTCAAACTTAGTAAGGCCATTAACCTCAAAGTAAAGTTTCTTATGAACCAAAGTTGTATTTAGGTGACATGTAACATTTAAAGTTAAATTTTATTTAAATAAAGTTTATATAAAAATTTAATTATTACGTTAAATTTTTATTTATAATTCTATTTAAATTATACATATTGGCCTCCACAGCTCTATTTATACCCCATTGTGTTTCGTTGATGTTAAGATTTGTTCGACATAAAAACAGTACCCTGTGACATCTATGTCAACCTGTACAATTAATTTCTGTGATGTCATGTATATTTCTAAATTTATTTAAATCACTCTAATGCTTATTTTTATAGTGTCATGCATAAGCGTCAGGTTGGGTGAGAGAGACCTAACCAGACATGGCCTAGGCACTTTCCTTCAGAAGATTTCTAGTTACAGTACGTAGTAACGTACGTCCTCAGATAGTAGTATGCTACAATTTATTAAATGCAAAAACCTTAGCGTTAAATGATCTTCAAAGGGTTCACTCTCAGTTCTTCGCCAAACAAAGACATGCATGGCGACGTAGTACTATGGACCAGGAAAGACGTTTGAGTTTGGCAATCATGTCAGTTGAAAGAAAAACCATCAAAATGGAGAGTGATGATGGATTGGAAGAGATACTTCGAGATTTATGTCTAAGGAAAGGAAAGGAAAAAAAGAAAATAGAAGATAGCCGCTTGTCTAGCTTTGTGTATGTGTGATTTGCGAACGTCGTTTATATTACACACCACATGAAAGTTTCTGAGCATGTCTTGTCATTTCAGAACCTATGTATGGTGAGAGCTTCTGCGCATTGCACGAGACAGGATACCTCCTCCCCAGCAGAGGAAACAATGCTCGCTTTGAGAGCTTAGATAGTTACAAGAATTCAATCTCAGTAAATGAATCGAAGTCAACATCCATGCTTGCTTTTATTAATAGGCGATCCGGACGCATTTACTAATAGGCGATCCAGACATTGAAAAACTCGAGTTCATTTGATATCCACATTACTCCTCTTACAACAACACCACCAACAGAACGTTTGTCGCGAACATAATCAGACAAGATTGAAACAATGAATTCTTAGGTTTGAGTGGGAAAAATACCTTAAAATATTGGAGGTTGGTAACTGCCGTGACTGATTGCAAAGAATGTTAACGTTCGTTTTGAACTTTTTAAGTTATTCAACGCTATCTAAGCTGTATCCTATATTTTTATATCATTGAAAAGATATCTTGAGCTCTCTAAAGCAGCCTGTTTTAGTTCCAAAGTACGACGGCACTGCTTGATTAGTGCTTAGGTTGGACAGTTTACTTTTTAGAAACGATTTTCTCTCTTGACTTGGTCACATAAATTAACACAGACCAGAGTTTGGGGGGGCAATTAATTGGCCTTTCAGTTCTTTGTGGTTGGTTGTTGGCCCATCGTGGTTGGATAATCTCCCCCCCCCATTAGGTAATCCTTGCTACACCACTAAATATGATAAGATTGACAACAATGGTCTAATAACATTAAGCCTTCATATTTTTCTGTTTTTTGGCTCAAGTATTAATTACCTATCCTGACTAAACCATTTGTAGAGAATCAAAATTGTAAAACAAATTTCCATGCTCACACTAAGTGTGTCTCACTGACTTTTCTATAGTTACGCAGTGCAGCTTCAGAGCATTGGTATTTGTATTTAAACCTACTGTACATGATATATTTTACTTATGCAAAGGATGTTAGGAAAATCTCTTGGGTATATCACAAATCACAAATTCTGCTCAATCATATAACCTCAAAATTATTTTCAAGAGTTTGTATTCTAAATATTTTCCAGGAATTAAAGCATGTCTCCAACAGAAGTTGTCCAAAAGAACAGCCCTTAGGATCAAATCAGCATACCCTCTATGTAAATGTTGACTTTGCCATACAACAGATGTTGAACAATACCTTGCTACCAGTTCAGAAGCATGTGTGCATGACACTTTCACTTTGTGATAATTTTAGACATATAATGGGAGACAGCAAACGTTAGTGATAGAATTTTTTGTTGATAAATTGACAGTCCATAGTATGCTGAGAAATCACGATGAATATGTACAATCTGGTCAGTATACAAGGTCTTTTCCAATTGTTAATCATGTGTTTATGGTACTGCAAGTTTATATCCAAATGATGCAAAAATATTTTGTTTGATTAATAAATTAGTTCACAAGGGGTTAACAATAAAAATATTTTGTTTGATTAATAAATTAGTTCACAAGGGGTTGATAATGACAGTAATCTTATGTATTAGTCACATTACAATGAATTGTACCTGGGCTGGTATTATTATTCTTGTCATAAGGCTATAAAACTTTCTTGATTCTATGGCTTGAGGAGCATGAGCATGGACACAAAATTTGAGAGGATTTGTTTAAAATTCTCATGATCTAACCAAAAAATGGTCCTGCTATAGCACAATGGGTATGTTGACCCTCTCTTGGCATGGCTATTTCTTGTGTTAGGGTAATTGAACATTTTACCCTCCCTATTCTAATTTCCTTATTATTTTATATATTTTAACTTACTAATTTTAAGATGTAGATTTTGCTCCAAAGGAGGACTCACTAGATCTAGTCCCGCCATACACCAGATTGAGTTAGTCTGTCTGAAAGTCATTTCCCCCCACAATAAAAGTTAACTTAATTACTACTCCTGAACATTTTGTCATCATTTATCAAGCAAGACAACATCATTTTTAATGGGCTACAGACAAACCACCAACAAAAGAATGATGAATTCATTTCAGATCTTCCATTCATAATGGCTTGTTGCAAGATGTCTTCTATGTTTGCTGTTATCAAACAATTAATTGTAACTTTGGCATTTAGCAAACTTGATACAATAAAGGGTTAAAAGCTGTTAAAAGCTCCTTCTACTTAAGGATGAGCCGATTAATCTGAAATTAATCGCCAAAGCCGATTAATCGGCCAATTTGAAATAATCGGTAATCGGCCGACTATTCCTAATAATCGGCAAAATAATCGGTGCTTTAACTTTTTCACGAACGACGCAAGCTCATGCCCTGAATCCGCAATTTCATACGGACGAAAACAACAATAGTTGATTTCACACGATGAAATTTGAGTATCCAGCTCGATCCAAGCATAAAGGGGACGATTTTGGCAGTTATCAAACGAGAATGTTGCCACAAATCCGCAACATGTGCAAGTTATGTTAAAAATCGTTTACAAGTGTGTTATACATATATTTCTACTACAACATTGTTGTGTTAAAAATCACTTTATGCAACATTACCTTTAGCCACTAAGATCTCTTTTTCTTGCGATAATTGCGTAGTGCATAGCGTTGTACTTATAAAACTATGAGTTCAATCGTTCTTGTAGTATGAAGTATGAATTAGGGGCCAATACAGACAAACATGAATCCTGAAATCAATCAAATCATTTGTGCGCAGCACTATTGCTGTTTCGGCGTACCTTCTATTGTTTAAACAACCAAAACCCGCACAGTGATCACCAAAAACCATTTCTGAAATATTTGAAAAATGTTATATGTTCCTATCAATCCCAGCAATCCCGTAAAATATTGCAAAACTGAGCGGGGGCTGGTAACCCGGCAAAAAACCAATAATCGGCATATACCGATTAATCGGCCGATTATTTGTATTAATCGGTCTCCGATTAATCGGCTTCAATAATTGGCTAATTTGATAATCGGCTCATCCTTACTTCTACTGTTGTCGAAGGTAACTAGAGATTGTGGAAAACAATATGGTTGTTGTGTGAGTGTCTTTATCATTTTATGATGTATTACCCAACCAGCTAGCTATGCTGTTCTCTTTAGAGGTCCAGTAAGGTCCACCCATCATGCATTCTGTGTTACTACAAGAGGGGACCAGAGTACCTGAAGAAAACCTGCAACGCTTGGTCGAATCAAACTGGACAACACTCTTCTCACATGTGGCCTAAATAACATTAACCTGGCAACTGCATGCAGCCAGAATCAAGCCCTAGTTACAGTAATGAGAGACAAGAGCACTACCACTGTGCCACCAGCATGCTCCATTTGTAGAAAATTGCATATTTTTGGCAGCTTACCCAGTTAATACCCTCAAAAGTTACTATCACCAGTATAGAAAACTACACAGAGTGTATATAATTCATTGTTCCAGCAAATGTAAATTAACCCATTTCTTGACTAAAGACCAAGAGAAGTGTCCCATATGAGAACAAACTGGACTAGCTATACTGTGGGTATATAGCAAAAAGGAATGCACCCATACTTTTGCAGCCCATGAGTGAGTGGACAAGAGAGAGTGGGACTCTGCAGGGATTCTGGTCCTGTGAACATGCATCTCCCCATGAGGAGGTTGGGGGAGGAGCAGAGATAGAGGCTGCTTTTGCTTGCTTGTAATTTGCTTAGTTTTTTAACAATATTATATCTTAAAAATTTGAAATTGGGTTTTTTCCCTTGATTTGTCTATTTGGTATGTCTGTAAACCAGAACCACAAAATTAGGGTCATATACAACCCTACGTGCTGGTCAACAGTTAATAATATATTGATCAGTCTTACCCTACAATCCCCCATCCTGGGACACGCAGGACAAGAAACTAAACATTAATTCGCATATCAAGCCTTAATTATCAACATCTACTTCATATCTAGTGGATTTAAAGTTTAACTTGTAATTTCACCTGAAATGAGTTCCGTCACGGTCAATGAAGTAAGCCCCGTCTTCTTCATTTGGTTGAACATCAAATCTTTCGGAAAACATTGAGGCCAGCATGGAGTCAGGATCTTTTCTTAAGATTTCCAGCGATGTCTTGAAAATTTGCCCACCGACGTTCAGTCTGATGTGCTTCTTAAAATGGACGTTGTCTAATTTCTTTCTCATTATTTCAAATGTGGCTCGCTCTTCTTGAACTGTGGATGCCTAGTCATCGATAGTTTTCTTCAAATCGAGAACTGCTTTCTGTGCTTCGTCCAGTTTGAGTGTGATGTCAAGCATCTCTTCAGGTTTCAATTTTTTAGCTTGTTTTCCCCTCGATTTGGTTCGAGAATTCATGTCTTCGATACTTTATAACTGATCATGTACAATAGTGACCAATGTGTTGATTGTTGCTAGCAAGTCATGGACGCACTCCTCCAAATTCCAGGAAATAGAAGTCCTTGATTTCTCGGAAATACGATATGCACCAGCCTCACCTCCCGTCAGCTGGACCTCAAAATTCGAAGGGTCGACAGTGGGGCATGACCACCCAGTTTATGGAAACTACAACTGTACGGACAATTTTCACTCAACAATGACTACCTGGTTGTAGCAATATTCAAAGCAACGAAACTTTGACCTGATGCAGTCACATATGTGTTCAATCCAATTTAAAACATTTTATTTCAGTCCAAAACTTCAAAATTTTGGTTCAGTCTAAACAGTTATTCGTTCAATTCAACCATATAAATACTCTTTTGGGTCTAATCTTATAAATCTTTGTAAAATATAATCTAATCTCGAAATTAATTGTTCAATCCAATCTCCAATATACTGATTGATTTCAAACGCGAGGTTATTTGTTTTTCTCCTAAGAGTAGGAAACAAATTGGTCGGAAAAGATGCACTACTTAAACATGTGAAATTTGGCTTAGAAATCAGGGAAGGAACACACTATTTTTTGAGTGTTGCAAACATATTGAAGCAAGCGTCCGATCTCTTAGCAACTGTATCCGGTGGAGGAAATCGGTGTAGAGAAGATTTTATGATAAACCTATTGCCTTAAATCCACTCCAATACCTGAGTTGACTTAATGGTTGTTCTAATTCGCATCTTGGGGACTCCTGACCACTGCTGAACAAGTTTTGGAAATTTCAGGAGTAAGGACGGTGAGCCAGTCAAGGTTCTGAGCATCATCATGAAATTGAGGGATACTTGCTGCGACTATCAATAGAGCACGAGTGATGTGAAACCGTAGTGCATCATCGGTTATGAATAAACGACTTATAAAACACTAAGAGCAACAAATGCAGTTAAGTATCCCAAACAGACGCAGAAAAAAGGCGAATGAAGACTTTGACTCCGAAGATCAAGAATGTGAAAAAGTCGAGCAAACGTCGGCGTGATATTCAGCAATTGCAGGTTGGATTATTTTGGCCAACATGGAGCACTCAGAAAATGAAGTTTGACTGAAGGTAGAAATGGTGCTCACCCTAAATTTCTTCTCTAAGGTGTTTAGGATTTTGAAATCATTAAGTTACAACAGAACGGAATCTGCAAACCTGAGATGCAGCCTGGTTTAAAGTACGACTTTATGCTTATTAAAAAAGGAAAAGAAAAGTTTGCTGTGATGCAGCTAAGCACAGCAACAGGTCACGCTATGAAAATCTAAAACTTTCTAAGCGTCTTGTTGTGCAATGCAGGCGTCCAGCAAATAACTAAACCACAGATTGTTGGAAAAGCTTAAATAACTAAGCGAAGACACAAAAATTGACATTTTAATCAAATCTATTTTCTTGTTGATTTAGGTTATATCATACACTCCGATATCATGGTATATAAATTTCCCGTGACGCAACCGCTGTAATTATGTAACTTTTGTATACCCATCTGTTCATTCTGTTATGATACACTACTAAGCCACAAAACGTTAGATTTAAACTACTAAATTCTGGGATTATGCAAGAATTTCTTAAGAGGGTGAAAAATCTAAATGATGGAAAATTTAAAAGGAAAACGTATAAGAACCCCGAAAGAGCTCCAAGAAAGTCTTTTTCACTGAAAATTGTGCGTTTTCTCAGATACTCTTCATTGGTCTTTTCATAGCTTTGTTGCACTGTGAGTGCTCAATTTCAATTTTCTTCAATTGGTGACTCTACAGGTGGAAAAATGATATTTGATGTAGGTTCCTTTGCCAAAGTTTTCCATCGAGTGGTCAAATCTGTAAGTAACAAGGGAGTCATAAAGTGAACATACCAGAAAAAGTCGTTGAAAAAGAAGTGAAGTGGATGATGATAAGAATGAAGGATTTATTTTAACTTAGAAGAAAACATACAGCAGTTTTACTGATACACCTACAATTTCACGGAAACAAGGGGAGATTTAATTTTGAAGGCGGAATGCAACAAAAAGCAATAATTACCTAACAAGCAAGTAATCTTGTAAACCTGCACTAAAGGAGCTTTCAGTGTCACAGATATTTTAATACTGGAGGACATCTTGGTAAAAACAAATTACCTGGGCCTATACTCATTTAAAATTCGGAACCAATCGGAATAACATCGAAACTGGTGACAATTCAATCTTTCTGCAAAATAATGTTCTTTTAATATTAAAGTAATTTTTATAGGGAGAAATTAGAAAAATAGAAATTTTAAATTTTTGACTGTAACCGCTGAAAAGGCAATTTTGCATTTGGGGCTCATCTTCCTAGCATCTTAAATGGACATTTACTTAAATGGTTCATGGACGCTTGTGGTTGTGTATGGAGAGTCAAGATAAAGTGCAACAAGGAATATATGTAGAACTGGTATTGAATCAATTAAAGAAGTAGTAAGAGAATTTACTACCAGGTGCTTATTGTGACTCAAAAAATATAACTGAAGGCCATGTAACCGACTAGGTCCAGCTTCACTGCGACGAGGTTAACGAAATTAACTAAACGTATCGCCTTTAAATTTAACTTTCGCGCCGATTATATTCGGTCACTTGTTAGCAATTTGCCTAAGGTCCGTTTGCCCCGTAATTAACTGTAGCATAATTCAACTTCAAAGTAAAAAAGAAGTAAATGAAAAGGTTAATTCTTAAGGAAGCAATTAGGAAAACTGATCATCACATTAATGCAGAAAAGCAGATGAAATTTTTCCTGATGCGACAAAATGGAATTTATAATCTTAAAAGCTTCCTAACTTGATCAGTTTTCAACCATTAATATAAAAAAGTTTCGTTGTATAATTATATTCATCTTCATTATCTTGAAGGTATTTCTTTCAGACACAATTAATGAGTTTTGGAACAAGATTGGGCCCCGAATTTGGTAGTTTAGATTCCTTTCAGGACATACGACAATATTATTTCTGTTATCAAGCTGGAGAGAAAGAAAAGTTTGAATTGAGTTTTTGGCAGCAGTTTTTCGCGGTCATATTCACATGTTTATAATAGTAGTTGAAGATTCAAATGTGAATAGATGTGTATATATTGTATATTTTGGTATTTCCATTACTTTCTCCAGTTTGTAGTCCGACTTGAAGCTACGCAATTGTTGATATAATAGCATAAAAATTTAGTGGACTGACCAGGTTTTGGAGCATTGCTAATTTTGCAGAAGACTCCATCTAATTTGAATAAAAAATATTCTCATTATTTTCCAATATGTGTAGTACTAGGTGTGCAATCGACGAAATTCAGAAGCGATTGTCCCACATCTATGAGAAAAAATCTTTTCCAAACCAAAATACTGTGTTTTATTTAAGATCCGTGCGTTCTAACTAACGAAATCATTGTAACAAGGAAATGACTTTTTTAACGTTTTAAGAGCTCTTAAGTAGGAAAATTTTTCCGCATGGTCTCCGCCCGATTTGACAGTTTTGGTTACGGTCTTATGTGAAACCAACATGCATGGCTTCCATTCAATCATAAGATTTATATTTAGTTGAAACTAGGAAAGCACAACAGGTGCACTTTGGAGGTCTGATAAAAGTCGATCTTTGTTTTGTTTTTTAAACTCTCTCCAATGGAAAGGAGACGCATCAAGTGTGATTAATATAATCTTTTAACCGTTAGCGGAAATCCTGTTAATGCTTTGGGAGCCGCTTTGTCCAATGTAAAAGAAATTATATTTTGTGCTCTTGTACCTTGGCTTTGGATCAAGGTAAGATGTCTCAAAAAATTTGTAAGAATGAGGTATAGAATGGTTTTTATTAAGTTATCGCCTAGTTTTTTTATTTTTTTAAATTTTTGTTTATAATATGTTTACCTTGCATGAAACAAGCCAATAAAATGTAATTTTTTCGACATAGACGTAATGTGCTGGGGCTTAACTAGGATAGAAATATTGGTGAGGTGTAAGAAATTTTTCCAGGAAAATAAAGAAAAAGAAAACTATAGTTGCTAAAGAATGATACCTTTCTATCACCTTGGTTGACTCTACATTATTCTCAGACCTTGTCTGCCATGAACAGAGGTAAAAAGTTGCATGGCAGTTCACAGCAATCCTTATATTACAGGTGTTGTAATTCTTGTAGTTATTTTCATATTCTCTCTGATCAACGAGTCTAGGAATAGTTTTGTCCAACCAATTGTCGCGAACGTTTAGACAAACTTTTCAGCAAAGTCTTTTGGTTTTGGTCAGATTGCCCAACAAAATTAGCATTTCTAAAGTTATCAAGGTTGTGTTAAGCATAGCCACTAGTTGTGGTTCTGGTACAATATTACAAGAAGGGTGTTATAATTGTTTTCTAGTCAAACGAATAATGAACGCAGCCTTATAACTATTTATGTAAGATTTGGCAATAGTAGATAGGCTTCTTTATTATTAAATATCCAAAACTACATGTTTTTATAATTTTGAGGGTAAGATTAATTCGATCTAGAAGTCAGAAATGTATTTCTCTGTAAAAAACATACATCTTTTATGTAGATAATCATCATCTTGAGATCTCACAAAAAGCTTTTCAATTGTAGATGAGTGTTCATACGTATTATTGAATAGCCGAAACCCTATTTTGATAAATTAATTTGGGACAAGACTAGTTTAATATAAATCACAAAAATATCTTATATCACAAAGAAAACATCTGTCAAATCAAAACTACCTTTGCTATGGAAATGAGGATGTAAATGAACACGTGCCATTCCTCTTTTCACGTTTGCTAGCTACTGCATTCCTCGCATCTGATGTTGGAATCGATTAATTACTATGGAGGAATCAAAGTCAGAGGAATACCAAAAAACAAACCCAATTTTTCTCCGTTCATTCAACAAACAGATCTCACGAATCAAGACCATAACCTATTCCACCCCAGATTTATAGGTTTTGTAAGGGATTCAGGCTTTTTAAAACTCTCCACAGCGATTATATTAGAAACTGCTATAATAACTTGAAGGGAATTAACTATCAAAGTTCCTAGCAGCTGAGGATATTATTGTAAACTTTCGCAAATCTTTTCGAAGGAGGTCCAGTTAGATGTTACCTAAGCATCGCAGGATATCTCCAGGTACTCTTGTTTCCTTCAATAGTAACACTGACTCATGAGTTGTGGCTCTTTCTAGATTTCAGGTAGAGTAGCTCGATAACCACTTTCAATATACCTTACTAGTATTAAAATTCGCCTGGTACTCATTTTCGCTCAGCTTTAAATTCGCGCGATTTAATTTCGCGCACCCTGTTGAGGACTTATCGTGCAGCTTTAAATTCACTTAAGAAATTTTTTGTTCGTTCTTTTCGGTCAGATTAATAGAAGCAATTTACGCATTTATCAAAATTATTTTTTATCAACAAATAAAACTTGTCCAAATTTGATCAAAAAACGATTTGGCTTGTCTCAATTAAAAAAATTATTGTCAAAAGTATACAATGTAAGCAAAAATCCATGATAATAATAAAGCATGAATTCAGAATACCAACAAATACTAAAAATTTTAATGAAGAATTCTCATTTGCCTAAAACTTAATTCTTCACAGCATTTTAGAGTTCAAAAGGATCCTCTTTTCGTTGTGGCTCCGCCAATGCGGCGCTCACACCTGATCGTCGCCAACCTTTGAGAATGATATCCTAGTTAGATCGCATATAGTCGTAGAACTGCACTACCCATTTTACGTGAATTGGTTTGAGCACACTTATTCGCAAGTCAACACACACTTTATGGGGCTGAATACCATTCATGATTTGGGCTTGGACTTGCTCTGAGTTCCATTTTTGCCCCTGGTTTCGTAGGAAAGCTTTGCAAGAGCGATTGACCGTTAAATCTAGGGGTTGCAGGTATGATGTCACGTTGTTGGGAGCAGGTACCATCATGCCGTTATTGTCGGAAATGATCTTTTTTACCGCATCCGTCCAATGTGCTTTAAAAACATCCGCGACCAAGACCCATTGTTCTCTTATTTGCTTTACATAGGGGATAAGAACATGATTGACCAATTCCATTGCTTTCTTCTCATTTCACCAATGGTTTTCCGTGTGGGTAAGGTGGAATTCTTTTGGAAAGTTGAATTTAGGGTGGCACCGATATGTTTTTCCCTGGTAGATTATTTGAATTGGCAGAAATTTATCCGACGCGGTGACTGAGAATGTTCCAGTAATTTGGCGATAATCAGCGCTATCACTTATCGGCACAAACTTCTCGTTAGTTTTGTCCATTGTGTACTTGCTAATGAGGACAAACGGCAAAGGAGTATGAACGATGTTTATGATCAGATTCGTCGACCACGTCATATGCACTCACCACTTCTTTAATAGACCGACAAAATGTGAAGCGAATTTCTTTCAAGAAGCCAGGTGATACGGGTTGTTTTGCAGTTGTTCCTCTGCGTTTACTAAAACCCAATCTTCTGAAAATTTACTGGCACCATGTATAGTGGAAATCCAGCTTTCCGTTTTCCTTTAACATTGACCGGTCATTAGCCACTACGATTCCTTTCGCTATGGAAATAGCAATGTCGTAATTGACAAGACATCCCGCCGCTCTCATGCTTTTGATCATTGAGATAACTTTCTCATCGATGTTCTCGGGTAACAAAATTTTTGCTCCACGATGCTTCCTTGGCAATTGGTCGAGTTTTCTGTTCTCTTTTCTTTCCTTATTATAAGATTTGATCAATCCACGAACAGTGGACTCCAGTACAGAATATTTTCTTGACGCCGGTCATATTCCATGCATAAATCCCCATTTTGCAATTCCTGCTTGTTGAGAAGCATCATATTCTCCATATTTGCCCCTCTTCTGCTTTGGTTCTGGAGTATCCAAAAACAATTGTTTTACTGCATTTTCTTCAGCTGCATTTAGGTTACCACTAGATGATGCAACAGAAATATCGTCTTGGGAAACCTTTTTGAAATACTTTGACAGAGCCATGAGGGTTGATTTCCAACACACGCTGTTTCTCTATGTTTGCACAGCTTGGATGAGGTTGAACATAAAACGAAAATGTTTCACGTGTTTGCTTGGCGTCATATGCAACACCTTGGGCGAACGCGACTGATCATTGATTATTGTCTAGGAAAATGGAAGGCATTTGCGTCGTGTGCAATAATTTGACAAAATACACACGTCTAAATTGTAAGTCATCCGTTTGTAACCGTGGAGTCAAGTGTTCAGTCCCGGCCTCTGAAGAATATCCTGGATGGAAAAGTGGTTCAAGTGTTGCTTTATGTAAACACTGTGACGACAAAGAAACGTATGCATCTTTTTACTTCACTCAAGAAATTGTCACAGGAGAAATCAACAATTTAGACACCGACAACTCTGATTCAGTGAAACGGAATCCCGAGGGGACATCATTTTCTCTGGCGTGCGCATGACACGGCTTTCATGAATACAGAAAAATCTGGGCTGCAAGAATCACCCAGCACTTGGTAGTGAAGCCACTTTCGGGCAACATATTTGACCCATATGCCATTGGTCTGTTCACTAGAATCAGAGGCAGGATTTAACCAATGTCGCTGGTTGGCCATTTGTCTCGAGAGATTTCTCGATTTTCCAAGTTCTTGTTTGAATATGGGGTCAATATGAAAGCAACAGTTCGTGACATTAAATTTTGACGATCTCCCTTACCTCAACGGGGTTTGGAGATTCCCATTACCTTGACGGTCATGCAAAACAATGCAAGTTTGGAAATTTACAGCAAAATCCAGGCATTCCTGGTGGAATATTACGTGGAGCCTGAAAATATTCAGACAGAAATTGCTCAGGATGATGAAGAAGAAGACATTTTTTTATTTTTAATGTTATACTTTAAAACATATATCATATGTGTTTGCATAAATAAACTAAATGATTTTGTCTCATGTAATACCATTCAGCTTTTCGCGCGGATTATATTTCGCGCAGTACCAAAATTCGCGCAACTATGCGTGCTCGAATTCTAGTACTGCGCAAATTTTAATACGAGTAAGGTATCAGCTTTCTGCAAAATAAACAATGGCAACTAAAAGCCTTGTGAGCACTTTGCTAAGTAGCCAAATTTGTTTTTACTCCTGTTCATCTCACGCCCCTCAGAAATATCGTAACAGGAAAAAATCCCTTATCAACAAATTTTAGCAATTTGTTCATGTTAGATACGAATTCTTTACTTTGGACTTTGTAACATTATCTAATCTTGAATTCTACTCTACAGTAACTTTAATTTAACGGACCTTTTGACAACACTATCGATTCCTTGCAATTAAGTCCCTTGATATTCAAAGAACGATGATACAGTGGCCACGTTCTTTTTACATACAAATGTATTTACATAGATTCTTTTGTTACAGCAAAACTAGCGCGACCACTACAACCTCATATGGAGCACATAAATAGGAACACATTAATAATAATCCAACTGTATTGCATTCATTATAATTTTTGTTTGTGTTATCGCATATTATAAATATTCTTTAATCCATTGCAAAATATCGATTTGACCAGAGGGTGAGATTCATTGTTGTTTATTTCAGTTACTTTAAACTTCCAGTTGAATAATATTTACTGGAAATTTTGAACAAATATTAGATGTCCACGATTATCAGGAAATTCGTACTTTCATGGCCTTATTGTAAAAGCTTTATTTGCATTCGCTTGCAGCTGATTACTATGCGTGAACCTGACAGTTTGTCTTTGATGATGCTTCCTTTGAAAAAGTTCTCCATCGAGTCGCCAAATCTTAAAGAAAAATAATAATCAAGTCAGACAGTCAATGTTTACAGCATTAAAGTTGTTCGGGGATCAATTCTCGAGGAATCAATGTAATTGAAGAACCGGGCGGAAAACGTATTCGAAGAATGAAAGTCAAGGCCCAGCAAAAAGCTCGTAAGGCAGGCATATTTGGGTCAAAAGGTTTATTTAGATCTAACGTTTCGTTGCTTAAGACGCAACATCAGTGGCGTCGCCAGACCTAGAAAGGTGAGGGGGACAAAATGATGACGTCATGACTATAACTTATTAAAATTATCAAAACTAAACATGCAGTGCCACACAAAATAACCTCAGGAGTGGTGAGCGATGAAACCAATTAAAGAAGAGAAAGGGAACAAGTTTATTTTATAAAATATTACCTTCTAAATATTTATTATGTATAAAACTGTATAATAGTGTATTCGATACCATTATAATATACGGGAATAAAGAGTTTATTACTCTACAACGGAAACTTTCTGTTGCTGGCTAATTTGAATGTATCTACAAGGGTTTTCAATTCAATCAAATCAGTGACGTCTCTTTCTATGCTGATTTGAACCAGGCTTTCTAGGCGCTCATCGGACATCGACGCTCGAAGGTAGTTGTTGATTATCTTCACTTTGCTACGTGCTCGTTCACAAGAGGCAACTGTTGCTGGAAGTGTGGCGACAATCTTCACTAGCTCAAATAGCTGAGGGTAAAGGTTGCTGATAAGATTTTTTCCAAAAACCTTTAAGAGGGACGGCAGGCAAAGCCATGGTTTAGGTTTTTCCAACGTAGAATCGCATTCACTTCTCTCTTTCGTTTTGACGAACTCTTCGTATTCCTTTATCCAATCTCTAATCTCGTTCGACTTAGAAAATAAAATAAACTGATTTTCAACAACTTCATCATCAATTTCGTACAAGTTGGCCAGCTTTTTGGTGTCGCCGGAATTTTCTTCTTTCAAATTTCTAGGGTAAAAGACGTTGGACAAAGACAAAATGTTGCAAGCTTTCGACGAAAATCTTTTGTCAAGTTCATTCAGCAGCCAGTCGAGAAAGGGAAAGAAAAACTCACGCTTAAACAGATCTCTTTTGCGGTCAACGACAGGTGTTTCTTCTCGAACTACTGTAGCGTCTTGGTCCAAAAAGAAGTCATCGATGAGATTCGAAGGAGCTGTGCACCGACGCTTAGGGAGATTTAAATCTTGGTCATCAAAGTCCTCCACGACCAATTGCTTCTCCGTGCAATATACTTGCGCCTCTTTTATTAATTCGTCCATCTTCTCTTCGTTCCTAAGGGATGACAGCTCTTCTTTAAGAGATTGCACACCGGATACCGCAGTGACCAGGTCCATGTTTTCATGCTGCAGATATTCTGAGACTGACTTGCTTAGACCGAAACACTTCTTCAAAACCAAACAGGAGACAACAAACTTCAGCTTTTGTAGACGTACGAGGAGGCCTTCAGCGGCTGACTTCCTTTCTTCTGACATTTCTTCCAAAATTGAGATAATAGCCGGCAAAGTGTTTACAACGACATTTAAATTGTCGGATCGGGCTGTCCATCTTGTGTCTGAAAGCGAGTGCAACGCCTGTTTTCTCTTTGTTATGCCATGAACACGCAACTGCTCTTCATACACTGCGTGCCGCTTGGGGGATCCTTCAAGATAATGATATATGGCACCAATAGTATCGAAAATATCACTCACTGAAGGCACGTTGTTGACGCTCTTCTCTAACACAAGGTTTAGTCTATATGCAAAGCAATGAAAATGCAGTGACTTGTCTGCACCAGCTGCAGTGAGATGCTGCTGTACTCCCTCGCCCTTGCCCGACATATTGCTGGCTCCGTCGAATCCTTTACCAACTAAATTACTGATAGGTAAGTTCATGTTTGCCAGAATAGCAACGATAACGTCTGCAAGGTTTTTCCCTGTCAAACTAGTCACACGCTCTAGCTTTACGCACCTTTCCCAAATGGTGAATTCATACACATACCGTAGAACGACAGACATAAATGCCCATTTGTGCGATGTGACTTCGTCGCATTCGATTGAAAAATACTTGGCGGATATCACTTCGGACTTTATTGATTCGTTAATCAATTTATTTAAAATGGCGATCATCTCATTCTGAATGCTAGGAGAGAAATATGACAAATTCTCCGGGTGACTTTCCATCCAACGTTCCAATGGCTTGTGGAATTTAGCAATAAACGCCAGCTCTTCGAGGAAGTTTCCACGATTGACTGAATCCTCTGCTTCATCATGCCCACGGAAAGCGCAGTTTTGCTTCGCAAAATGTCGGACAACGTCAAAAATTGTCTGAACAACCTGACCATTTTCTTCCCTTTCTTTTTCTTTTCTTGCCTTCGTTGATTCAGCTATTCCAACAAGTTGAACGTCGATGGGTTGATTTACACTTATAAAATTGTGCATGCGTTCCTGCGACAAAATATGCATCCGTGTTTTGGCATGTTTTGCCAGTTTTCCACTTTCGCTAGTAGCTTTCTTCCATGAGCGAAAGCCTGTCTTCGTAAACGTTTTCTCAGAGCTTCGAACTAAAAAAGTTTCACCAGCAATGTGTCATTATGTTTTCCGTCAATTGAAATAATTTGTGATGCCAATTTTTCTCTAACAATTACTTCATTTATTGAATGCTGAAAACTGAAAATAAAAACTGATTATTTTACCAAGTGTCCGAAGCATCTGCAGTAAAAACAAAACGCCGCATCTTTCTGCAATGAATACTCAAGCCATGAAAACATATCATACCAGCGAGCCAGGAACTTAAAGTGTCGTTTTCCTTGTGTTGATTCAGGAAACTGGCCTTATAGGACCTAACTCTTTTACCACCAAAGTTTTATTAGCTTCGTTAACGATTTCAGTGGAAGGATCCCGGTCCTCCATCACATGTTAATTCTATAGTTTATTGCTTAACAGCATGTATTCATGTTTAATTCATATCATGATTTACTGACATTCACTTTTATTCAGTTATGAGCCCGCGTCAAAATTAGCGAGCTTAAAGACGATTGCCAATACTTTATGTTAAATCCATAATAAGCATTGATTACAAGCGTGGTTATTGCGAGTTATTTTCCTCAGCGGCCATTCATGTTTTTAAAGGCTGTTCACTTTTCAGGTGATGTTACATGAACATTTAAAATCATAGGGAAACCCCCCTCCTTTTATTTTCCAACGGATTTGTGAGAATCTCAAAAGTGATATTGAGGAGAACTTGGGGGGACTCGTCCTTCCAGTCCCCTCCCTGGCGACGCTACTGCTCTCTGCATTCGCTGATATAATGCTGAATGAAAACAGTAGGTTTTGATGCGGGTCAATAATTATAATGGTTTAATTTACGACCATGCCTTTCAGTTGACTTTGAGCACTGCAAGCTTCTCGCAGTTCTCAGGGCGCTCGTACATTTCCAGTTTGCTCTTACATTTGTTCTCCTGCAGCTTTGAGGACTAACTTTTGTTTACCATGGTACTGGTTTTCTACACTCCAGCATGTACAACTTTCTGCATCAAATTCTTAGGCTATTTTCGTTTAGTAATTTATCCTCAGATACTGAGGTGTTTGAGAACGGCGTTTCACCAAAAGACCCATCAACATTGCTTCGGGCTGACAATTTCTCTGAGTCAGAGATTTCATCTTCGGATGAGCTATTGGTATCACGCTGTACCGTCTGTTCAAGACACCGTTTCTTGGACCGACGGTTTACTCTAACCTATACAAACGAGAGACGCTCGAGAACTGTAAATGTGTTCTCGTTCATGGCCGACATCAGTGATAAGAGCCTTTATTGAATTGAGAAATGTGCTCTCGTATTGCTACACATCCTCAGAAAGTTGTTGTGCTTCTTTCTTCGCCGAACGGGTGTCTCCTTCGGGAAGAATACTCTGGTTCATATATTGGATTCCAGTTTCACGATTGACAGACCAAAATATTTCAAATTCACTATGGTGTTCTTTGAACCCACCTCCACAAGGATTCGTGCAAAACTGATCTTTCTGGTTCGCGCGCGTTCTCACGTGACTCCGAAACGACCAATGACCAATGATGAAACAGAACAGAAAACTGTTGGACCATTTATCACCGCATTTTTGTCTAACATTTTCGTTACAGTACAGTGCCAAAAATCTTTGACGAAAATACAAACACCTCGCAAACATCATTTTCAGCAAATTAATACCAACAAAACAAACAACGCAAGAACTTTTCAACAGGAGTCACTTAAAAGTTAATAAATATGCGCATGCTATACCAAGAAATTCAGCTTAGGGGGAGGGCCTTCCAAACAATCTCTCCAGATATCAAATTTTTGCTTTTCCCAAAATCACATTTAGGTTTCCATTGAACGGTAGGTGGTTGTCTTCGGTTGTTTCTGTGCTGTAGTTTGGATGTGCGGAAACCATTTGAAAGAAGTTAGTCACCTGAAACCTCTTGATTAGAATGAAAACGGACATCTCAGCTTTTGACTGTGAATAGAATTTCTTTGCTACACGCTCTTCCCATACAATAATTAGTACTAATGTTCTCTAACAATTATGATTAAACTTTTGAATCAATGAATAAAACTCAACAATCGTCTTGTGAGGTTAGAGAAGTGTGGGACGACTGCTCGAGTTGGAAGTTAATTTTTGAATCGGGAGTGGGCCCTGAAGGTCTTTCAGGGAAATACTCCCATGCAATTTTTGAGGCTTGAGGTAGCTATCAATGGCTGTCTGTGTTAGAACTCAGCATTGTTTAAACAATCGCCAGTTCAAAGTTTTAGACATAGAGCTATAGACAGAAAGTCAGTTTGTGGTGCCATTGAATACAAGAGAGTCCCTAAACTAGTGTATAAGGTATCGTCCATTAATTCTAATTTGTTTTTTGTAAAAATTGTCATTTAATTGAGCAGTTCAAAAATCTTACAAATTTGATGACGCGATATTGAAATTTAATTCTATTAAACTTGCCAGTTTTATTATGTAATTTCATATATAGGAGGACGTTGGGGTAAAGGAAATGAACTGTCGTTTTGCCCTTTAACTTAATAAGAATGAGAAAGTGACGGTCTACATTTTACAGTGCCATTTAATTCCTGCATCAATGCTAACTTTCCAACACATTGAACTGTTAGAGTTTATAATTGTTTGACGATTTTACGCGTTCTGTGCGTTATTAGTTTCGTAGCAGAGTCGTTCTTTCCATCATGCGAATGAATTTTGTACAAGATGTTGGGACTTCATTTGTACAGACTAGGACATATTTGAAGAAACGAGTTTATCTACATCAGACTAAGGTAAAAAATACAAATCAACAACGTACAAGGAGTTACTAGGAGACCGGGGCAATTGCAGTGTTTAGGCGTTAGTCAAGCTGTAAACAAAACGAGCCTTTTTGAGATTCGATCATTTTCTGCTGAGCTGTAATAGTGCGGTGATATTTTGGAAGCACAAAAGTAAAGAGCTGCACAGCGTTATTTGTCATACTTTTGTGCTTAAATGAATTTAAGTGACACGTACCGAGCTCTACGCCATCCAGAAAAGTAGCTTGAATTACATTGTGGGTACACGTGATGAGACTTCAACATGGAGCTTCTCTCGTTTCAAAAATCGGGAAAGTTAAACTAGTACTCGATTACGAATCTCGAATTTGAATACGGGCTCAAGACGAAGACTCCCAGCATACTTCAGACAACAGACCTTCTAACATATCTCAGTGATGTACTAGTCTAAATGCCTTGAAAAATGTTCTGGCCCAGCTACGTTAAATTTCGGGTGTCCGTCGATTCCCTGATGCTACCAGGGATGGTACCAGAGAGAGAGCAGAGGGGGCTACAGCCCCCGTCGGGGTATCTTACCCCCTGTCGGGGAAAAAATTAAATATCCATCAGGAAATTGTCATTGATGAACATACTTACATATTGTACAAACTTTGAGAACTTGTTATTGATTTATCCAAGAAAGACAATAGACTTTTCTCTTCATGTCAAATCTTACGAAAAATAACACGATGTTTTCGAGCTTCAAATAAGGAAATTATCAAGAGGGCGTGGTCCCAGCCCCTCTGGCTTAGCCCCTTGATTGACATGAAATTTTCACAGACGGTTAATCTCCATGCTTAATCTTCAGACGTCCGTTTCACAGACGCTTAATCTCCAGTTTAAATAAGGCGGATTGTCATGAATATGTGTGCTCTCAGATAGAAACAAATTCCCAGGATAGAAACGTCGAAAGTAAAGGTGAAATCTTTACTAAAAAGTTATTAGTAAAAGATAACACTGATTTCTTGTGGAAAGGGAACTTGAATGAATTAAAGAAGTTCGTAAACGTTATTCTGCGACTGGAGGGGAAATGGTCTTCGCCAGGAGGTGATACGAAAGCATTTGATTCCGGCGTTTTCTCCCTAAAATGGTTTGGTTCGAAGAAAGAAAAACTATTAATCCTCAAGATAATGAAGACAAAGAGCTAAAGTCATGTTTGGAAAGATACTCGGAGACGACTACGAAACAAATCGAAGGTGAAAATCAACAGCCGACCGAAGACCACGTGGCGAAGCAGAAGGACGACAACAATAGTTCTACACCATTTAACGAAAAGGTTAGTGATATATTCCGCATCGTATTGGAAATAAAAAGACATCAAAACGAAGAAACAGAACGGCATAAATTGGAATCAACCACAAGGGACATTCATATCAAAATGTTAGCCGAAAATAATTACAAAATGGCGGCGGAGATCGAGTCCCTCAAGACTACCGTGGAAGATTTACGAAAGGAAAATAATTTGATGAAAGTAATTCTGGACATTAAACAAGAAGAATGGGTAACTGTTAAAAAAAAAGACAAAAACTGTTCAACATCCTTCAAATTTCAGCGCAAACACAAGAAATCGTTTTTCAGTCTTACCTGTTGAGTTAGTACCTAGGCATGAGGAATTAGCACCTGAGGACAGTGACCCTGCTGGTGAAGTTCTAAATAAGAGCAGCGAGAAGTTTGATGAACAGATTAAAGCCTATCGGTCAAAACAAAAATCAAAAATTTGTGAATCAAAGCCATCAGAGAACCAAAGAGGAAACAGGTCCAATAGTGACTGGCAATAACTCCCCCAAGACAAAGATGACAATAAAGAACTAAACGAAACCGTCTCAGTGACAGGTGATTCAATGGTGAAACACATTAATAATAACAAAATTCAGAGGGCGGCCGGTTGCAAAGCTGTTTGTCACTCGTATAGTGGAGCAACCATTGATCAAATAAAGGATAAATTTCAAAGTAAAGCTCAAGGATGCAGCTCAATTATTATTCATGCTGGAACGAATGACCTGGTTAATCATGAGCCCAAGGATGTTGCTGTGAGGATGGAAAACCTGATTACCACAGTATCCAAGGTAACTAAGAGATTGGCAATATCAAGCATTATTAGAAGACATGATGGTAAGGTCTCAAACAGAAAAATAGATAAGTATAATAATCTATTGCATGATCTTTGTGACAAATATAGAGTCACATTTATTAATAATGATAACATTAATTGTAATTTAAGTCGCTCAAAGTTACACCTTAATCGTGAAGGTGACAGGGTCCTTGGAAGTGCTTTCTGCACTTACCTTAAGGCTCACAGAAATTCACTGCTAAGAAGAGGCAACAATTATAACCAAATAAACCACAAAAATTTTTTTTATGTTTACAACAGCCAAAGGAAAGACTGGTTAGAACATTTACAGTATGTAAATTATATGACCAGGAAGTAGATAATGGTAGAAATTATGACAATGCATGTGGCAATTTTCTCACAAGCCTTCATTCTATTCCTCATGGCAGAGGTTTTAAAATGGCATTTCTGAATATAGTAAGCCAACCAAAAAAGATTGATGAGATGCAGTTTTCAATGTCAAACCAAAATATTGATCTTATTGCTTTTAATGAAACTCGATTGGATTCCACTATTAGTGATAGCATGATCAAAATTCCAAATTATGACCTTATTAGAAAAGACAGATCAAGAAAAGGGGGTAGAGTTTGCATCTATCTTCGAAATACTATTAACTATAATTTGAGAAATGACCTCATTCCATCAGAGCTAGAGGCAGTCTGTATTGAAATCTCAAAACTACATAGTAAACTATTTTTGGCTGCCACAGTATATAGGCCACCCAATGATAATGCTGATTATTTTGAACACTTTGAAAAATTCATCAAAGCCATTGATAATGAAAATCAAGAAATGTATTTGCTTGGTGATTTAAACTGCAATTTATTAAAAACAGACAATGACCCGAATGCACCAACAAAGAAAACTAAGTGCCTATATGAATTGTACCAGTTGTCTCAAATAATTAACCAGGCAACCA
This sequence comes from Heliopora coerulea, assembly GCA_030142905.1. NCBI lineage: Eukaryota > Metazoa > Cnidaria > Anthozoa > Scleralcyonacea > Helioporidae > Heliopora > Heliopora coerulea. The sequence goes on along the minus strand of JASJOG010000029.1, from coordinate 1,827,744 downwards.
GAGTCACTTTGACAACCAGTACCCTGATTGACCATATTGTGACAAATACACCTGAGAAAATATCTGGTTCTGGTGTTGTACACACAGGTATCAGCGATCATAGTCTTATCTATGCAATCAGAAAAATTTCAGTTTGTAAAAAACATGAGAATATCATTGAAGTTAGAAATATGAGGCATTTTGATGAACAAAAATTTATCAGGGAACTGCAGAATCAGCATTGGGAGTACGTATATTTCCTTCCTACGGACCCAAATCCTATGTGGGTAGTTTGGAAGGAATTGTTCCTAGAAATCCTAGAAATCCTAGATAAAAATGCACCAATTCAAAATAAAAGAGTTAAATCAAAACAGATACCTTGGATAACTGGTGAAATAACAGGCCTCTCACGTTCGAAATTTAGCGCGCGCGGCCTATCGCGCGGGCAGATTACGTTGCGTGCGCGATTAAATAACAACAAATTGTGGGGGGGAGGGGGGGAGTTGAGTTCTCAAAAAAATTAGAAAATTTTTCAATTTTCTTATAATTACATCAATTTAATTCCAATATGAATACAATGTCATATCAATGTTTTTTACAACAAAAGAAGGAACAGAAACATTGAGATATTACTTCAGCACGAGTCGCTTTCGAATTCCTTCTCTCTTCGAATTCTTTCTCTTCCCTGTTCCAAAGCGGGTTGTTTCCGTCGACGATATGGCTTTTATTCAAAGCGTTGTGGGCCATTAACAAGCGCCTATCCGAGAGGATGCTCGTGACGGTACTGAACGTTCTCTGTACTTGAGAGTTTGAGCCAGATGGACGGGAGCGTTTTGAAAACAAAACAGTTTGACAGGCGAGCTGAAATTAACATTTGCGCGCGTGATCATTCGTGCGCTTAACATTAGCGGGGCGCGTGCCTGCGCGATCGCGCGCGTCCCATTGAGAGGCCTGAAATAAAAAACCTCTAATCTTGAGATTGATTGGTGTCATTATAGGCAAATAAGAAATAAAGTGAACGTTGAATTAAGAAATGCCAAAAACCTTTATTATTCCACAAAACTTACCAACCAAAAAAATAATCCTAAGCAAGCTTGGAAAACAATAAATGGTTTACTAGGAAGGCATAAACAACAAACTACAATAAATGAACTTCATGTTGATGGTGAAATCTTAACAAATATTGAAGACATTGCTGAGGGCTTTAATGATTATTTTTCAAAGGTTGATCCACAATTGGCAAATAAGATTGAGTCATCAAATTATAAATTTGATGAGTATATGCCAAACAACATCAAATCTCAATTTGCGACATTCCAGCCTACTACTGTGTCTACTGTATACAAGCTCTTGTCTAAACTTTCAAGCAATAAGGCCACAGGTATTTATAAAATCTCAAGTAAAATTCTCAAAATAGCTGCACCAATCATTTCTGACTCATTAACTCATATTTTCAATCAATGTATTACTTTATCTGTCTTCCCCGATGAATGGAAAATGGCTAAAGTAATACCTTTATTCAAAGCAGGGCAACGAAAGCTGGCTGACAATTACAGACCTATTTCAGTTCTACCAGTTATTAGTAAAATCATGGAAAGAATCCTTTTCAGCAACTTCACAAGTATTTAACAAATTCTGGGATTTTAAGTGATCAACAATTCGGTTTTCGGAAGTATCACTCCACGACTACAGCATTAATTGATTGTACTAACGACTGGTTCATAAACAAAGATAAGAAAATGTTCAACATGGTAGTGTTCATAGAACTGAAAAAAGCATTTGACACTCTGGACCATGAAATACTAATTAAAAAGTTGGAGCTCTATGGGATCAAGGGTCAAGCACTGTCTCTACTTAAATCGTATCTCACAAATCGAAATCAGAAGTGCCAATTTAAGGGCACTGTATCATCAGAGAAAATAATTAGATGTGGCATTCCGCAAGGGTCTATTTTAGGGCCACTGTTCTTTCTCTTATACATTAATGATTTACCGCATTGCATAGAAAGCACAAAACCAAGGTTATTTGCTGACGACACCAATATAACAGCTTCAGCGCAGTCAATAGATGAGCTTGAAGCTGCAGTAAATTCAGACTTAAAAAATCTCAAGGAGCGGCTAATTAACAATAAACTTAGCTTAAATGTTTCTAAGGCTGAATTTATTGTTATTGTCTCAAAACCAATGATAAGCAGGATTTCTGACGGTACAATTAATTTAAAAATTGATGACAAAGAAATCAAGCAAGTTCAAGAAAGCAAAAGTTTATGGGTATTGTTAGATCAACATTTGTCTTGGAATAGTAACACTAATGTCATTTGTAAAAAGATATCAGCAGGAATTTCAGCTCTTCGGCAATTGAAAAAATTTGCAGATAAAAAAACACTTCTTTCAGTTTATAATTCCCTTGTGTCTCCATACTTTCAATATTGTTGTGAAGTATGGGACGTATTTAATGAAACACATTCAAACCGACTTCAGAAACTTCAAAACAGAGCAGCAAGAATAATCACAAATTCCAGTAATGATGCTGATCAATCCATTGTATTGAGTGAGTTAGGCTGGGAACCACTTAAAACTAATAGGAAAAGAGCTAAGGCTATAATGATGTACAAAATCTTAAATGGCATGGCCCCCACTTCGCTCGCGAACCTCTTCAAATTTAGAAGTGAAGTAACAAAGTATGACCTTCGGGAAACTTCAAGTACTGTTTTCCTGCCAAAGCCACGCACTAATAGTATGAAGAAAAGTTTTATCAGTGATGGA